>MEHQ01001958.1:232272-245393 GCA_008828725.1 Saccharina japonica
GAAGGAGGATATTTGGGTATGGTTTGGTCTTTGGGGAGTTGGGGGTCGGCATGTGTTAAACTTGCGCCTGAAATCTTTTCGCGGCCATGCCGCCGTGGCTTTTTGGGTGTTTTTTGGTTCCCCCCCCCTTTGGGAGTCCTGGGGTCGCGCGCATGTGTAAACTTTTGCGCGCTGAAATGCTCGCGCCCAATGCCCGTGGCTTTGGTGTTGGTCTGGGGAGTCTGGGGGTCGGCATGTGTAAACTTGCGGCCCTGAAATCTCCGCGCCCATGCGCCGTGGCTTTGGTGTTTGTCTTGGGGGAGTCTGGGGTCGCATGTGTAAACTTGCGGCTGAAATCTGCCGCGCCATGTCGTGGCTTTGGTGTTTGGTGCTTGGGGGAGTCTGGGGGGCATGCGAGAAGTTTGCGCATGAAATCGTGCGCGGCGGCGATGCCCGTGTGCTTGGTGACGGAGCAGTGGAGGGCAGTTTGCGTGAACGGTGGTTTGGCTGTCAATCTAGACCTAGGGTGGGGGCGGGCACGGCCTGGCACGGCGAGCGTGGCTCGGCTGGTCCAGCCCGGCCGGCCTTTGCGGGTCTGTCGCGTTTGCGGGCAGCGTCGGCTTGTCGCTCCCTTGGTTGGGCGTGGACGTCATCGTCCTGTACATCCCGGGTGGGACTCTGGACGCTTGACTACTAGATAAGTGCGATGCTGATGATGTTTTTGAGCATCCAGCGGCCGTTATGTATGGTCGTAATATTTTCCGAACCGTTGTTTCGTGTTGTGATGGGCCTCTTTGTACGTTTTTTTTTTTTTTTTTTTTGTGTTGGTTTGGGTAGGGCAGATACTACCGTGGTGTGGTGGTGTCGAGTGTCTCGTCTATTTCGTGACGCGGCAGGGCTGACACTGTACCGCTTCGCGGTCGACGGGCGCAAGGTGCTTGGGGAGCGAATGACGAAGACAAGACTGCCAGTGTACAGTTTGGTGTCTGCTTGTATTGTGTTCGGCTTTCTGTGTTCGTGTTTAAGTTGGGGTGTAGTCTGTAGGAGTGTGTAGTGGTTGGGTCTGGGATACTGGGGTGGCATGTGTAAACGTTGCGCCTGAATCTCGCGGCATGGCCGTCGCTTTGGTGTTGGTCTTGGGAGTCTGGGGTCGCAATGTGGTTAAATTGCGGTCCTGAAATCTCTGCGCGCATGGCCGTCTGCTTTGTGTTGGTGCTTGGGGAAGTTGGGGGTCGGCATGTGTAAGTACTTTGCGCCTGAAAATTCATCGCGAACAGTCCGTGGCTTTGGTGTTCGGTCTTGGGAGTCTGGGGGGCTCGAGAAGTTTGCGGCCTGAAATCGTGGCGCAGCGGCGATGCCGGCGTGTTTGGTGACGGAGGCAGTGGAAGGCAGTTTCGGTGAGGTGTTTGGCTGTCAATCTAACACTAAGGTGGGGCGGGGCAGCGCCTGGCACGCGGAGCGTGCTCCGCTCCGCCCCCGCCCCTTTTGCCTCTGTCGTTTGCGCAGCGTCGGCTTGTCCTCCCTGGGTTGGGCGGTGGGCGTCATCGTCCTGTACATCCGGGTGGGACTCGCTTGGCTGCTACTACTAGATAAGTGCCGATGCTGATGATGTTTTTGAGCGTCCAGCGGCCGTTATGTATGGTCGTATCATTTGCGACCTTGTTTCGGCTGTTGTGATGGCCTCTTTTTTATTTTTTTTTTTTTTTTTTTTGTGTTGGTTTGGGTAGGGCAGATTTTATACCGTGGGTGTGTGGTGCGAGTGTTCGTTTTTTCGTGAGCGGAGGGCTGACGCGTACGTCCGGCCTTCCGGTCGACGCGCGGTGCTTGGGAAGCGAAGACGAAGACCGGCAAAGAATGCCAGTTAAGTTTGTTTGCTTGTATTGTGTTGGCTTCTAGTGTGTCGTGTTTAGTGGGTGTTAGTCTGTAGGAGTGTGTAGTGGTTGGTGCTTGGGAGTCTGGGGTCCGCATGTGGTAAACTTGCGCCTGAAATCTGCGGCGATGCCCGTCGTGCTTTGGTGTTGGTACTTGGTGAGTCTGGGGTCGCATGTGTAACTGCGCCTGAAATCTCGGCGCGATCATGCGTGCTTTGGTGTTGGTCTTGGAGTTGGGGTCGCATGTGTAAACTTGCGGCCTGAATCTCGCCGCATGTCCCGTGCTTTGGTGTTGGTCTTGGGAGTCTGGGGGCATCGAGAAGTTTGCGCTGAAATCGTGGCGCCGGCGCGATTGCCGCGTGTCTTTGGTGACGGAGCAGTGGAGGGCGTTCGTGAACGGTGTTTGGGCTGTCAATCTAAGCACTAGGTGGGGCGGGAAGTGGGCACGCGAGGCGTGCGTCGCTCCGGCCCCCCGCCCTTTGCCCTCTGTCCGTTTGCCGCAGCGGTCGGCGTTGTCTCCTGGGTTGGGCGGTGGACGTCATCGTCCTGTACATCCCGGGTGGGACTTCCGCTTGCGAAATCTAAGCTAGCTAGATAAGTGCCGATGCTGATGATGTTTTTGAGCATCCAGCGGCCGTTATGTATGGTCGTATCATTTGCGACCTTGTTTCGGCTGTTGTGATGGCCTCTTTCTCGTTTTTTTTTTTTTTTTTTTTTGTGTTGGTTTGGGTAGGGCAGATACTACCGTGGTGTGGTGGTGTCGAGTGTTCGTTTTTTCGTGGGAGCGGCAGGTGTGACGACGTACCGCTTCCGTCGAACGCGGCAGGTCTTTGGGAAGCGAAGAGCGAAAGACGCAAGACATGCCAGTTAAGTTTGGTGTTGCTTGTATTGTGTTGGCCTCTGTGTGTCGTGTTTAGTGGGGTGTAGTCTGTAGGAGTGTGTAGTGGTTGGTCTTGGGGAGTCTGGGGGTGCATGTGTAAATTGCGCCATAGAATCTCTCGCGGCCAATGCCCGTGCTTTGGTGTTTGGTCTTGGGAGTCTGGGGTGTCGGCAATGTGCCACACTGTTCCCCCTGAAATTCGCGCCATGGCCGTGCTTTGGTGTTTGGTCTTGGGGAGTCTGGGGGTCGCATGATGTAAAATTGCGCGTCTGGAATCTCCGCGCCATGTCCGTGGTTTGGTAGTTGGTCTTGGGGAAGTCCTGGGGGGAATCGAGAAAGTTTTTGCGCTGAATCGTGGCGCGCGCATGGCGCGAGTGTCTTGGTGCGGAGCAGTGGAGCAGATTTCGTTTGAACGGTGTTTGGGCTGTCATTAAGCACTAGGTGGGGCGGTGCACGCCTGGCACGCGAGGCGTGCTCGCTCCCGCCCACCCGCCCCCCTTTGCCTGCTGTCCGTTTGCGCAGCGTGCGGCGTTGTCGGCTTTCCCTGGGGTTGGGGCGGTGAGCGTCATCGTCTGTAAGCATGCCCGGGTGGATCGCTTGCTGCTACTACTAGATAAGTGCCGATGTCGAATGATTGTTTTAATAGAGCGTCAGCGGCGCGTTATGTATGGTCGTATCAATTTACCGACCTTGTTTCGGGCTTGTTGATGATGGCCTTCTTGTCGTTTTTTTTTTTTTTTTTTTTTTGTGTTGGTTTGGTAGGGTCAGATCACTACGCGTGTGTGGTGGTGTCTAGTGTTCGTTTTTCGTGAGGCGCAGGCTGCCGTCCACAGTTACTGCCTTCGCGTCGAACGCGGCAGGTCCTTGGGAGCGAAGACGAAGACGCAAGACATGCCATTAAGTTTGGTGTTGCTTGTTATTGTGTTGGTTCTGGGTGTGCTCGTGTTTAAGTGGAGGTGGTTAGTCTGTAGGAGTGTGTAGTGGTTGGGTCTTGGAGTCTGGGGGTCGCAATGTGTAAACTTGCGCCTGAAAATCTGCGGCGCCATGCCCGTGCTTTTGGTGTTGGTCTTGGGGGAGTCTGGGGGTCGGCATGTGTAAACTTGCGCCTGAATGCTCGCGCCATGCCGGCGTGCTTTGGTGTTCTGGTCTTTGGGAGTCGGGGTGCGCATGTGTAAACTTGCGCCTGAAACTCGCGGCCAAGTGTCCGTGGCTTTGTGTTGGTGCTTGGGGAGTCTGGGGGGATGCGAGTAAGTTTGAGCCTGAAATATCGTGGCGCTGCGCGATGCCGTGGTCTTGGTGAACGGAGCAGTGAGCATGTTTTCGTGAACGGTGTTTGCGTGTCATTCTAAGCACTAGGTGGGTTGCGGGCAACGCCTGGGAGGCGGCGAGGCGTGCTGTCCGCCCCGCCCTTTTGCCTCTGGTCGGCGTTGCGCAGGCGTCCGCGTTGTCCTCTGGGTTGGGCGGTGGACGTGCATCGTCTGTACATCCGCGGTGGGCTGCGCTTGGTGCTACTATAGATAAGTGCCGATGCTGATGATGTTTTTGAGCATCCAGCGGCCGTTATGTATGGTCGTATCATTTACGACCGTTGTTGGCGCCTGTTGTGATGGCCTCTTTGTTCGTTTTTTTTTTTTTTTTTTTTTGTGTTTGGTTTGGGAGGGCAGATACTCTACGCGGTGGTAGGTGGTGGTGTCGAGTGATTCGTTTTTCGTGAGCGAGGGCTGCGGCACGTACCGCTTCCGTCGAAACAGGCAGGTCTTGGGAGGGAAGACGAAGACCAAGAACATGCCAGTTAAGTTTGGTGTTGACTTGTATTGTGTTTGGCTTCTGTGTGTCGTTTTAGTGGGTGAGTCTGTAGGAGTGTGTAGTGGTTTGGGTCTTGGAGTCTGGGGGTTCGCCATGTGTAAACTTGCGCCTGAAATCTCGGCGTCCATGCCGTCTTTGGTGTTGGTCTTGGGGAGTCTGGGGTCGGCATGTGTAAGACTTGGCTGAAATCTCGGCCGCCATGCCGGTGCTTTGGTTTGGCTTGGGAGTGCTGGGGTGCGGCATGTGTAAACTTGCGCGCGTGAAATCTCGGCGCATGTCCGTGGCTTTGGTGTTGGTCTTGGGGAGTTCTGGGGGGCATCGAGAAAGTTTGCGCCTGAAATTGCGCTGCGCGAGATGCCGTGTCTTGGTGACGGGGAGCAGTGAGGGAGTTTCCGTGAGAAGGGTGTTTTGCTGTCAAATTCTAAGCCACTTAGTGGGGCGGGCCGCCTGCACGCGAGGCGCACTTGCCGCTCCCCGCCCGGCCCCTTTGCCGGCTGGCCTGTCGGCGTTTGCGGCAGCGTCGGGCTTGGTCCCTGCGCCTGGGGTTGGCGGTGAGTGATCGTCTGTGATCCCGGTGGACTCGGCTTGGCTGCTCTACTAGATAAGTGGCGATGCTGATGAATGTTTTTTTGAGCGTCAGTCGGCCGTTTATGTATGGTCGTTATCATTATACGACCATTGTTCGGTGTTGTGATGGCCTCTTTGTTTTTTTTTTTTTTTTTTTTTTTGTGTGGTTTGGGTAGGGCAGATACTACGTGGTGATGGTGTGTCGGTGTTGGGTTTTCGTGAGCGCAGGGCTGACCACGTACCGCCTTCCGTCGAACGCGCAGGTCTTGGGGAGCGAAGACGAAGACAAAACATGCAGTTAAGTTTGGTGTTGGGTTGTAATTGTGTTGCTTCTTGTGTGGTCGTGTTTAGTGGGGTGTAGTCTGTAGGAGTTGTGTAGTGGTTGGGTCTGGGGAGATCTGGGGGTCGGCATTGTAAACTTGCGAGCTGAAAATGCTCGCGCATGCCCGTGCTTTGGTGTTGGTCTTGGGGAGTCTGGGGTCGGCATGTGTAAACTTGCGGCCTGAAATGCTCGCGCCATGCCGTGCTTTGGTGGTTTGGTCTTGGGGAGTCTGGGTGTGGCATGTGTAAGCTTGCGGCCTGAATTCCGGACCATGTCCGTGCTTATGGTGTTGGTCTTGGGGAGTCTGGGGGCATCGAGAAGTTTGCGCCTGAATCGTGGCGCGCGGCGATGCCCGTGATCTTGGTGAGCGGCGAGCAGTGGAGCAGTTTTTGTGAACGGTGTTTGGCTGTCAATCCTAACAGCTAGGTTGGGGCCCGGGCAGCTGGCACGACGAGGCGTGCTCGCTCCGCCCCCGCCCTTATGCCGCTCTGTCCGTTTGCGGCAGCGGGGTCGGTTGTCCTCTGGTTCGGGCGTGACGTTCATCGTCCTGTACATGCCCGGGTCGGGACTCGCTTGGCTGCTACTACTAGAATAAGTGCGCGGATGCTGGAATGGATGTTTTTGAGCGTCAGCGGCGTTATGTATGGTCGTATCATTTGCGACCTTGTTTCGGCTGTTGTGATGGCCTCTTTGGTCGTTTTTTTTTTTTTTTTTTTGTTGTTGGTTTGGGTAGGCAGATGCTAGCGTGGTGTGGTGTGTGCGAGTGTTCGTTTTAGTGAGCGGCAGGGCTGACACGTAACCGCCTTCCGCGTCGAAGCGCAGGTCTTGGGGAGCGAAGACTGAAGAACCATAGACATGCAGTTAAGTTTGGTGTTTGCTTGTAATTGTGTTGGCCTCTGTGTGTCGTGTTTAGTGGGGTGTAGTCTGTAGGAGTGTGTAGTGGTTGGGTCTTGGGGAGTCTGGGGGTCGGCATGTGTAAACTTGCGCCTGAAATGCTGCGCCTAATGCCGTAGCTTTGGTTGTTGGTCTTGGGGAGTCTGGGGTCGGCATGTGTATAACTTGCGGCTGAAATCTCGCGCCATGCCCGTGCTTTGGTGTTGTCTTGGGGAGTCTGGGGTGCGGGATGTTGTAACTTGGCGGCCTGAAATTCTCGCGCATGTCGCGTGCTTTGGTGTTGGTCTTGGGGAGTCTGGGGGGCATCGGAGAAGTTTGCGCCTGAAATCGTGCGCGCGCGGATGCCGTGTCTTGGTGACGGAGGCAGTGGAGGGAGTTTCGTGAACTGTGTTTGGCTGTCATCTAACACAGGTGGGGCGGGCACGCTAGGCAGGCGCGAGGCGTGCTTCGGGCTCCGGCCCGCCCGCGCCCTTTGCCGCTGCTGTCGTTTGCGCAGGGGCGTCGGCTTGTCTCCCTGGTTGGGCGGTGAGCGTCATCGTCCTTATACATCCCGGGTGGACTGCTTGCTGCTACTACTAGATAAGTGC
Source organism: Saccharina japonica (assembly GCA_008828725.1). NCBI lineage: Eukaryota > Phaeophyceae > Laminariales > Laminariaceae > Saccharina > Saccharina japonica. The sequence goes on from MEHQ01001958.1 coordinate 239,179, forward strand.
GCCGATGCTGATGATGATTTTTGAAGCGTCCAGGCGGCCGTTATGTATGGTCGGTATGGCATTTTACGACGTTGGTTTCGCTGTTGTGATGGCCTCTTGTTCGTTTTTTTTTTTTTTTTTTTTTGTGTTGGTTTTGGGTAGGGAGATACTCCGTGGTGTGGTGGTGCACGAGGCGTTTTCGCTGAGCGAGGGCTGAGCGCACGGTACCGCCTTCCGTACGAACGCGCAGGTGCTTGGGGAGCGAAGACAGAAAGACGCAAGACATGCAGTTAAAAGTTTGGTGTTGCTTGTATTGGTGTTGGCTTCTGTGTGTCGTGTTTAGATGGGGTGTAGTCTGTAGGAGTGTGTAGTGTTTTGGGTCTTGGGGAGTCTGGGGGTCGGCATGTGTAAACTGCGCCTGAAATCTCGCGGCCATGCCCGTGTTTGGTGTTGGTCTTGGGGAGTCTGGGGTGGCCATGTGTAAACTTGCGCATGAAATCTCGCGCACCATGCCCGTGTTTGTGTGTTTGGATCTTGGGGGAGTTCTGGGGGTGGCATGTGTAAACTTGCCGTGCCTGAAATTGCGCGCCATGTCCGTGCTTTGGTGGTTGGTCTTCGGGGGAGTCTGGGGGGGGCATCGAGAAGTTTGCGCCTCGAAATCGTCGCGCGGCGATGGCCGTGTTTGTGACAGGAGCAGTGGTAGGGGTGGCAGTTTCGTGAACTGTGTTTGGCTGTCAATTACACACTATGTGGGGGCGGGCACGGCCTGGCACGGCAGAGGCGTTGCTCGCTCGTCCGCGCCCAGCCGCCTTTGGCCCTGCTGTCGGTTTGCGCAGGCGTGGCTTGTCGCTCTCTGGGTTTGGGCGGTGGGACGATCATGCGTCATGTACGTGTACCGGGTGGGCTCGCTTGGCTGCTACTTACTCAGATAAGTGCCGATGCTGATGATGTTTTTGAGCATCCAGCGGCCGTTATGTATGGTCGTATCTATTTAGACTTGTTTGGCGGCTGGTTGTGATGGTCTTTGCTGTTTTTTTTTTTTTTTTTGTGTTGGTTGGGTAGGCGCAGATGCTACCGTGGTGTGGTGGTGTCGAGTGTTCGTTTTTCGTGAGCGCAGGGCTGACCACGTACCGCCTTCCGTCGAACGCGCAGGTCTTGGGGAGCGAAGACGAAGACAAGACATTGCAGTTAAAGTTTGGTGTTGCTTGTATGTGTTGGCTTCTGGTGTGTCGTGTTTAGTGGGGTGGTAAGTGCTGTAGGAGTGTGTAGTGGTTTGGGGTCTTGGGGAGTCTGGGGTCGGCATGTGTAAATCTTGGCGGCTGAAATCTCTGCGGCATGCCGTAGCTTTGGTGTTGGTCTTGGGAGTCTGGGGGGTCGGCATGTGTAAACTTGCGCGCTGAAGATCTCGCGCCATGGCGCGGTGCTTTTGGTGTTTGGTCTTGGGGAGTCCTGGGGTCGGCATGTGTAAACTTGCGGCTGATCTTCCGGCCATGTCGTGGCTTTGGTGTTTGGTTCTTGGGAGTCTGGGGGATCGAGAAGTTGCGCCTGAAATCGTGCGCGGCGCGATGGCCCGTGTCTTTGGTGAGGAGCAGTGGAGCAGTTTCGTGAACGGTGTTTTTGGCTGTCAATCTACACTTGCAGGGGCTGGGGCGGGCACGCGATGTGCACGCCGAGCGTGCTCGCTCCCGCCCCGCGCCCCTTTGGCCCTCATGTCCGTTTGCGCAGCGTCGGCTTGTCTCCCTGGGTTTGGGCGGTGGGACGTCATCGTACCTGTACATCCGGGTGGGATCGCTGGCTGCTACTACTAGTATAAGTGCGATGCGATGATGTTTTGAGGGCGTCAGCGCCGTTATGTAGTGGTCGTATCATTTAGCGACCTTGGTTCGGGCTGGTTGTGATGGCTCTTTGTCGTTTTTTTTTTTTTTTTGTGTTTTGGTTGGGTAGGGCAGATACTACCGTGGTGTGGTGGTGTCGAGTGTTCGTTTTTACGTAAGCGCAGGCGCTGAACGGTACCGTGCTTTCCGTGAACGCGCAGGTCTTGGGGAGGCGAAGACGAAGAAGACTTGCGCAGTTAAGTTTGGTGTTGCTTGTATTGTGTTGGCATCTGTGTGTTAGCGTGTTTAGTGGCGTGTAGTCTGTAGGAGTGTGGTAGTGGTTGGTCTTGGGGAGTCCTGGGGGTTCGCATGTGTAAATTGCCGCCTGAAATCTCGCGGCGTCATGCCGTGCTTTGGTGTTTGGTCTTGGGAGTCTGGGGGCATGTGTAAACTCTTGCGCCTTGAAATCTTGCGCGCGCATGCCCGTGCTTTGGTGTTGTCTTGGGAGTCTGGGGGTCGCATGTGTAAAATTGCGCCTGAAATCTCGCGCCATGCCCGTGCTTGGTGGTTGGTCTTGGGGGAGTAATCCCGCTCCTCTGGGGCATGGGTGTAAACTTGCGCCTGAAATCTCGTCGCGCGTGCCGGTGCTTTGGTGTTGGTCTTGGGGGAGTCTGGGGGCATGTGTAAACTTGCGCTGAAGATCTGCGCGCCATGGCCGTGGCTTTTGTGTTGGTCCTTGGGATCGGGGTTCGGCCATGTGTAAACTTGCGCGCTGAAATGCTCGCGCCATGCCGTGCTTTTGTGTGTTGGTCTTGGGGAGTCTGGGGCATGTGTAAACTTGGGCGCCGCTGAAATCTGCGCGCATGGCCGTACTTATGGTGTTGGTCTTGGGGGGAGTCTGGGGGGCATGTGTAAACTTGCGCCTGAAATTCGCGCCACGTCCGTGGCTTTGGTGTTGGTCTTGGGAGTCTGGGGGTGGCATGTGTAACTTGCGCCTGAAATCTCGCGCTAGGCGGTGGCTAAACGGGAATGCCCGGTGGCTTTGGTGTATGGTCTTGGCGAGTCTGGGGGGCATGTGTAAACTTGCGGCCTGAAATCTCGCGGCCAATGTTCCGTGGCTTTGGTGTTGTTTGGGGGAGTCTGGGGGGGCATGCGAGAAGTTGCGCTGAATATGTGCGCTGGCGCGATGCCCGCTTGTCTTTGGTGACGAACATGTGGTAGCAGTTTCGTGAACGGTGGTTTGGCTGTCAATCTAAGCACTAGGTGGGGGCAAGCCTGGCAGCGGAGCGTTGCTCGGCTGCGCCTCCGCGCCTATTTTGCCCTCTGTCGTTTGCGCACGTCGGCTTGTCCTCGACCTGGGTATGGGCGGGTGGACCGTCATCGTCCTGTACATCCGCGGGTGGGACGCGCTTGGCTGGGTATACTAATAAGTGCCGTGCTGATGATGTTTTGAGGGACGTCCAGGGCGGCCCGTTATGTAATGGTCGTATCATTTACGACTTGTTTTCGGCTGTTGCTGATGGCCTCTTGTCGGTTTTTTTTTTTTGTTTTTTGTGTTGGTTTGGGAGTAGGGGCAGATACTACGTGGTGTGGTTGGTGTCGAGTGTGTCGTTTTTTCGGTGAGGCGCAGGGCTGACGGCATCTGTACCAGTCCTTCCGTCAAACGCGCAGGTCTTGGGAGGCGAAGAACGGAATACCAAGACATGCCAGTTAGTTTGTGTTGCTTGTATTGTGTTGGCTGCTGTGGTGTGCGTGTTTAGTGGGTGGTGTGAGTTTGTAGGAGTGTGTAGTGGTTTGGGTCCTTGGGAGTCTGGGGTCGGCATGTGCAAACTTTGCGCCTGAAATTCGCGCATGCGCGTGGCTTTGGGTGTTGGGCTTGGAGTCTGGGGGTCGGCATGTGTGGCATGTGTAACTTGCGGGCTGAATGCTGCGGCATGCCCGGGTGCTTTGTGTTGTCTTGGGGAGTCTGGGGGTCGCATGTTGTGCATGTGTAGAACTTGCGCCTGAATCTGCGTGGCCCAATGCCGCGTGGCTTTGGTGTTGTCTTGGGGAGGCTGGGGGGCATGTGTAAACTTGCGCTTGAAATCTCGCGCCATGCCGCGTGTTTGGTGTTGTCTTGGGGAGTCTGGGGCATGTGTAACTTGCGCGGCTGAAATCTCGCGCCATGTCCGTGCTTTGGTGTGAGTCTTGGGGGAGTGCTGGGGGGCATGCGAGAGTTTGCGGCCTGAAATGCGTGCGCTGCGCGATGCCCGTGTCTTTGGTGACGGAGGAGTGGAGGGCAGTTTCGTGACGGTGTTTGGCTGTCATCTAAACTAGTGGGGCGGGCACTGCCTGCAGGCGATGGGTGCTCGCATCCCGCGCTCGCCGCCCTTTGCCCTCTGTCGCGGTTGCGCAGGCGTCGGTTGTCGCTCCTGGTCGGGCGTGGACGTCATTTTCTTGCACTGCCCGGTGGGAGCTCTGGACGCTTGTGCTAACTACTAGCTGCGGAAAACGCAGAAATGGACGGCAAAGGAACAAGCAACACCACCTACCTGGATGTTTTTAAGTGGGCCACCCAAGGAGCGAAGAAATAGATGTGAATTTTAGTTGTAATCATCCGCATGCTGCTTTGAACGGTCTTCACGCAACATTCGGGGGCAAGGAAGGGTTATATGCCACCCGGCCCGGAAACGCTTCTTTCACGGTGATGTGGAAAACCAAAAATGAAACGGCAAAGCACAGCAATTAAGGCAACGTGGTGTTTTGTCATGCCACCCGAGTACGAAAGAATTATAAGTCAAACGAGATGTGGGCCAGACCGTCGTCCGCATACAAGCTGTGAGCGTACTGGTATAATGACGGTAAGCATGTGTTATTTTTTTTCATTTATGCGTGCAGGGACGCGAATGCGTTTTAGTTGTGGCTCGTCAACCAACTGGTTGCCGTTTTTCATTACAACCGATCGCTGGAGATCTGGGGATTCCGAGGATTTCTGACAAGCATAACTACTGTGATTCGCTGTGGAATGATCTGACGGTCATAAACAGTTCCACAGGTGAGACAGTCTGGGGGCGATCAACGGCTGCACGCTGCGTAACAGGTGGTGGTGGTGGGTTGGTGGTGGGCAGGTGGGACGGGGTGGGGTTGGTGGTGGTGGTGGGCGGTGGTGTGGTGGTGGGTGGGGGTGGGGGGGTGGCAGGTCCCCACCCCCGTCCCCACCTGCACCACCACCACCACCACCACCTGTTACGGCAGCGTGAGCCGTTGGATCGCCCCCGAGACTGGTCTCACCCGTGACTGTTTAGGCTCTCGTTCAAGATCATTCCACAGGGAATCACAGTAGTTATGCTTGTCAGAATCCTCGGAATCCCCAGATCTCCAGCGTATCGGTTGTATGAAACAGGCAACGCAGTTGGTTGACGAGGCACAACTAAAACGCATTCGGTCGTGCACGATAACATGGAAAAAAAATACCCAAATGTTACTGTGATGTATACCAGTACGTCACAGCTGTATGGGACGACGGTCTGGCACATCTCGTTTGACTTTAATTTCTTTTGTACCTCGGGTGGCACTGAAAAACACCACGTGCCTTAATTGCTTGTGGCTTTTGCGTTCATTTTTGGTTTTCCACATCACGTGAAAGAAGGCGTTTCCTGCCGGGGGTAAACTCTCCTCGGCCCCCGATGTTGCCGTGAAGCGTCAAAGGTGCATGGGATGATTACCAACTATAATTTCACATTATTTCTTTCGTTCCTTGGGTGGCACTTAAAAGCACCAGGTAGGTGTTGTTGCTTGTTCCTTTTGCGTCCATTTCTGGTTTTCCGCAGATAGTAGCAGCAGCCAAGTGTCCAGAGTCCCACCCGGGATGTACAGGACGATGACGTCCACCGCCCAACCCAGGGAGGACAAGCCGACGCTGCGCAAACGGACAGAGGGCAAAGGGGCGGGAGGCGGGAGCGAGCACGCCTCGCGCGGCAGGCGGGAGCGAGCACGCCTCGCGCGGCAGGCGTGCCCGCCCCACCTAGTGTTAGATTGACAGCCAAACACCGTTCACGAAACTGCTCCACTGCTCCGTCACCAAGACACACGGGCATCGCGCGCGCACGATTTCAGGCGCAAACTTCTCGATGCCCCCCAGACTCCCCAAGACCAACACCAAAGCACGGGCATGGCGCGAGATTTCAGGCGCAAGTTTACACATGCCGACCCCCAGACTCCCCAAGACCAACACCAAAGCACGGGCATGGCGCGAGATTTCAGGCGCAAGTTTACACATGCCGACCCCCAGACTCCCCAAGACCCAACCACTACACACTCCTACAGACTACACCCCACTAAACACGACACACAGAGGCCAACACAATACAAGCAACACCAAACTTAACTGGCATGTCTTGGTCTTCGTCTTCGCTCCCCAAGACCTGCGCGTTCGACGGAAGG
>MEHQ01002155.1:0-54859 GCA_008828725.1 Saccharina japonica
TTTACTTTTCGGTCGGTTTCTCGGTTGGTTTCTGAGTGAAAAACAAGCTGAAAACTCAATATTTGAATGGATTCGGTGTGCATGTTAGTGTTCGTTTGCATGCATGTAACGACACAGACAGGAGGATCATATATTATGGCGTCCAGCGCTGACCAAATAAATCCCAAATAAACAACTTACATTTAGGGTACGAGGACATACTGTTTTTTTTATACTATTAATAATATAGTATTAATAATATAGTATATGAATACCTACCTGTAAATTTCGAGATTAGAAAAATGTTTTTTACTACACAGTAGTAGTATTAATAGTAGTAAATCCTAAATATACCAGGTATGGAGTGGTACTGTTTAATAGGGGCATATCGGTACGAATTATAATCAAAATTTAAATAAATTTGTACGAATATATGTAACGTACTACAGTAAATCCTAAATCCTTTATATACCAGATAAGCGGTACGAGGAACAGTTTTTCCCTTCTTCATGGTGAATAAACTTTGCCAAGGCCACAATAAATACTAATACTTCCTAAATAGAAACGTGATGTACTAAATTCTCTATAAACCAGGTAGGGAGTACGAAGAAGTCATTGTCGTTGTTGTTGTTGTTGTTGTTTTCTTCACGTCAAACTCTATTCAGTTATCTCTATACTAATAGTATAATCTAGCAAGATCACAGGCCGTGGTCACAAAAGTGCTAGAGCCATCCGAGAATCCTACAAAACACGCACACTTAGCAGGGAAAGGATACACAACCCCGAAGAGGTACACCTAAAATCCCTACAGCATGTTATAATGTGTCCAAAACTGAACTACATGCCGCAATCTCCATTCGAGTACAGCAGCATCGCCCCCCCCCCTCCCCCTTTACCAATCAATTTGCCGACTATTACAGCGTAATTACTGTCTGAAGTGTTGTCTGTACAAAAACACACGGTAGGCGTGGGAACAAGATGGAGCATGCAGCTGCTGTCTGAAGTGCTGCCAGCATGACAGTCCGCGGGCACAAAGTGAAAAAGAACAGCCAACCAAACAAAGCCATCACGTCAATTGACAATTACCCGAATATATCCTGAACGTCTGTGTTCGGCACAGCATAATACACATTGACACTGATTAGGAATCGTTCCACATTGAAGGGGTCTTCCACGATGCAGCCACACAAATAAGACACCTGGGATATCCGCACCATCTCTGCCGCGTCTCTCTACAAAACCAGTGACGTCATCCATACAGACCCAATATCAACTTTCAGTGGGAAAAAACGAAATAGTTGTCAACAAAAATATTGTTTGTCCGTGCGCCACGGGTCGATGTCGTCCGTAGGCCCCGGTTTCGCTGCGTCGCTGCTCCGGCGCGCTGCTCTAGTGCCGCTCTGGCCAGTCCTAGCACGACCACACTCGATCCGCTCCGTTCGTACACGCTCTCGCTCCTGTCCTTCTCAGTCTGTTCCTCGCTTTCTCCCTCGTTGCACTCAGGGTGCTTGGTCTGGAAAAGAAAAATAATGGCGCCGAAGGGGTCAACCAGCCCAATCTTCAGCTCGTCGCCACACGTCCTCTCCGCCTTTGATGGCGAAGCTACGTTTCTGAGACAGTACAGCTCCCTCTAGCAAACGCACCTTTAGTAGGGCCGTGTACGTGGGGTCCGTCCACCTTCCTGATCGCGTCTGCATCCGCGCATACAAATGAGATGGACATTGCTGTCTACACCGACGGCCAAAAAGGCCCGTGCATCTAAGCGGTTGTGCCTGACGCACCAGTGCCGACCTAGCTTCACCCCTGCGCCCATAATAACCATTTATATAAAAAACAGCAGGACATACCTGGTTGCGTGGTATAATACCAGATACGTACGCAGCCATGCTCAATTATAATTGTGTTATATATAACAATGTAATCGAGGCCAATACAAACTCCCTTCTTCCCCTCGCTGCCTCGGCAAGTATTTTGCTTTGGCGTGACCCATAGCGAGGGGGGGGTCTTTCTAGCGACAAAGGCTACACTCACTCTCAGGCGGGCCGATACCTTCTTGCTGCTGCGCACCCGCCGCGAAGCATGCGCAGCGGTGGAGCTGGGTCGGCACTGGTGCGTCAGGCACAAACGTTTAGATGCACGGGCCTTTTTGGCCGTCGGTGTAGACAGCAATGTCCTTCTCACTTGTTTGCGCAGAGGCAGACGCCATCAGGAAGGTGGACGGACACTATGTACACGGCCCCAGGTGTGTTTTCTAGAGGGAGCTGTACTGTCTCAGTAACCTGGCTTCGCCATCGAAGGAGGAGGGGAGGTGTGGCGACGAGCTCAAGATTGGGCTGGTTGACCCCTTCGGCGCGAGATATTTTATTTTCCAGACGAAGCACCACGAGTGCAACGAGGGAGAAAGCGAAGAACCGACTGGGAAGGACAGCAACGAGAGCGTGTACGGACGGAGCGGGTCGAGTGTGGTCGCGCTAGGACTGGCCAGAGCGGCACGGGAGCACCGCGCCAGAGCAGCGGCACCGGAGCACCGGAGGAGCCATACCGGAACATCCGGACGACATCGACCCGTGACGACATACATTATTATTGTTGATAACTATGTCGTTTTTCCGCTGAATGTTGGTATTATGTCTGTGTGGATAACGCCACTGGTGTTGCAGAGAGACGCGGCAGAGATGGCGCGGATAACCCGGGTGCTATAATTGTGTGCCTGCATCGTGGAAGACCCCTTCAATGTGGAACGATTCCTAATCAGTGTCGATGTTTATAATGCTGTGCCTAACACAGACGTTCAGGTTAGATTCGGATAATTGTCCATTGACGTGATGGCTTTGGTTGGCTGTTCTTTTTCACAGTGTGCCCGCGGACTGTCATTCTGGCAGCACTTCAGACAGCAGCTGCGTGCTCCATCTTGTTCCCACGCCTACTGTGTGTTTTTGTGCAGACAGCACTTCAGACAGTAGTTACGCTGTAGTCGGCAAATTCATTGGTAAAGAGTGGGAGGGGGGCGATGCTGCTGTAGTCGAATGGAGATTGAGGGCGTGTAGTTCAGTTTTGGACACGTATAGCATGCTGTAGGAATTTTTTGGTGTAGTACCTCTTCGGGCTGGGGAATCCTTTCCCTGCTAAGTGTGCGTGTTCTTTAGGATTCGCGGATGGCTCTTAAACTTTTGTGACCACGGGCTGTGACCTTGTATTCGGGTTTCGTGTTACTACACCCTTGGCAGGTGGTAGCACAGGCTTGCGCTGGTAGCTGTCAAACTACCTGGCTGGCGTCTTGAAAGGCAGAAGAAGATATATGTTTAAAGTGCCGCTTTTGGGCAAGAAACGCTTAACAAAACTATGGACTTCTGAAGTCCACACCTACTGGTACTCGTACTCTGTGAAGAGAAGAGCAGAACAAAGTAGATCAGAGGGAAGAGAGAAAGAAGAGTGAGCACAGAGGGGGGCTCCGTGTTGTCGTCTCGACGTCTACAGAACTGCTACGTTCGAGAAGCTTTGACCTTCGAGACTGTCAAGACCGGTCCTTGAGATCTGGAGCAAAGAACATTATTTGTGTTGGAATTTGAACCTTCCCATAATACTCCGTATCTACGTAGAACTTCCTTTCTAGAGAAAGTGTATTACTTTCTGTTATGAACAGTCAGTGATTCCACCGCTGCCGTTACTCTACGTGACGTATACAGACAGGTACACATTGCTGCTACGATACACTATGAAGTTATACTGCAGTCTCCACTGAACATCAAGTCCTACACTGATGTACAACTGTAGCTGCTACTGAACGTTGATCACGACAATAGGCTGCTGTTGCCTATTGCCTAACACTCCCCCTCAATGGAAGTCGCGTCTGCAGATAGCACCTTGAGGTCGCAAACAAAATCCAACGTTACTTGAAAATCCTACACTGGGAGTATCTCCTAACGTAAAGCTTGTTCAGTGAAATGTCGTTACAACCGGTGTCCTCTTTCACTGTTAAGCTTAGCAACTCAATGAATGCATGTTAATGCATATGTACGCTACCGATGTGGAAACGGATTCTCAGAAAATCACAATATCAAAGAACCACACATTCGGGCCCGTGCGTTGACGGCGGCAATGTGCATGTAGACAAGTCCTAATGTATATCGAGCAATACGTCTGGTGTAAATACCAGCGATACTATGAAATTACGAAACGTCAGTTGAACAGCATCAATGACTAGTTTGAACACACTATATACGTTGGAACGACTGCCTTTTGAAGACAAACGCAAGAGTTCATAGTTTACCGTGTGTCGTACTGAACTCGAAAACTATTTAAACAATTCCGATATTAATGGTACACAAAATGTGCACGTTACGCGTTCCGTGTATAGGTAACCGCCACCACGAATACGCTCTACGCTCCAACTATGATGCTGGCCTAAGAAGCCACGTAAGCTGAGGATGAAGCTGATGTACTTGATGAAGCTGTTGGAGCTGAAGCAGCTGCTGAAAATGTTGATGAAAATGATGTATCCGCCGCTAGATCTGCTGCAGTCTGTGTTGTCAGATAGTCCCGTTGAAGCCGGTGATGTATGTGTGTTCAAGCCCTGAAGTCCTTCATCAGGCCGATGAGGTAACGGTGGCGATGCTTGTTGAGGAACTTCGTCCCTAACTCTGAAATGTTGTCCTCGGTCGGTACGTAGGAAATACTAACCTTGCCTTCCTGCACGATTTCGCGGATGTAGAAACGTCGTAGAGCCACGTGCTTAGCACGCGAGCTGAATGTGTGGTTCCCGGCCACATGCAGAGCTGAAGTGTAGTCGGTGTGAAGAGGAACGCGCTTGAACTCCTTTCTGAACCCGAGCTCTTCCATCACGTTAGCGCAATAGACTGCCTCTCTCATCGCTGGTGCTGCCGCGACAAGTTCTGCCTCTATGGTTGATTTGCCCGTGATTCCTTGAAGACCCACCTTGAAGCTCACTGGGTCGTCGGACATCATCATAATGTACGATGAAATTGATTTGCCGTTGTCTGGGTTGTTGCCCCAATTAGCGTCCGAAAAAGCGGTAAGGCGAAAACCCCCTTTCTTGTAAGTGATGTCGAAGTTGATCGTGCCGGCAAGGTAACGGAGCACGTGCTTGGCCGCCCCCATGTGTGCGTTGGATTGGCTTTGACATGGCCCTCGCAAGTTGGTTGACGCCATAGAGGATGTCGTAGCGACTAACTTGAGCCAGGTACATTAACAAACCTGTGATCGCCTGAAACCGTTGCTTGTCTGAGTCGTTAGGAAGGTTCTCTTCTGGCTGGTCGAGTGACAGTTATTTTCCTGCTCCGGGCGTGCTCACGGGTTTGCACTCCCCCATTCCGAATTTTTCGATCACGGACCTTGTGTAGTCTGCCTGAGAGATGGTGAGTGTCCCGCTTTCACGGTGGCGGGTGACTTTCATGCCGAGTATCAGTGAAATATCTCCCATGTCCGTTGTGGCAAAGCGCCTCATCAGCTTCTCCTTTAGCATCTTGAGTAGCGCCTTGTCGCCTCCAGCAAGCATGAGGTCGTACACGTAGAGGGTAAGGATGGCGTCCGGCTTCTTGCTCGTGTGCGTTGTGTTGCTGCGGATGTAGTCGTCGTCCGTGTAGTAGACGTAGACGCAGGGGTCAGACTTGAGCGGTTTGAAACCAGTCTTCATCACGTAGGTGTCGATGGTGTTGTGCCAGTTCTTTGGACTCTGGCGAAGACCGTACAAGCTTTTGCGAAGCCTCATTACGAGTGGAACTCCAGTCTTGTCGTCCTTCTTCTCGTAGCCCGGGGCCATTTTGACGTACACTTCCTCCTCGACGTTAGCGTTTAAAAACGCTGTTTGGACGTCCAGCTGTAAGTTGTCCCAGTCAAACTCCACTGCCGTTGCGAGCACCATTCGGATGCTCTGGATTCTGCAAACAGGGCCGAACGTACCGCCACAGTCTACTCCTGCAACTTTTCTCCAGCCTTGAACAACAAGCCTTCCCTTGAATATCTTGCCGGCCTTGATTTTGTAGACCCACAGCGATCCGACTGATTTATGCCCGGCGGGAATGGATGCCGAGGGGACGAGGTCGTAGACATGGTGTTGCTCCAGACTTGCCATTTCCTTTTCCGACGCTGTTTTCCAAAGAGCCGCGTCCGGTAGTCCCATGGCTTCTCTAAAGGTGTTTGGAATTACAACCACTTTCTCCCCCTCCAAACGGCTTTTGAGTTGAACTTTGGCGATGGCGTAGGCGTATTCCGCGTGAGTCAGCATCTCCATGTAATGTGCCATGTCCGGCATAGCTTCTTTAGTGTAAAGGGAAAACTTCTGCTTTCCGCGGAGGGTGGTGTCAGATAGCATCGCCTGTAGGCTTCCATGGGAGGATTTTGACCGAGTCACAGCAGGTGTTACTTCCAGGCGGCTAGATCCTGTCTTTTGTGTGGCGGTTGAAGCTCTTTTATCCGTTGCAGATATCGACCCTCTAACACTAACTTCTTCAGCGTCCGCTGCGCCCGCCCCGATGACGAACTGGAGTTGTTAATCGTAGGCTGTTGCCCATCACGTGCGTGTTTGGTTATTGGCGTACCGTTGTTCGATCCGGTGCCAAGATCACGGCTGGTGAGCTCGCGTAACCGCGCGAGAATCTCCGTCAGCCCCGTACCAGTGGGCTGGGCGATTTCGATAGTATGTTCCGAGGTGTTGTTGAGGTCGAGACGCGACGTGTAGTCCCGGATGTCCCTCAGCAGGTTGTCATCGTTGTAGTAGAGCTTGTCGTTGTCGTTCATGATTCTCCAGCCTGTTTCGTGGTACTCGCTGTCTTCAGACCGTGGAACTAGGTGCGATGGCGTTTCGATGAAAACGACGTTCCTGCTCTCGACTTCCTTTCGCGTCAACGGATTGTAAACGCGGTAGGCCTTGGATTCTTGACTGTAGCCGCAGAGCCGTCCCTCCCAGGCTTTGTTGCAGAGTTGCTTGGTGTAGGTCTCGATGTGGACGAACGCCCGTGCGCCAAGTATTTTGAGGAGGCTCAAGTCCGCCTCTTTGCCGTAGAGTTTCTTGTAAGGGGTCTCCATTCCAAGAGCTGAATGTGGTGACCTGTTCGAGAGGTATGCAGTAGTTAGCATCAACTCCCCCCAGAGATATTTCGGTAAGCCGCCGTCCAGGAGCATGCTCCGCGTCATCCCAGCGAGGATGCGTCCAATTCGCTCGCTTACGCCGATCTGGCTCGCCGTGTTGGTACCAGAAAATTCCAACTGGATCGCGTCCAATGCGCTCGCTTACGCCGATCTGGCTCGCCGTGTTGGTACCAGAAAATTCCAACTGGATCGCTGTTTCGCGGCAGTACTCCCGGAAGGAGCTTCCAGTATACTCTGTTCCGCAATCCGCACGAAGGCGTGCGGTACCCCAAGGGCGCCACGAGCGACTTGACGTCTAGCTGGATCGTGTCTTCTGCGTCGCGTTTGGTCTGGATGAGGAATACTTGTGTCCACTTGGTGTACTCGTCGGTGATTTTGCTCACGTAGTCGAATTCTCCGAGCGCTGTAGGTGAAATTGCCCCCATGAGGTCCCGTGTAGACCAATCCAAAAGGATTGCTAACGTTGAGGTTGGCTTTCTTAGGGTGAGCTCGTTGGGTACTGTTCCCGACTGCACAGGCGTCAAAGTCTGACACTCCCCCTACGAAGTGCATCCCGTTGCTGTCCGTGTTGTTCAGGAGGTCCAGGCTTTTGGTGTTGATGTGTCCCATACGGCGGTGCCAGTTGTCCGCGGTGTTGATTCTTGTCGTTTGTAAGGCTTGCTCGGGTGCTTCTAGTTCCATGTCGAACGAGTAGATGTCGCGGGTTCCTGCAACTTGTTTCGGAACAAAGCTGTCCGTCTTGCGTGAGGCGTCGGCCGCGAACGTAGTGGTGGCGCCTTGTAGCGTAGCGTGGCGCACCGAGGAGATGTTGCGTCCCAGACCGGGCACGACCACGGTCGGGATTTTCACTGGCTACTTCACTCCAGCTTTGTCGATGATAGTACCGGTGATGACGCCTGTAGCATTTCCTTCCAGCTGGTGTTTTCCTGCAGCTGTAAGCTTGCGCGATTCCTTACCCGGTCAGCAATCCCATGAGCTAATAATAGCTAAACGTATGGAAAATATGGCAACACAAGAATTAAAGTCCGACGATTTGGGGGTTAGGGCCCACATTAACGAATATAAAATAAATTCAATTTGGAAATAATAAAATTCAATTACGATTTTCATTGGTCAACACCACACACCAGCACCAAAGATTAGGATCTTGGGGTATAATGTTTGGTGCCGGTGCGTGTGTTGACCAATGAAAAGCGAATTTAATTTTCTGTTTAAATTGGGTATAATGTTTGGTGCCGGTGCGTGTGTTGACCAATGAAAAGCGAATTTAATTTTCTGTTTAAATTGAATTTATTTTACAGTCGTTAATATGGGCCCTTAAGGCGCCTGGTCATTCAGAAACAAAATCAACAAAAAAATGCTACTCATACACCTCTATCGTTGCACGCGTCCTGCTCACAAATAGTTTCAGACAAAAATGTGCTACCTCTATGGTAGCATACGTCCGGACGCGTGCTACGGTAGAGGTAGCACGTTTTACTGATTTTTTTTCTGAATGATCGGGCTCCGCCTTAACCCAAATTCGTCTGAATTTCCTTATTCTTGTGTTGCGATATTTTCCATAATGTACCTAGCTCTCATGGGATTGTTGGTCGGGTAGCACCTTTTGGTTTCCTCCAAAATCGTCGGTTTTGGGGTGAGGTATGGAGCTCCTCAAGTGACCACCCTTAGAAGGCAAAAACATCACGGTGCATCTCTATCGTAGCATTCGCCTCCGCGCAGTAGATCACGCGACGGTGGCGCATAACACAAGGCGTCCAGTGGTCCATTGCCCGGCAGAGTGTGTTGTGTGGACAGTGAACGGGGGATGGGGGGCGGACGACCCAGCCTTTGTGTTTTTGTTTTTACTTATGGATGTGATGCTACCTCAAGAAAGGTTCAGTGGGACTCGGAAGGGGGCGGGTTGTCTGGCATTGTCGCGATCATTGGCGTTTATCCATTATCAGACTATAGGGGAGAGGTGCGAGGGGGGGGGGGGGTCTCCTTGTGAACGCGTACAAAGGTGACGTGCTGGGCGAGGAAACAAGAGGTGTTGGGGTATGATATTAATTCTTAGAGTATGTCCATTACACTACCGACACGGAATGAGACGAGTTATGCGTGCGTTTCGCAGAGCGACCAGCGAGACGGCAGGCAGCAACGGTCAAGCAAGTTCTTAGCGCTGGAAGGAAAGCTGCACCACGCAGACTTTGTCATCCGGCCCGGAGGGTACCTCGTCCGTCGGCTTCTGCGGTTATCTAAACCTGCATCTTGATGGGCGTAGTGTGCTGGGGGGAGGGGGGTGGGGGGTGTACGCATGTCGTGCATGGCCGTAGTCGTATGACCATAGACCCTCGCATCCCTACAATGCCGGGACGGAGCACGTTCGGTTGGTACATAAATCAGACAGAAGCGAGGAGGGATTACGGTTGTCGCGTGAATTCATGGTAGACGTGGTGTGGTGGAGATGGTTTCGGAAGGGAAGGGTGGGGGGCTACGGGGAAGAGAGGATAGCGGCACCGTATTTCAGGTTCGTTAAGCAGCGGCCGAGTAGAACATTGTTTTCGTACGCATTCCTGTTAGCGATAGACGGGCTGTGCATGGAGACCGGGGGCTTACCAGGGGATTCCACCTGACAGAAAAGGTGCAAACAAGGACGATAAATGAGGGGCGGGCCGTAGCTGGTTTGATTTCCATCAACTTGTTAGAGATCATGACGAATGTATTGACGGCGTTCGTGACGGTAGATGTGAGAGGGAAGAAACCGAATAGAAAAGGAGAAGCATGTCTGGTGAGGGCGGACAATGAATCAGCTGTAGCACGGGTAAAGAGGTGCCGTCAGGGGGGGGTGTACTCATGTCGTGCACGGCCGTAGTCATATGACCATGGACCCTCGCATCCCTACAATGCCGGGACGGAGCACGTTGGGTTTTCACCAACCAGGAAGACATTGCTTGCACCAAGCGCGAAGCGCCGTGAGGTATTGGGCGAGTCGCATGGAGGGTGAGCTGCATCCTGCTAAGAACCACCTCTGAGGCGGACTTGCATATGGACGACAGCTTCAATGAGTTAATTTAATTTCTGGTGTGGCCACTTCCGGAGACAGCAATAGGTTTTACTATGTAACTGCCTCGCGGATGCCTTACCATAGTAACACTACGTGATACGACCATTCCCCTTGTGCGGAGCAAAGGTTCTCCACCTCGCACAAATGATCTACTCGACTGCCAGCTTTGGTGACCGCCAAAAATAAACAAAACAAAAAAACGGCACCCTGGTTGTCTAGCTCACGCAGCGAGTGGCGTGTTTTACAGCGTCGTTGCCAACCGGCGCCAACCCAACCTATAAATATATCATATATTTATAGGGGGGGGGGGGGGGCAAACAGGCGAGGGTACGAGCGTTGATGAGGTTGATGGGGGGGGCATTAGAGGCTAAGGGAGGGTAGTGCTTTCAGACAAGAAACGTACGGGTGGTGGATAACAGGTTGGCAGACGGTCTGGCTAGGTGGCAAGAAATGAAGCTTCTCGATAGAAACTAAACGCAGAATGTCCCGGAATCGCTTGATAGGTGCAGTAGTTAGGAACGGGGGAGCAGCTCATGTGTGCCGGAGATGTTGGGAGAGAAGACGTTTGAAAGAGTTCCAGCTTCGACTAAAAACAAAGTACGACGCGAATTAAAGGATGTGACGGAGCTGGAGATCGTGGGTCGAGAAGGGGTGCTGGCCGCAGAAAGACATGGGGGAGATGAGGCTAGTGGGGACATCGGTCGAGTTCAGGGGGTGTTGTTGCGCAGGAGAAGGGAACAAGGAGTCGACTTAAAGTAAGCAAGTTGGTGGTTATCGATCTCTACCGTGGGCCATTCGTAGGGCTGTCGGTGCCAACGGGTTACCCGTTGATTAAGTCGGTGAAGCAAGCATTCGATAGGGCATTCGTAGAGATGGGAAAGGCAGCAAAAGGTGGGAACGAGCCTAGTCGCCAGTCAGCGAAAACCGTTCGCAGGTTGATGGTTTACCCAGTAGCATTGTTTCACAAATCTAGGGAAACTAACGGCGACGAGGCTTGGCTGTCATCGGCGATCAATTTAGCTTGCCGCTTGCAAATTTCGCAATCAATCAGGGAGGCAGATATCGATTCATTTTGTATGTTTTCAATACGTGGAGCGCCGTAAGACAAGGGCTACGATAGAGGTAGCACGTTTGAGCTGAAACATTTCCTGAACCATCGAGCTCCTCAACTCAAACTTGTCGGACTTTTGAGTCTTGTGTCCCATGCAATAGTTTAACTAGCAGACTCCAGACCATGCAGTGTTTCATCGGGTAGCACGTAAAATCTACTCCAAAACCTATTTTGGGGGAGGTACCTGGTTTCCTCAAGTGAGGAGCTCAAAAAACAACGTGAGGCGAGCAATCCCACGGTGGGGGTACCACTTTTAGGGTCAATGGTTTATGACCGGTTGTGCTCCTCGCGTGAGTAACCACCGGATGCATTTATCAGTATACTGGTACACTCGTTTTTAGACTACCGCATTGGAAGGCTTAGTCGGGTTGCGCGAACGAATGTTTCCGAAGTAATGTTTCGGGTGAGATATTGAGTTCCTCATGTGAAGAGCTCAGAACAATCTGCTGTGCCCCTAACGTGGGATGACTCAGGCACCTCTATCGTAGAATGCGTCGTAAATAGGAGCGGAGTTACCCTTCACGGCCTCGTGGTCCATTGTCTTCGATATGATATGGCAAGGTCCGGACACAAGCCCGAAAAAGCCTCGCCGCTTCCTCTTTAGGGGCTGATTTCGGAAAAGGGCTGAACGGGGGAGACTCGCAGCCCCGCACATGGCATCCGGAGGGTTGGCTGTTGTGGCTACAGAGAGGTGGTATCGGTTTGTGGAGTCAACATGGGTACGTGTCGCACCCGCCTGTAGGCTGTGATGCACTGCTTCGAGTAGGAGTGTGACCATTAATTTCCTGAGAGAGTCCTCATTTGTTTGCTCTGTATACCTAAACATAAAACAAAGGCTTTCAGAAGGAGGAAAGGGGTACGTAACACGACGAGCAATCTCTATGGCCTGCAATGGGTACACGACGATCACGTCGAGGCAAAACAAACAAACAAACAAGCAAACAAGCAGAGACAGTTTCAGTGGGGAGGTCTTCGGCTAGTGAGCCCCCCGTCGGTCACAAATATATCTTCGGCGAAAAACATGCTCGTACCCCTCGTACAGGACACATGCTACGGTAGAGGTGCACCATAAGTTTTCTGAGCTCCTCACTTAAGGAGCGTCATACCTCACCGAAAACAATATTTTTGTAGGAAAACAAAAGTGCTGCCGGATGAGAAATCTCATGACCGAAGTATACCCTGAAACAATATTCGTCACAACAAATGAAAGTCCGACGAATTTGGGTTAAGGAGCCCGGTCGTTCAGAAAACGATTCATACAAAAAGCGCTACCTCTACCGTAGCACACGCCAGGCTCGTAACGCCCGTCCTTTGTGTACCAAATACTACGGTAGGGTTTTGTCCGACGGCCGGGTTGGCAGGTAAGCTCGCCGCCGAATTTGATGGTGGTGGTGGTTGTGGTGTGTTGGCGGTGGGTGGTGGTGTGCACTCCGTTCGCCGCCCGATGCCAGAGATCTCAGTGTTTTTTTCTCAAACGGCACACAGTTAAACTACAGTACGTGATGTGGAAAGAAGCCAACAAGGTGGAGGTGGGTTTGAAAGGGGTTACAAGGATTATCGGGAGCAGACACCAAAGGCACGCTTGCGGCCACGGGGCGAGGGGGTTACCGGGCGATGCTCGCGCGATTCGAGGTCGCCCTTTCGAGAACACGGTGCAGCCGTTGCCCTCTCCTGATGGAGTCTATAGCTTGCTCGTACCGCTACGTACGGCAGGTGTGCCTTAAATTGTGTGGGGATAAACTAGGTCTCCACCCTACCAAGCAACTACGCGATTGTCCAGCTTTCGTTGCGTATCAGGGATTTGAGGAGACCGACCACGGCCGCAACCGGTATCGGCATATCGTAACACGGTGCCCACGAGAGAAGGGCTGCATGGCGGATATATGACGCGCACAAGGTGTGCACCAGTATATCGTGGCATAACGCCTTCTGAAGGGTGTCACAGTAGTGGCGGCGAGCGTAGGGAATAGACCGCAACGGGGGAGAGGTAACCGTCTACGGTAGAAAACGATTAGAACTATTCGGCAACGGTGGTCACAGATTTCCTACAAACTGTACGAGGAGTAGAATGGTACCGAGGCTTGGTCGTCCGAGGTGTGATGGTTAGGAACTCTCGGTGGTTAGGAAATCGGCTGCTGTTACGCCAGTGAGTGTGACAGTGAGGCAGAAGGCAGACAGGCAGGCGAGACACGCAGGAGGTCGCAGGCGCCTGCAATCTGGCAATCGGGCCGAGGCGATACACCGCTCTCTCTCGCACGTCTCAGCAAAAACGACATCAACAACGAAACCGAGAAAAAAAAAAAAAAACACATTGTTGAACGGTCGTTCAGGGCGCCAGACTCATCATGCGCGGAGCCCGTGTCTCGCAACAAAACAGTTGGCTCCACTACGCAACAGGATATCGGCAAGCCGCCAGAACGTTATTATGGTACAACTTATTGTAAAATCCGTATCTGGTACCCCCTACTCGTGCATGCATTGTGTTCCCCAAAGAGCAGGCATTTACGCCTGGAACCACCTACACATGTGTTGTACGTTCGCACACTAAGCAGTCGTTTCTAGACCCATCGAAATCCAGCACACCCAGTGCCCGTGTGTATGTACACTGTAGACAGATACGTGGCACCAATCTGGGGCTAAAATACCGCAAAACATAAGCTACGACTACCCGGCTACGAACTGGCTACTATCCTGACGAAGAACCCTATAGCTCCGCTTGAAGAAATCACATCTTAATAAGTTATGATATACCGGGCCTGTGTACACACCATCATCTCTGGGCAGGCTGAGTGATGCGCGATTCAACCACACCAAACTTCAACGCATATTTCGTGCCGGGTATGCGCTAAGCCAGCTGTACACCTACGACGCATATCAAAAGCATTCTTGAACAGAATTGGACAAACGTTCCTCTGCCTAAGGAGGCATGCATACATCTTCAAAAATAATACTATGTACCCAAAAAGTTCGAGACCTACAACATAATGAAATGAGAAAGGTTACAGTGTCAACCGCGCACCCAATCAGACCCGAGAAACGAGATCATGTCAGATGGAGCCAGTGTGCCTTGTACGGACCCTCATCGTACCATCCAAAATTGGGACATCGTACGCCCTTTAGCGTCTAGGACATTGTAGTTTTCCTATTCGAATGTTGGCGCGCGACATAATACGTAGGTATGTGCGGTGCCATTTGTGGATTCTTGGTGTAGGGACTGCCCAACACATGCCTGATATGGTACAAAGAAAAGCATCCTGACCTGACGTTTACCCATGAAAATGACATGTACTGGTACGCACCGGCGTGCAAGTTGGGTGCTACGGTATCTCACTACATATTGATACATAGGTCACAGCGTACTGGGGGATTTCGTAGGTAGCCACTAGCTGACTCCACCCGCCTTCTAGCGAAACTGAAGCCACATAGGAGTGTATACCCGCCAGCGGCGTGTACAAACTATTCCCTCTTTCCATGTTGTTCATAATGCGACACCCTGCTAAACACCTGAACTGCGAACACGCGCGCAGCAACAAGGCACGGTCTTATTGGTCACAACCCCGAGCGTTTGGGTAATTATGTGCCATGTATTGCTACCGTCAGGAGTTCAAACTCTCATCGAGCTCGCTTAGCGAGCGATACCAATTGTTTTCACCGCCAATAATTCAATAGGAGTTATTCAATTGTTTTCACCGCTACCATCCCGGTGTTGTCGTGGCGTTTACTCCTCACAGCCTGGGTTCCGAGATCGCCTTGGTACCTACGGCGCCAAGTTGGGGCAGAATATGCCATATCTCCAACTTCTCCACATGCGAACACCACTCCCCGAGTATACAACCGTCCGCCAAACACCAGCTCACTCAACTTCTCGTCGGGACCGGCCGTCCATAGTCCCGTTATTTCTATAGAGTTACGATCATCTAAAATGAAAACAAATACAGTCGCTCTGTCGCTTCTACTTTAACGTTAACCGTGCGAAACTACAGTAGTATACATTATGCCGAGTCGAAGTTTATGAAAATCTTGCTCAGTCCATACACCGCACCCAACCGACCGTAGAGAATCATACCATTTTGTGCCGTTGTTCTCACGTGTCGCGCGTGAGCCTTACGAAACAGCTATGGACGCCTGCTATGGCGGTTGAGGTGTTGTCCCTGGACATTTCATGACCGTCCTCGTTACGGGAGCCCTTAACCTTTGGACCGATCCTCCTCGCCCAAACATCGCCTTTGAGAAGATAATGAAAGTTTGTGTAACCCGATGAACGACCCTAAGCTTTACGTATACAGCGAAAAGGCATGCCTAAAAAGGCGTGTTGCCTTATTGGGTACCTCCTCCGTTTACAAACTACGCCAGACAAAATTGATGTTTTATGACCGAAACCGCGCCACCCCCACCATGGCGCGCATTATCAGCCCCGTGTGCAACACGAAAATGAACACAGCTGTGCGTACCAGCACAGACGCTGTTACTTGAACACTCTCATCCATACATGACACAACCTACTTGTTATCTCAGGCCTTTAGATACATGGTGGGCCTTGAAGCAATATTTCGGTCTGTGGTAATCTCCGTATCCTTTCCGAGGCCCGCCGCGCCAACACCATGCGGATGACGCTCGTCAACCACGTCTTCCTCGTATGTTACCGAGAGATTCGAGGACGAGTTCTGCGGTCCGCGACAAACATGCGAATTCTAAGCGTAAGCCTGCTTCATCACGTACTACGTCACCGATATAGTCGTGGTGGTGTGCGTTTAGTACTTTACATTAGAACTCCCACACACTCATGGCGTTGAAACCGCCGCATGTCTGCGACGGGTCCCCGGGGCAGGCGTAGTCGCACTCGCTCGACGCCCCGTAAAATGTATGGTCGGTGTCTTCTTCGCCGCACCAACACTGGCCAAGAACACACATGCACACACAAGTCCGACGGAAGGGTTGTAGTTTTTCAGTCACACAGCGGTATACAGGGCACACGATTTACCCTCGCGTAGTATCTCAACGCAGCAGTGGTTCCTCTCCCGATTTATAGTGCGTACCAGGTATACGGTATGGTGAGTACGGGCGTGTTTGCTGATTATTCCCTTCCGCGATTTCGATGTTTATTTTACAGGTTTCCAGGGCGTAGTGGACGGCCTATTCACTGCTAACTTTACTCCAGTACTCGAGGAAATTGATTTCTCGGACCTTAGGTGAAGCGTGTTACCTGGTACACTCTACAACCCTAGCACCGGGAATGTCCGCCGTTTCAGTTTGTACGAGCGTGGTTCAGCTTGGACATCAGAGCGCCAACGGTGAATGCGATGACGAGGGTGGCACCTATACTTCCCTAGGCTTAGTTTTACTCATCTCACTGGAAACCCGAATTTTGGCAAGAGAAGGTAATATTAACCCGAAGGTCAAAACCCCCGTACGACGAAGGTACATGACAACCAGCAATACAAACAAAAAACGCTATTCAGCTTAGGTTACCTCTGCGGCCATAGACCCCCCCCCGTCCGTGAGTCGAACATGGTTTGGCCGTATCGAGGCTGCCTCTATCGTACTGTAGCATGTGTACATTGGGCGAATATTTCGTTACCGGCGAGGGTGGTACAGTAGTGCCGGTAAGTGCCAGAGCGAAAACGCCTCACTACTGCGGAAACCGGCGCTACTCCGTATTGAGCAAAATTATATACGTATTGGTACGGAAACGAAAACCCGTGCAAGCCGAAAAAAAACAATACCCCTAGTCCGGCAATCGGTACTACTTAACCGGCACTACTGGTTGACAACTACGTATACTGTATGTCGTTACAAAAGGGGTGGAAAAATGTACTCGCCATGCTCACTGTGTTTCGGAGACGATATAGGGACACCATAGATAATGTAGATGATATGCCGTCAGCCTTAGAGGTAGGGGTGCCCACGTTGCACTACGTACACGAAAACGATAAAATCGACGTCCGAACCGAAACGAAACGGACTCTCACCTCTATACCATACTGGGTTCCGTAGAAAGGGTAGAGCCCGCAGATTGACGCGCAAAACTGTTTTTTATTTTTATTTTGTTAGACCGTGAATGTACGATGCCAAACGGTCGGAGGGGACGGGCGGGGAACGGGTGTCGGTGCGAGAAAGAAAGTTAGGGTACATGAGCCATGCCATGGTGGAAGAGGTGGTTGCCTTGTGGGCGATACATATACCTGGTTGACGGGGGGGGGATCCTGGTAAGATTGAGGAACTACTTCTGCTCATTTTTTTGTTTTATCCTGAATCTGGATTGTGCTGCTACTAATAATGCAGTTCGGGGCGGCTGACGAGTTTTTGGTCGAGAAAAGTAAGTGTTTGAGGGCGAGGTGTCGAGCTGCTCGTCGTGAGATCCTGAGATTAGGGACAGGTAATAAAGTCGAGGCGTGGTTTTAACTTACAGCCCCCCCCTGCGATAGCGTGTGGCTCGTATATTTCGGTTGGCGTTATGTTGCGCAGCGAAGAAAAAGCAGTAGGGACAAAACGCGCTGTCGATGAGGTTGGAATCGATACTAGTCATCCGTGCCTTCTTCGAGGCGCACACCCAAACATAAAACCTCTCCCTTGAGTGTGGATGGCAGCGGAAGGTTCGCCGGCGACTAATAATAGGTATCGAACGCCAATTTGTCGCCAAAAGCGCGCAAAAAAGGATAAGGTTCATTCGACGAGCATAGAGCCTACCCGCAAAGCGAGAATGACTCGGGGTACAGGGGCGAACATGGGAGTTGAGCCTGACAAACCTCAAACAGGGACTGCCCAGCGTTCCAGAGCGACACGAGACCGCGGATGTAATCTCAGAGGTAAACAGGTAATTGTTTCCAATTGTGTCAGATTGAGAGAACATGACGTCAGAAAGCGATAGAGAAGGGCCTTCCTACGAATGAAAGGTACACACGAACCGGAGGTAACTTTTTCAACACCTTGTCCGTCTATCATCAAAGCATTCAAGCAGACACAGACATGATTGTGCGAAAAAAAATCGCAACTATTCTCCTTCCTCTAACAAATTCGAAAAGTACGTAAAACAATAACCCAGCAGAACAAACAGGCTCCGCGTCGAACAAACCGGCAACCCACATCTTAAAAGCAAGTTATGACGGATTGATTTCATCGTTCAGACGGATTTGGTTTTGGACAACGTGCGTACTGCTGTGCTGTGGTGTAGCATTCCGAAAATACCAAGCGAAACACTGCTCGAGCTCACGTCGTTCGTCATGGAGGAGTCCGACAGAACCATGTCCATTATTCGGCCGCCTCGGGAGTCCCCCCAACAGCCCAAGTTCGTCGCGGAGGGCGTCACCACGCCGTCGGGGTACTGGTAAACGCTGATGGCGTTCCGGCCGCCGCAAGTCTCCAGTGGGTCTCCGGCACACGCAAAGTCACAGGAGGCCCCGCCGAGCTCAGCAGGATTGTCTGAACTTATTCCGCAGAAGCACTACAGGGGAAGGAAAATAGGGGACACGAGGCATCATCAGCCGGGTGGGATGGACGATGTGGTTTCCTGACCACAGGTTTAATTTATGCTGGGGTACATAAAACGTGGCAACAAAGTCGGGACGCGCCCTCTTCATCGCTCGTTTGAGGGCGTGGTGCCCGGCGACGCAGCGTTGTACGATGTCGCGAGTGGCCCGAGCGCCTTTGAAAATCATGGTACGATCTAGATGATCTGGTTTCCAAAGACGTAGCCATAATCCTGGCCCTGATATTATACAGTAGGAGCTTATGATGCTCAAGGTACGGCCCATGCATGTTATGTACGACCGGTGCTCGCGACGATAAGAACGACAGGATCTCAGCATATATGTAGGGAGCACGAGCTCTTCCTGACGAGGCTGCGTGCCACAAAAACCAAATATATTATCGTAACAACGCGCAAGGTAAGTCAGCGGTGGGTCACCGCACATGACGTCGAGGGGAAAACCCGAAGCTCGGTACCTACTTATATTTCGAAATAAGCTTTAACTAAACGGAAACCACCAACCAGAAATACGCAGAGCGTGTGCATTCCCATAATAAACCGAAAGGGGTTCATACATGTCGGGATATCCTGCTTGAAGCGACCTAAACCCTAACCCTAACCATTTACTTATGATTGCGTGAAGTGGCGAACTCACTTCGTTGCTGAACTCCGTTCCGAAGATGGGCGAGCCTTCGCAGAAACTTGCGCACACCTGCATGTAGTAGGGGAAACGGAGATGTTAACGTGCGCAGCCATGAAGCACGAGGTTGTCGTCTGCCCCCCCCCCCCCCTATCATATGCCTTGCACGTTGCGGCAACACCATATATTGTAACACCGACACCCAGGACACATCCCAAGGTAGAGGTGTAACGGATTGTTTTCTAAAAGTTCCTGACTTGAGGAGCTCTATTCCTCTACACCTCACCCCGAACACTTGAGCTCTTAGTCTTAAGGAAAGGCAAAGAAACGTGCATCCCGATGAACGATCCCGTGGCTTACGTACTATACGCGAAAAATCATACTGCACAAATGAAAAAAAAACAGATGTATGTTCCGAAGATTTTGGGATGAAGGGGTCCCCCTGCATCCCGAAAGTAGTTTAAGCCAAAGGAGTGCTATTAATAGTAGACGCTTGCTACGATGGAGGCGGCACGCTTAGGCTGAAACTCTTCATGGATGATCGGGCTCCTTACCCAACCTCGTCGGTTGTTTCTAGTCTTATTGGGGGTTTCAATGTATTTTCATTGTACAGTCAGGCCATGAGATGGTACTCGTAGCACTTCACTTTTTTCCTCGAAAAATGAGTTTTTGAGTGACGTGCTATTACTGTAGTACAGAGCTCCTCAAGGAGGATAAAAAAAAACACAAATGGTGGAACCCTCTACCGTAGCATGCGTCGCTACCGCTACCCGTACCACAGGACACAAGATGCGTGCTCCGACAGAGGTAAGGCACATTTTTGGTCGAAATATTTATGACCGACTAGAGACTGGTGCTACGGTAGGGGGGTCGCTTTCAAGTCTGATGTATTCATCCGACCAGAGCCACTCGGCCAAGTGACTACATATTTCGTTGCAGTTTCAAGCTTTTTAGCATTTTCTGGTTTCAAGAAACGCACCGCCCTGGGCTTGTTTGTTATTCTGCGCCCACGATACCAATTTCATTTATGTATTTTTTGAGTGAGTTACAAAGCCACGCGCCCGAGTAGCGTAAACGAGGTTGTGAAAAGTGGGGTACCCCCCCTTTCGTAGCACGGCTCTAGACTCCTTAACCCAGCGTTGTTGGAACAACCCGAGCATTTCACACAAAACAAATGACGATACAGTTTATTTAGGTCTTGGAATAGTCAATCGGGTCGCACGTTCATCTTTTCTGAAAAATGTGAACCATTTGGTGAGGTATGGAGCTCATCGAGCGAAGAGGGTAAAACGTTCAGGCACTACGCCTACCCGATTATGAGCCACTAGTGCATGTAGCATTGACTGCATTCTATGATAGCGGTGCAACCACCTGCGAAGTCCCTCACGGTCCTCGTGGGTGGGGAGTTATGATGCCGCATGCACCACGAGACCTCGACGCAGATGAAAAGTGCAACAACACGATCAATACCATGGCCTCAGGGTACGTCGACCAATAATTGTGTCGAACAGAGATGGTTTCCAGGCGACAAAAATGGTTGGATAATGCCTGAGTTGAGTAGCACCGTTAGCCCCACAACCACTGTTTGTCCTACCACACGCTAGGAAAGTAGGCACGGGTCAAAAGACCAATTGTTAGATAACTGGAACGCTGGCGTTAGCTTCTAGCGTTGTCCGTATTACAAGATCTATTGAACTGGCTTCCCCGCCAACTAAGCGAGCTTGGTTTACAACATATCTGGCAGCAACAGATTGATGAGCGGCCTGTGCAGGACAATCAAGTGAGGCCATACACTAACGGTGTTAGTGCTGAATGTCGCTGGTGAAAGCTAACCCACGTGTACGTCGAGTCGGAGGAGGTTCAGGCCCTCGTCTAGCGCTTCTATGGATAATGGGTGTCCAAGCCAGCATACAAGATAAATGTAACATCGAAACAAGTCTTCAAACCAAAACACCGAAAATCCCCATTAGTGCGGCATATCTTTATTTCTTCCCACTACTGCTGTAGAAGAAAAAGGCTTTTATGAACGCATCTCTTCTACAATCAATAAAACACAAAACCCATGTAATCTTTTTCAGGACTGAGTACGGCCGTACTCCGATCTACCCAGCATGAACGGTTACGTGTTGTGTCTAACGAGTAGATTTGGGAACGTTTGTCGCACCTCGTTGTTAATAGGCGTGATGTCAGGCCCGTTCCTCGTGAGTAGGATTACAATCTGATACATGATGTCTACATGTCTCCCATGGGTTCGGGGCAATAGATGGGTTGAATGACACATCCTTTGACGTAAGCCACATGATAGATTAGGGGTTACACGTCTGCACCCATCATGTTATTCGAGAGATGTCTTGCTCGTGCCAAGTTTGTGTGTCGGGCTTAGGCTTTACCCCTTTGTTGAAGTCCGGCGTTGCTTTCTCGAGCGAGTAGCTCCAGAAACAATTAACATGCTACCCCTAAAGTATCAGGCTTCGGGTTTGTGCCTCGCGAGACATATTCAGCTGTGTAAATTCCTACACAGGGGGATTTAACCCCCACCACCAATTCCCCGCCCTCGATATGTTGTCTCCGGCACCCTTACCTCCGTCGTCATCGTGGGTTCGTTCTTCACAAATATCCCCGAGAGCACGCGACTTCCAATGCTATCCTTAAAGCACCCCACGGACGGATACTTGGGCTCGTACACCGTCTCGAACTGGTACACGCTTATGGCATTCCTGCCGCCGCAGATCTGACCGGCATCCCCCGCACAAGGATAGTCGCAGGTGGTCCTTCCCAGGCGCTTTGGGGTGTCCGACGACGGTCCGCAGAAACACTGCACGCCGTGGTGAACACGTGACCCATGGCCAAAGAAAGGGTTAAAGAGAGAACACGCGGGGAAACGTTCCACGTAGGATGAGGTGGGGCTTTCCGGGGGGGGCAGGGAGTTACGGTTGTATATAGAGATTGTGTGCAAAGTGAGAGTCGGGAAACGTCAATAAGAGAAACAGTAACCGTGTGGCATTAGACAAGTTCTCGGGGCGAAATCATCTACTGTAGTTGAATTTCAATCAAGATTAGAGAAGTATGTGTGTCTGCCGAGACGGGCGTGGTACAACTCAACGACACGGGGGGTCGTGAAGCATCGCGGTCCGTTGTGTGCACCACAAGGAAAGGTTCCTACAAAATTGATAATAGGACGAGATGTCCGTTTGGTTATTTCCAACATACTTCTTTTTAGGGCGAACCAAGGGCGCCTCTGACGGCATCAAATATTTACTTCTACGACGCATAAAAACGCTTACGAAAAACAAATAGTCGACAGGAATCTCATGAAAGAATCGCTCAAACAAAGATGAACCGACACTTACACGTGCGTTTCGTCAGAACACGCAGCACCCCCTGAACGGTACTACCGCCACCCGTCGCCACCATCACGCGTCGTAGGATAGGGGGCAGGTAGACTATTTGGATAAAGCACGTTATGACAGACAGGGTTTCCTCAAGTGAGGAGCCGAGGCGTGCTGCGATAGGGGTAACCTGTTTTTTCCAAAGCATTTCTGACTGTCGTATGGGACGCATGCTACGGCGGAAGAGCGGCGTGTATAGTTTATGGGGCTTCCATGGTTGACGACCTCTATACCTCACCCAAAAACAATGGTGGTACTGTAGATCAACACAAGTGCTACCCAATGAGTATTTCCATGGCCTAACTGTACAGTGCGGAAAATAACGAAACACAAGATTTAACGTCCGACGGTTTTTGGGTTTCGGGACGCATGAAACGGTAGAGCGGCGCGCGCCATGCTTTATTTTAGGCTCCCCCCCCCCCCCCTCAGTTGACGAGCGTTAAACCTCGCCCAAAAACAAGTTGTGGAGTGAAACACGACTGCTATACCCGATGAAAACGCCTATGATCAAACTATACGATGGAGTAAATATTGGAGCACAATGATGAACGTCCGAATCAAACACCTCGGGAGTAGTGTTTGGGTTATCGCCAAATGTTTTGGGTTATCGCCGAATGTTTTGTAAACGTTTGGTTCCGGATGCAGGCTCGACCCGCCTCAAGTACAGGAAACCCAGAAAACTGAGGGTGCAACCTGTAGGGTGGCAGTTGTCAGCTCTCCCGGGTCGTTGATCCTGTGCATTTTTACACTACCGTTCAAACAATACCTACGATGGAGATGACGTATAATTTTTGCTGAGATAGTTTCTGGGTGGTGGGACTTGATCCACACTCGGCAAAATTCCCCTTCATCTGCTGCAATACTTCCCATAGTATCCCTCCCTTGGCACTGTACAGGCCATCGGATTGTCTGATCTACAGTCAATTAGCATGTTTGGCTTCCCTGCAAAAAAATATTTTCCGCGTTAGGCGCAGGGCTTCTTCAAGTGACCACCCCCATAAAAAAACAACGTGTACATCTCTAGCGTAGCATGCCTCTTCGAACAGCACCTACGATAGGACGAGGGTAGACATCGGCTTTCTTCCTCGCTGAAACAAAAATGTGTTTCGTGGGCGGAGCTATTGAGCCCCTCCAGTGATGGGTCGCAGGAAGAGTGAAGGGGCTACCACTGCCACACAAGTATTGACGTCTCGGGCCACCCGTAGACGGGAGTTCATGAACTGTGTCCGGCCTCGTACACGAGGGGGGGGCCTCTACACTTCACGTTACCAACCGACGTTTGGCCTATATCTTGATCTCTACAAGATGGGTACCCTCATAGGCTTAATAGGCATGGAAAATATATACACACGAGAAACGCAACAACCTACAAGAGGTTTGACTGGAATTGTAGGGTTGCCTGAGTTGCACAGACCCGTCGATAAAACAGAAACCTGCTCGGGTGCGAACGTACACACTCCCTGCCGGGGCATGGCTCAAGCGACGCATTTCACGGCAGAGAAGGTTCCTCTCAAACACTTGTTTTTGGCTCTTCAATTCGAGGCGGGGCTTTTCCCTCGAAACCCCAAACCTTTATCTTAAAAAAACAAGTTGATAACCGACAACCCGACGAAACACAATCCCCTGGCTTACGAGTAGCTATATACTGAAAATTACGGTAAAAACAAGCACTAGTAGGACGTATCCGACGCAAGTCGACGAGGGAAGAGAGTGCTGAAATCTTCTCGCGATAAAAATACATTGCAAGTACCGTAGTGGGGAGGGGGGAGGAGAGCCCACTTAGTGACCCCGGATCTGAGTCACGATTTAAGAGGGAGATAGAAAAGAAGGGTGAAAATGATATATGGGATGGACAAAATAAACAAAATAAAAAAATAAAACAAAATTGGGTGCTGTAGACATAAATTTCTAAACATGAAGAAGCCCCGTCAACCCGAAACCTATTGGCCAGCATGAGACACCTACCCCATCATCGCATGCATCCAACTTTCACAACAAAAAACGATCCCGGGACTGATGCTTCGATAGGGGGGGGGGGGTACCCATATTTTCACTACCGGGTTTTGGCCACTCGGACGAGTGGCTCCGAATTTAAATGAAAATTGGACCTGAACAAAGTTTGTTGGCGTTGCGTAACGAAACTTCTAATGGTGGTGCCTATTAAACAACAAAAAAACAAAAATGGTCATGAATACAACGCAGTAAAGCAGTCACTCGGCCGAGTAGCGCTGTGCAGGCAAAAAAACAAGCACCTATTGTAGCAACAGTTCCGGACGGAAGAGCGGAAAAAATTATCCGTGCCCTCCGCCGACCTATCGCCTACAGGATGAATACCCCAGTAAGTTCCTCACCTCGTTGCTGTACTCGGTGCCGAAGTAAGCGGATCCCTCGCAGAAAAGGGCGCAGTTCTGCGCCACAACCACCACCACCACCACACAGTCGGCAAACAAGAAAACGAGAGCACGAGATAAGCGTGTGCAATGCTTCGGAGCGTTCGGCAGTGGGGGATTTTGTCGCGGTTTCGCTGCACCTAAACCGTCTGACCGGGTGACATGGATCATGCTACAGCGAGGTTTGGCCGTCGATAGTTTTGATACTGTTGTAAATGTCGGACGAACAGCGATTGATTGATTGCGGCAAGTGGGCGTTCGTGTATGTAGTACCTACAGAAGTACGTTGGTTGCTAGTAATAACAAATATCATCTGCACTCGATGCGTACGCTAAAACGGGCCTAACTGTTTCCTGTACCCAACATTGGCGTAAGATGCGCATGGCACGGGGGATGTTTAGACAGGTGAACAAAACGCTCTGTTGGCGATAAGGGCCGTGCCCCAGAACATGGATGGTTCCACATAGACAACAAGTGAGGTGCTGGACGAGGCGCAAGGGTATCGCGGCGTATCCCAGGTATATATACACATATATACCTGGTATGATATATATACGTAAGTGGGTACCCCGAAACCTCACAAATAAACTCAAAATGTCTCCAACATAGTGTAGTGTCGCGAAATATCATGGCAAGAATGTCCCATCTATTACCATGCGTCTAACACTTAACGTATGCAGCAACCATCACGAGAGGCATCCAAACATTTTCGGCGCACGTCATCGTAACTTATCGAGGCAAAGGATGGACGCCTCCCCTCTCGCAAACAAACCTCACCTCCGTTGTCATGTCCCCGTCGCCTTTCACGAAGCGGCCCGAAAGAACACGGTCACCCGCGTCGTCTCCATAGCACCCGACGTCCGAATACGCGGTGGAAGTAGGAGATGGAGGTACAACTAGACTGGGTGCTGGCGATGGCACGGGTGTGTCCACAAAGGAGGTAGGGCTGGGGGGAACTAACCACGTTTCGGTGACGGGGCCGGAAGGGGCTGGGCTAGGCAAAGCTACGGGAAGTGTGGTGACCACGCCCGAAGGAGCCGGGGTGTCCGGTCGTACAGGGGCTCCGGTGGGAAACTCTACAGGAGCTGTCGAAGGAGCAGCGAGAGGACCTGGCGTGGGAGCATCTACAGGCGCTAGGCTCGGACCAGCTACAGGACTCGCGGTGGGCGACGCTACAGGACCTGCGGTGACCAAACCATGAGGGGCTGCCGTCGCGGCGCCTGAAGGGGATGGAGTGGCCGAATCGGAAGGGGCTGGTGTGTCCGGCGCTGAAGGAGTTGGGGTGGATAAAGCGGAAGGAGCGGGGCTAGGAAACGCTACAGGGGTAGGCGTGACCAGCCATGAAGGCACTGGGGTTGGTGGAGTTGTTGGTGTTGGAGTGGCCGAAGCTTCAGGGGCTGGGGTGAGCGCAGTAACAGGGGATGGGGTCGTCGTGGAGGCGCCTCGGTAGTTGGAGACGGTAACCTGCACACCAGGAGAAAGGCAACGTAGTGATAGCCGGATTGAACAACGGGCAAGGGAACGCACATTCTGTTCAGCGAAACCCATACCGTACAGGGGGGGGTGGTTGCGTTCTAGTTTATGCTTGGCATACTTTTTCATGCGCCTGCCTTAACTTTAGGCACCCGTTCGTCCGTTCGTTGGAAAAATGGGAAACGAAGAGGGTGTGTGGCGTCTCGAGGCAGGAACGAGGGGCATTTGAAATGATCTGCCAATCGTTTTCCGTCTTTGTAGTTTCGCGTATCCCTTCACGGGTGTCCACACCTCCACCAGCATTCAGGACAATGCCAGTTTTACTGCAAGCGCCTTATACATACAACAGCCGTCCCTACACGTGGCTGCTTGCGTAACGAACACAATGAGTAAGAAGGTTGGTAAACCTGGTGGAAAAATACCGACAGACGAATGCCACGGTGGAAGGGAACAATAGGTTTTTAGAGTGGTCACTTGGGGAGGCTTTTCTCTTGACCTGATGTTTGCCGAAACATGAAGTGTAACCCGATAAACAATCTCAGGACAAATATATATATATATATATATATTGTGAAGAGTATTACAATCCAAGAATGAAAGACAGACGAGTTTAGATGGAAGAGGCATGTCCAAAACGTGCTACCTCTTTCATAGCACTCGTCAACAGCTCATAGTTTCATACACAGTCTGTGCTAACATTTTCAGCTTTGGTTGCTTATTGGCACCCATCTATATCTACCCCTCTAACAGTTCCTCGAACAATCTACAGTGAGCAGCAGGGTATGTACCGCACCGAATTACCTGCGATACCGGCACGGTAATGTACCCAGACACCCCAACAACGACGAGAAGTACTCGAAGCGTTTCTGTTTACTGCCTCTCTGTTTTGCCACTCACCATGTTGTCACGGATCGCACGAGCGTTATTACTCGTCGATGTGCCGGTCACGCGGCCACCAAAGCTGATGTCAGGGTTGGAGAAGTGGTTAATGCGAGGGGTGAACGACTGGCAGTTGTAGGCCATGATCGTGCGGTAGCTGTGAAAGTTCGGCGAAAAACGGGGGAAGGTTACGAAGAACGGGTGCGAATGTTTGGGAGGGCGGGCGTTTAAGGATGAAATGCTCGAGAGTACATCTGTTCAGACGACGGAGAACGGAATGCGAAGAAAGGTTGTACGATCCTGGCTGCCAATATGGTGCAGTATCATATTATGACGAAAAAGGTAAGGGCGTCGAATGGACTTCAGCACCGTCTCATTGTTTCCCGTGAATGCGAACATATTGAAGAATGCCTTTAATTCCTCTCGTGGATATTGTAGTCATCGTGTCGAATGATAAACTAACCGATCTCTTTCCCTCGATATGGTATGAATAGTTCATTCATGTTTTTGACGCAGCTTTACTGCCGTAGCGTCCTTGTTCAGGGTGGCGACTCCTACTGTCGCACCACCATGTAGAGAGGTATTTCATCGATTGTGCAGTGATATGTTGTTGTCGGTGTTCGCATAAGGACGTTAACGTCCATACATATATAATGTGAGGAGCAGGGTCAATACGCGATGATACGAGTATAGACGAGAATCATAGTTTAGAGTTTCGGGTATATTCAATATGCGGATAGATTATGAGTTTGTCTCACTCATGGTACGCTCTGTTGTATATATGTCTGAGGTATCACCATCAGGAACGATGTTGAGAACGTTGCTAGGACGTTACTAGATGGTTGTAGAGGACATTACAGGGAGCAGTACGGGCTGCCGTAGTCTAACTGTCCGTACCATGATCATTGTGCCGAGATTATCAGGTGCAGGCATCGCCCACCTCGATCACTCTACATTACTCGTTTAGTATTCTCCTCTCCACTGTTATCCTATCTTGTCTTCTTCTTTTTCTTCTTCTTCGTTTCTCATGACCTCTCAGATCAGTGTTTTTGTTTCCACTATGGCCATATAAGCGCCTTTTCAAACTAAGACTTTTCTTCTTGACCAGTGATCTTCACAGACGCTTCGGTGCCACTTATGCAAATTTTCTTTGCAGAGACAGAGCCTCGACACATGGTCATCCTTACCCTTGAATGGGACATTGTAGGAGAAATTCCTCGATTTCTACTGGCGCCAGGCACCGAGCAAAGGATCATCCCATATTGGGACGACAGCGGCCCTCCGATACGTAGCTACTGATATTTGTTCATTTTTCGATTTTTGTCGATACCATTAATTGTCTTCGCTCTTTTTTTTCCTCTCCCTTTTAGTCCTAACTCAGATCCGGAGTCACTAAATAGGCTCGTCTCCTTCCTCCCCACTACGGTGCGTGCCGTGCATATTTATCGCGAGGGATTTTCGGCACTTACTTCCCTCGTCGACTCTCGTCGATCGAGTTGTGCCTACACACGCTGCAATAGGCGCTGTCGAAATTTAAAGTTATTTGAGTAACAACATTATATGTGCCGTATGTGCTGTATGTGTTGTATGAGTGCTGGCCGGTCGTGAAAGGGTCACCCCGTGAAGAGGCACCGCGGTCTCGTTGCGGGGCAAACAACACTCGGAATTAGAGTCAGAGGTAGGCTAGAATGTACCGTGCAGTAGTGATTGTTCAACCTATACTAGAGACTCTACGCAATATCGTTAAAACGCAATTACTCCGGAGGATCACAGCAACACAGAAACTACTGTACAGTACAACCAGACAATTATAAATATCCCTATTGTTATTTAAACTCTATGGTTTCCTACAGCAGTAGTAGTCCCTGCGTAGGGCCGGTATGTCCCAGCGAGAACACACCGGCGCTATAGCGGCAACCGGCGCCACTCCGGATTAGGGAATACATGGGTTTGTGGTATGGAAAGGGACAAATGTGCAAAGCGATCCCACCGGCGCTGTAGCGGGCAACCGGCGCCACTCAACCAGCGCAATAGCCCTCCGTAGTAGTGTTTTCATGTTGTTTTCTTGTTTGCCTATAAAGAGGTCATCGGGTTGCAGTAGTATTTTGTTTCTCAAAATGAAAGGGTTTGTTGGGGGGGGGGGGGGGTGGTGTACTTCATACGCATGCATGGGGGGCATAGAGCTAAACAAAGTGAGGGCTCTCGGAAAAAAAGCCGGTGCGCACACACCCCTATCGTGCTGTGTTCTCTAGTAGACACCACCAGGGGCACGTTTGACATACAGCACTGGCCCCAGAAAAAGCATATCGTTTTTCGCCAGATAATTCTGGGAAGGTGCGTCTTATCCTGACACTGTGCGCACTATGGCGCATGGTTCGCTGTTTGTTTTCAGTCCATTTGGTAAGCACCACTGTTGGTAGGTAAAGACTCTAGTTTAACGGCCGATTTCCCGCCACTCTTTGCTGGCGCCCCGTTCTCAAGGTGAAAATCAAGGTTGTGGTCCCGCACCTGTCATTGTCGCAATATCTGACCCCGTGGGCGTACTCAGTGTTGGTGGTGGTGCTTTCCCTGTCGTGGTGGCAGCCCAGGTTGTGGCCGTACTCGTGGGTGTGAGAGAAGTTGTCCAGACACGTCGCTCTGGCGACAGAGTACCCGTAGCTGGCGCTAGAGAACAGATACCTGTAGAGAGAGGGGTGCAGGGGCGACGAGCACAAAAAGAGCGAGCG
Source organism: Saccharina japonica (assembly GCA_008828725.1). Lineage (NCBI taxonomy): Eukaryota > Phaeophyceae > Laminariales > Laminariaceae > Saccharina > Saccharina japonica. The sequence continues at coordinate 30,206 of MEHQ01002155.1, forward strand.
GCGACATACCAGCGTAATTAACGCGCTGTTTTATAGTCTATACCTGGTATATGATAACAGTTACACTGTGGAGCCCAGCTATTTACCCCTTGCCACTGGTGGGGGGGTCCTCGCATGAGGGATGACACTCATTTCATTTGGGATCCGATGTGCATTCTTCTATACAACGTGCCAGGTATAGGTTATCGTTGGAACATCTAGCCGCACGGAATCGCGTGCTGTGTTCTTAGCCGCCCCCGTTTAGTAGTACTGCAATCCTTGTGGTATTGGGACACGCCGGCTTTTTCATTTGTGTGTGACACGAGATTGGAGAGCTGTGTAAGGGCAACACACACTTCGGACAAGGTTGTGATCTAGACCACTTCGTTCCTCGCCTGCCGTTGTGAGGGACTGTGCAGGATTTGTCTGCACAGTACAGATCAGACCGAGGAAACAAATGCCAGCTCATACGGATTACACGGCCTCCCCACCCGACCACTTAAGCCAGATCATATATACATGATCCGGGGGGGAGAATGGTGTGCCTTAATATATGTAAATCGACAAGCATGAGGCATAGGAACCGATGATGTGTCCGAGGCGTTACCGGTTAACGTACATCTCGATAAATAAAAAATCAAAACCTGCTGGATAAACGTTTCAGCTCCTTAATTAAAAACATCTGTTTTCGTTAGGATACCCCTTCCGTACAATGCGCATATGCCAGAACTTGTGAAGTTGTGCGCAACGCGTATATATAGCCAGCGGCAGTCTCCGTTCCAGCACGGCACATCTGCAGGGTTGTTTCCACGAGTTACAACTCAATTCCCGTGGGCTGTGACAGGACGCGCATAATGACAGTCATCTAGACGGACGAGGTATACTTCAATACGGTTCGGTCGGTAGCTTAGTGGGGTGTCCAGAACGTGAAACGCTTTTTCCTGGTACAGATCCCAAACCTACTGGTTGCCTTATGCCACAGTGGGGATTGCAAACGACCGGTTTCTAATCTTCAACTATGCTAATTGAATCATTCAAACATCGCGTCATCCAAAATACGCTTCACGAAACGTTTCCCTACAGGCAGTAGGTGCACAACATACGTGAAGGTGAAACTATACATGAGCTATACCACGGTACCGGCGGTGCCAGACAGGTGACACGTAACCCGGTGTGACATCCCTACTCCTACACACGGCTACAACCTCTAGTAATGGTGTCGATAGAAATGAAGCAGTCCCCCGCTGACGGAATCCGCCCGAACCCCGTAGGCCAGCTACCGTGTCAGAAACTCTACGGTGGTGTTTGAAAGCCACGCGAAAATATCGGGGTATTGAGAGCAATATAGTCGAGACTGCTTGTATATCGCCTACGCTCAGTACGACTCGTGGGAAGGTGACATTACATATCGTGCACATATTACCAAGGTACGGGTTACGGCAATGAGTGGTTTTTGTTTTTACACGTTTCATCGGAGCGTTGGGGTGGACCCGGCGTATTAAACAATATCTCGTTTGCGTCGTGTCTATCGTACCTACATAAAAGTCTCGATATTTTTATGGCTCATCACCCGAAAAAAAACTAACGCACTACAGACAACCCCGTACAGGGTTCGACGACGTTGGCTCAATCCAGCGCCACGAGCCGGTGTAATGATCAACCAATGTCGACGCATTGCTACGGTAGGGGGTACCCGTGTTTTTGCATGAGCGTGGTCACTTTAGGTGCTCTAAACGTACATCGAGTCAACCAAAAACTGATATTGTGGGGAAAACAAACGTGCTATATGCCCGATAAACCCACAATCCTATATGGCCCACTTAAAGGAAGAAACATATTGCAGCAGAGGCATGCTACGATAGAGGCACGAGGTGTACCCTTTTTTGGCTGAAACGTTTTCTGAAGGACGGGTCTCCTTAAGGGCCCATATTAACGAGTACAAAATAAATTCAATTTATGAAAAAATAAAATTCAAATACGCTTTTCATCGGTCAACACACGCACCAGCACCAAATATTAGGATCTTGGGGGTATAATCTTGGGTAGTGGTGGTGCGGGTTCTCACCAATGAAAAACGGATATGATTTGTTTTTTTTCCAAATTGTTTTTTTTCTTTCTTCGTTAAAACGGGCCCTAACCAATAATCGTCGGAATTTCATTTTTTTTATCGCACTATTTTTCGTTTCATGCGCGCTGTAGTCCATGAGGTTGTTCGTCGGGTATTAACAGTAGCACTCTCGTTTCCCTTCAAACTCGGTTTTGTTTTGGGTGAGATACAGAGCCTCTCGAGTGACCATCCTCAGGAAAAACACACGGTGCACACCTGCCTGCAGGCAGGCGACCGTAGCATGCGCCAGCACAAGGAATGAAGGACCTGACGAAATGAGGTCGAGCAAGAGCCCGATCATTTAGAAACCAAATCAGGTTACCAAATACTACCTCTATCGTTGCACACGTCTGGTCAGGCTTTCCGGTAGCGGGGATCTCCCCTCTCTTACCCCCGTCCGCAATAAACGATTCTGCCGCTGATCATCTGCACCAGGTCAGCCCCGTACAAGTCCCGCATATTATTGACCTCCTCGTCCACCCGCAGCATCGGTAGAGTCGCCCCGCTATCGCTAGTCGTCTCTGCGAACGGTAGCTGGAAGGGAAAGAGGGAAAGCAGAGATAATAACAATCGTTTAACACCGCGCTTGGCGCTAAATCCGCCACGGGAGATTGACTTCGGTAGAGGGTTCGGTTTGGTTGGGTTGGGTCGGGTTTGACAGGCTCATTGTGAGTGCGGTGGACATCAGATCTGCCCCATACACCCTCGTCTACCCGAAGACGAATGAATCTTGCATATAAGAGGATACTGTTGTTGTGGTTTGCTTTATTTTACGGTTTAATGCTCTGAACGTGGTGAAATATGACAACGTAGACTGGGGTATACGAGTTGCAGCTGAGGCACCCATACGGTGCTTTGTTGCAGGCAAGGTAGGCCTCTGGCAGTGCGCGTCAGTAGGGGAATAGAACAACACTGGCACATACACCTGTATTTCGGTGTCGGAGATTGCGCGGGTGCCGGGCGCATAATCATTGAGGTTACAAAGGCGAACAATACCAAGGCGGCTGGCGGAATAGGGGAGCGCCTAATTAGCCAAAGGGTCTTCACCTGGCTGCAGTATAGAAGGTACCTACCTCGCCCAAACAAATGAAATTATGCGATCCGATAAACAACTCCAAGGCCCAAAGAATTATTGCGGGACACCATAGTATATTGGACCAACAGTGTACAGACACATATAGTTACCTGTTTTAGCGACCATCGTTTACAGTAGTTCTGTTTAATGAGGCAACCCGGTGAATTTGGTTGAATCACGAAGAAAGTTGAAACACACAAACTGTTTTCACAATGATATTGCCTTAAGGAGCATACCAATAGTTAGTCGGGTCGGAAAAAGTTCGGCGAAACAATATCGCACCTCGCCAATGAAGACAGCGTTGAGGCTGAGCGCCACTTCCGAGTTCACGAAGGCGGTGTTGGTCCATGCCAGGCTTTGCACGATGGTCGTCGCCATCTGGGCGTGGCTTACTCCACCCAGCGAGACCATCGCCTCCTTGCTGTAGAGAATCATCACATCGATCTACCGGGGTCGGGGGCGCCGAAACAATGGCAAGCATGTTGTTGGTGGTGTTGGTGTTGGTGGTGTTGGTGGTGGTGGTGGTGGTCGTGGTGGTGGTGGTGGTGGTGGMGGMYSSGGGGGGGMGGGGGGGGGCATGGGCGGATCGAGGCCCGAGAATGTAACCTGGGATGTGTTTCGCTAGGACCCTACAGCAGCCGCCTTTTTCCCGAGATTTAATAATTTCTTCGGTTACAGAAGAACTAGGACCCGCCAGAGATTACCTTTCAAAAGATCGGCATACAGTAGAAACCAATACCAGCGAGTATCAGGCATTACAGCCTGTGATACCCCAGGTACTCGTCATATCAGCACTTCTTACTCTAGGTGTTCGCAAGTGCTCAGTCATGCAAATGTTTGGCACTCCAGCTACTCGCGAATATTCAGAACTTTCCCGTTTTCGTACTGCAGGTGCTCGCGAGTATTTCGCCGATTCCAGCGTGTGGCACTCCAGGCACTCGCGGCTATTCACGCATTGTCAGGTGTTTGATACTCCAGGGGCTGTGTAGTTCGAAATGTCTGGTGCACGGAAGGCATTGACCGAGGACTGAGACGCTTGCTACGGTATAGGTGCACCAGGTTTTTTCTCGGTCACTTGAGGAGCTCTATACCCGACTTCAACACATAATTTGGAGGGAAGTAACCGTGCTATATACCTGGACGAACAATCCCATGGCCTACGCATAAAATGAAACATATTGAGACGAAAAACAAAAACGAAATTCCGCCGATTTTGGGTTAAGGAGGCGTTAATAGCATTTAATAGGTCATTCAGAAAACGTTTTAGCCAAAAAATGTCACTGGGACTACCTCTATCGTAGCGCGCGTCACGAACGACTCGTATTGGAACTCTGACGGCCGTTGAAGATGGTACCACTGTACTACTGCTGCTGCTGCTGCACTGCGTCGTTATTGGGAAGGGACTCGAGGTACAAGTGGGTGCAACAGGCGTGTGGCCGGTGGTGCAGGAGGGGGACAGTAATTTCAGTTGTTTTTTTGTACACCAGGCACTCGCGAGTACTCATTCGTTTGAGGTAATTGTGCTCCAGGAACAGGGTCGTCCAAAATGGTTGGTAGCCGCGAGTCGTTAACAGAGATGTCTAGTACTTGTACAGTCTGACGACCTTAGTACATTACCGTGCAAAACAACGAAGACTTTTTCGCCCGATGAAAACGAAATGTGAATACATTTCATGGCAACAAATGCCATGCAACCCCTGTCCCAGTCGATTGCGCACACACATAGACGGGATACACCCCCTCCTCTCCGACCAAATCCAACCGTCTTTGTATTTTGGATGACCACAACCGATATCCTTCGCAGTACAATCCCTGGAGAGAGAGGAAACAAGTACATGCCGCATTATCGTACCACGGTGCTCGTCGAACCCCGCTGCAGTCGGCGCCCAGAAGGATAGATGTCTTCTGCAACGCTTGCGTCCACGGATGCCCCCCGGCCACCACGGACGGACCCGGCCCCACTGTCGGGAAGCAAGTACGCGGCCGAACGGTGTAAGTGACGCATACTCCGGCAAAGGTGCCCCATGCCTTCGAGTTGTGAGGCTCCTGCCTTAAGGAGCTATATACTAATAGTATGTGATTACTGTAGTAAGTCATCCAAAAAAAGCGGATTTCGGAGGCAACAAAAAAGTGCGCCCCAATGAACAACCCTATATGGGTCTACGTGTGCAATGAAAAATATCGGAACACAAGAAAACATAACCCGACGAGTTTCGGTTAAGCAAGAACCGTCGGTCGGAAACTGTTTCCAGTAAAGAAAAATAATGCCTCTATAGTGGAACACCTTAACTGGCGAGTCCAACTTTTGTATGTGCCCGCCGGATCACGGCCTATTGTAGCTCGCAACCATCTTAACCGGTCGTTGGGAGATGCCGTACAAGATCTTCAGAAGATACGTATCCAACCTAGGAAAGTATGTGCTACTGTCTTTGTGGATCATGCAATTCATACGGCGATTCGTTCCCGACGACACAAGCTGGACGTTACAGACAAGGACTGTGTTTACCGCTTGAACGATCTAGACTGCGAACCCGGGACTGATTATGTGCTGGGCGTTTGCCATGTTTCAGGGCGGGCGTTTGCCATTTCAAAAGAACGATTTTGCAAATATACAGTTTTCGAGACATAGTGGGTCTTGTCGGCCAACTGGTCGTAGAGCTTATCTTTACGCCTTAACCAGTTGGGGATCGATATTTGACGCATCAGGCTTTTGCCACAACGTACCTCAAGGTTGTACGGCGCCGCGCAACAGTGTCATCAGGCATAATGACTTCGCCAGACTCTTCGAACTCGAGAAGTACCTACACAGTGAACGTAGCGGGGCGATGGCAGAGATACAGGCTGGCGGACTCAACTTTAACTGACATGTGGGATTTGACGACAACGTCACTTCACGACCATCCGAGCGGCGTACATGGTGTGACACCAATTGTTTGCACGCTATTGTAATAAAGTGTATGCAGTCGTCGTCATCATAAACACCACCAACCGGAGCTCGCATAGTGGATCGATCTAGGATCAAACATACAATAATACGCCAGGAATGAGACGGTGATTCAAGTTTGATCGAGACGGTGGAGTATTTGGCCCAAACCAGCTAAACGGAGTACACACGAGCGGAATGGTAGAGACGCGAAACCGCCCAATTCGCGATATGAAAGCATTGTCACTGATAGCACCTGCTGCGTAATCCCTATCCGAGATACGCGTCAATGGTGCGAAATAAGGCACCACGCGTCGATCGTTTCGGTGGAGTGGCCTGGTCATCACTCCGTGTGTTTGCAACGTTTAGGTGTTTCAACTTCGACACATAGTTCCATAACACATACTTCCCGCTATCAGGTAAACCAAACAGTACTGGTATGGGTGTGGCGGTTTAAAACGTACTATATATACCTGTTTTTAAGTGTAGGCGAATCATATACTTAGCTACGGCCAACTTTCTGAAACGAAACTCCATCGCGACCGATACGAAACTCTTATCAATTATCGCCACATTGATCGCAATCCCTTGGGTGATCGCGCAACTTTTACTCCTGACTGCTGTTGCACAACAGTGTATTATGCGTGTTCAACGCTGTGCTTCATGCAACCATGCGCGGGTAGAGAAAGTCTTTGGACGCACGTGCTTCACGGTAAGCTCACCTCAACCAGGCAGGTGAATGTTCCAAACGTGTCGCAAGGGACGGTCTTGACCAAGGTTGTTGTCCCATCTGTGTTCCGCTTCGTAACCTTTAGGAGGAACGTCTGTACGAGCGTCGGAGCCGGTGTTAACAAGAGACGCAGCAGGTCAAGTCTAGGCCAAGTCGACAATGGATCGTGTTTTTGCTGCCTAAAAGGTGTAGAGTATACCGATCACTTTGCACAGTGTTCCCTGTCGACAGGTGAGACAAACACATCCAAATTCTAGTGGAGCACTAAACCTCTCCAGGTACACTGGTGTCGATAGTTCACTAGAGGACATTTTTTGTCGGAGTACAACCGTCGGATACATTCGCTAGGGTAACTCGTGGTATCCAAACAACGCCTACCGTTCAAGTGTTAATACGTGTTCAACTGCGGCTAGGGGTTTCCCGCTACGCCCACCTTTAACAGCCAAGTAATATTACGCCACCATCTGTAGCACTAGGAGTTACTGGTTTCCGGGAGGTAGCGACTGTCCTATTAATGGGGTTTTGCCATGTGTAAGGATAATTGCTGAATCCAGCATGAACATTTTGTTGTCGGAGGCGAGGTGTCGTCGCTCGCCTGATTTGAGTCAGAAAATCGGCCGACTACTAGCTGACCTCTCCCGCCGACCTCCCTACTAAAGCCACTCAGTTGGCTTCGGTTACCTACCGATGAGGTGTTGGTCGTCCAATCGTGCCGATTTGTAGCTCTACATTTTCCGGTATTTTGCTGCATGCCACGTTGTGTGTTGCTTGGTGCATCCAACATGTCATGTTTTTGTATTGAGGGAGACATCTGCCGAGCTCTCCAGGTGTCAGCCCCCCCCACCCTCCCCCGGATTGGTTTAGCGTCGACGACATATATATGTAATCTCCTGCCTACCACACAACGACCCCTGTCCGGCTGTCGACCAAATCATTGCATTCATTCGCAACGAACGAAAATCCTTCTCCGTCATTCGGGCCAAGTAGAATCGCAGGAAAACTCCGTTCAACTAGTGTACGCTCTGGTAGGTTGTATACGGGTGGACGGCTCTAGGCTGGGGATGTAAAAACTCCGGCTATAGTCCGGCTGCTTCCTGCTCAAAACGCAAATACAAGCGTAGAACACCTACCTCCACGCTGCACACTTCGCCCCACGACATGCTAACCGTCCTGGGAACAGCCTCGTCGTCTGCTTGTACAGGGTCGAATATAACTCCCGTCCAGACCTTTGTCGAACATCATACAAAAATCGTGCATGAAAACAGTGGGGCAACGTACGGGGGGTCACCTGTTACAATGGACTCGATCTACTCCACGCACGACATTCGGCAGCTATAAATACTAAGTAGTATGCATATGTTCTACAGCGGGTAGATACTTCAAGTAGACACAAAATTCAAGTCAATAAACTGACGAGGGGGTCGACTACGATGACGGGTTTATGGTGCAGAACGATTCGACTCCCGTGATTTCAACATAAGACATTCGAGAGTGGAACAGCGACACAAATTGGTGACCCTTTTTGTTGTGGCCCCACTTGCCCTTACATACCCCGTACAAGGTCAAGACAACCTGCACGTTCTCCCAAAGAGCAACCAAGAGCAGCATGTTGTAGTTAGGCTCACGCGTGCTACGATAGAGGTATACCTTTTTTTGGCTCAAACGTTTTCTGACCGAATGAGCTCCTTAGGCCCGTTTTAACGAAGAAGAAAAAAAAACAATTTGGAAAAAAAAAAAAAAAAAAACGCTTTTCATTGGTCAACACACGCACGCACCAGCACTAAAGATTAGGATCTTGGGGCATAATATTTGGTGCTGGTGCGTGTGTTGACCAATAAAAAGCGAATTTGAATTTTATTTTTTTGTCCAAATTGAATATATTTTATACTCGTTCATTCGGGCCCTTTTAACCCAAAATCTTCGGACTTTCAGTCTGATGTTGCAATATTTTTCACAACAGACTCGTTCATCGGGGAGCACTTTCAATTTACTCCAAAACCTTTTTTGGGGGGGGGGGTGACGTACGGAGCTCCTCAAGCGAGGAGTTCAGAAAACAACACTAGGCACCTCTATCGTTCGTGGCATGCGTCAGCTTCTGGAAGTCAAAGCACCTCGTGTAACCGCTGAACTCATGTATGTTGTTTTCGTGTTCGCCTAAAGTTCCCACTTCGAAGTATACGTACATGACGGCCGACGTCATCGGTGAAGATGTCCCCGGCGGTAAACGCGTAGGTCAGTTTCTCTGCGATGACCTTTTCATCGTTTAGCACACGGAAGGACAAGGCATCGGCGTCTTCAGCTCTGCCCAGAGATTCGCACAGAAGCTCCCCCAGCTCCACTGACCCCACAACTGGCGTACAGCAGTGGTAATGGAAGGCGGTGCGGGGGGGGGGGGGGGGGGGGGCAGGAGTTAACCACTTGTTTGTGAAGCGATATCGCTACATGCCACAGCGTCGGGATATGTGGTGTGTAAGCAGCGCTTTTGGCGATAAGACGCAGACAAACAAAATGGAAGACGAAGGATGGAACCCGATAGGCTTTTGTCGAATGGGATATATTTGGTGTCGCCGCAACACAACAGGCGGTATCCAATCAAGACAAAATATGCAAGGAAATTCTCACGATAGTTTCAAAATATGAACGAATAAAACGGAGGAGGGTTTATGCACGTACGTGTGCGATATCGAGGCGAACCGTTCTGGGCGGCGTAACTACGCAACTATGAATGCACACGTACACGAACTGTACATACACAATGACCGAAACGAATCACCAGTCAGTGAGCGTTTAAGATCCGAAGCGAATAAGACATTTAGGGGGGGGGGTATTGCCCACGTACCCTTCAATCGGGCTCGACAGGGGCGTGGCTACGAGGATAGAGGGTACCTAATGTTTACGAGGCTCATTGCTTTAGTAGCGCACTACCCCACCGAAGACCGGGCCTTTGGGAAAATGATAAATATCAACTCGATGAGCAGTCTCATGGCCTAGGAACCATAACACACGATGTGGGTAGCAGGTTGTGGCGAAAGCGTGATTGTGAAAGACGATGCCCATGACTCCGAAAACCGTAGTGATTACGATTGGTTTTTTCGCAACCTCGTTTTTGGCATACCCAGGGCCATTGAATTGTTCACCGGGGCTGAAACTTCTATTTTTGTTCTCAAACATCGTGTTTTGGCTGAGGTATGGAACACCTCCTCAAGTTAGGAACCTCATAAACGTATTAGGGCACCTCTACTTGAACATGCTTCGATGGAGTTCCATCAATGAGGCATGCTTTACTTGGTTTCGTAGTTTCACAGTTGAGAAGCGTTTTGATTCAAAACGTTATTGACCAGAGAGTACTATCACGCCTACATATCGTAGAACGCCCGAAGGATATAGGACTAGCCATGCTGCAGATAAGCTTAACTTACCGGTAACCTGGTCGTCGACTTCGAGCGCCTCGATGAGATCCTGCTCCATCGTGCTCCCATCGTCACCGTACTCATCAACAGAGTACCGCCCAGCAGAGTCACCGCCGGCGATCATCATGGGACCGAGTCCGACCTCCGGGATGTTTTGCAGAAGCCTCTGGCAGGACGCCCCGCGGACGAGGGCCGCAGCTAGGAACAGGTTGGACGCGGTCTTCATCTCCACGTCGCCTCCAAGAATGTGGAAATCCTATGATGTTTATTTCCTGAAGGCAGGTAGAGTTTTGGGCGAGTGGAGGAATACTGTCAGAGGAGACGCGGCTGAGGTTTGGGGAGTGTTATTTTGAGGTTGGCATTAGCGAAATAACAAGAAGAGGCAAGCCTACATGGGTATATTATCAAGTGTGCTGAACGTCTGAGCGCTACCTCGCCTGGTTGATTGTTAAGCGCCAGTTTCAACTCTCCATCAACGTCCCGCGTGAGTATCAAGATCCGATCCGTGCTCGCTCATGTCCAGACTACTGTACGCCATTTTTATTGGAGGGGAAATGTTTTTGGAGAGATGCTGTGTCATAGGGCGGACATGAAATAGAGCGGCTGCGAACATAGTGTAGGTGTTCATTGTTGGCATTGAGGTGGAGCTCTGCAGTCCACTTATGTCGTAAGCAGCGTTGAGTTTGCTCAGCGCACTTCTTACTTCCGACGTCGGTATGGATTGCGAAAGTCGAAACATTTGTTGGTTTTTTAAAGGCTCTCGACTAGGTGTTTCCGAAAACACCTTTTTCCGTACGTATAGTACTCGTAGCGACTTTCTCGTCCAGAAACAATCGATCGCTGAAAACAACTGCTCAACGTATTTCACGAAGGGTGCGTACACTGGCGTGTGATCGTTGATTGGCCGCAGCTAATCTTCCCCAGTTCCTCAAAAAGGTGTCACCGCAGTACGAGAATACTCAGTATACAGGGTCAGAATACGAACAAAGAGTTTGGTATAACCCCATACAGCTAAAAACAAACTTTGAATACATCTATCTACAGTAGCGTTCTCAACGTAAATATTTCGGCCACCAATGCTGTGGACTACCTGACGTACAGAAACCTTCACTGTTCAGACAAAGCGAACCACGTGAAACAAAAAAAAAACTAGAAACCCTCTCTGTACTCCCCGGGCGGGCAGGAGAACAATATTTTTGCTTTTTTTGTTCTACGGAGTAAAGACGTGTTTCTGGAAAAGCTTCGCTACGTACATACATAGTAATTTTGTTCAAAGTACGTATTTCTTGACAACCTTTTGCAATCATACTGCCTAAGTGAGCTCTTGTGCTTTATTTTGATACAGCCCCTATACTTTATGTGGCGTTCAATACAGCTGTACACGAGGCGGGTTGTTTTTTTTACAATCGACTGTGTGAATACTACAGGTTTTGATTGTGAACCGTGTGACACTGTGTGGTTACACTTTGTGATCCGACACGCCAGCGGGGATCAGTCCGTGGACGGCACCGGGCCCCTTCGGGGGTCAGGTCGGGTCAACATGCTCAAGGCTCCGGAGTCGTAGGCAGCAGGGGCTGATACCCTATGCCAGTGGTCAGTGCCTGCTTGGCCAATCAGAGTGCCTTATTAGCTACCTTAGGAAGATCCACTAACAGTGTTTGTCCACTACTGCCCAAAAGAGCACGTACACTTCGCAAGGTTTTTAGAAAGAGAGAAAACCGACACCAGAATGCGGATAAACCAACACATCCTTGCGCTACGTCGACGACGTACTTTTATCATTTATTTGTCCCGACGAGACGATCGACTGTATCCTAACGGCTATATACAAGCGTGTAATTCATGCCAGACAGTTGACATGCGTGGGTGCAAGCAATGAAATGACTTTCGTTAGTGTGGTGTGATATTTACTCTTGATAATACATTCGTAAAAGACAGCAATTTGTATCCACGTCCGAGGCGACACGATGCCACCCTGAACCGAAATATAAGCACCGCTTGTGCATTAAAACTAAATGGTAACTATCCTTATTATTCTGCCCAGAAAGAAAAACATTATCCGTGCCTGGGAACCCCCAACGCAGCTGTATGGTACGCGCACAGTAGTAACAATGGGCATTGAACCGACCACCTTGCTTCAACAACTGATCGTACCACTGCTACTACTACTGCTGTACAGAGCTGATACGGTGGCCGCGTTTGCTCACGCACCAACGAGTGGGTGTCGGTTTGGGCAGCAGCTCGGTGAAGGTGGGGGGGGGTGTATCGTCGCGGTGCAACAATTGCAAATGAGGGGACGGCGCCCCCGCCATCTACTGTTATTATGTAGGAATTAGTGGGGAAAAGCTGTACGAGGTACTGCTGTAGTATTTACTGTTCTTTTTTCCGAGAGGCCCATTGTGCTTTGTTTACGCCTACTTGCAGGAATTAGGGTTGACGAACAAGTGTATGTAATTGTGGACGGCATTTCCGGGGGGGGGGGGGGGGGCTCTTTTCCCCCCCCCCCCCCCCCCCCGCCCCCCGGCGGAAAGGACAATGGCGGAAACCCATTTTGCGCTGAACGAGACCGGCCATTCGTTTTTGTGTCCGAGCACGTGTACCCTCGGATGGCATAAGATTTTAGGTACGAACCAGATGTATTTCTTGAAACGAACAGGGCGTTGACTATCACTTTTCTTGCACCACCACAAGAGGTGGCTCAAAAGTGCATACGAGTATGCTATACTTGGAAACGCACCGAAGAACAGAGCTCATCGTCATGCCAAATCAGCAGTGTGGATACACGCATACCTGCTGCATACGTACCTGTACGTGCACAAGATTGAATGCAGCACCGGATCTAGGATACGGGGTACGACTATAAAAGTACCAGGTATTATACAGTAGTAGTTCTACGTACGGCCGTAGAGTACCAGTACGTAGCGGTATCCAGCGCCACCGGTCGAATCGAACAAAATCTTTTTATTATGCAGACCGCGGTGCGGTGCATGAGTTTTACTGTTGTATCACCATACGAGGATTTGAACGCGATTCGGCTGTGCTGTTGATGGGCGTACGGAAATGTGGTGTTCGAAGGAAGGTGCATGGCAGGTAGCGGTAGATATGTTTTAGATTCGACGCATACAGACGCTGCTACTACTGCTGCAGCAGCTGCAGTGGTCAGAGGTTACGCGGTGTATGTGTACTCTGCTACAGCAGTAGTTACAACACAACCCTGCTCGCACCTGGGAGATACGATCACCATCACTTACTGCAATCTTTACACGATGACCCCTTCTCTTCGCTGTTCGTATGGCACAGCATCCGACGTACGGTGGTAGTATCACGTACTTTGCTGTGGAAGTTGCACGTAGTAACACGAGCCGCGATCTTTTGGACCATACGGACGAACGTCCCAAGGCATCAAGGTTCGTGATCCACAGTCAAGGTACAGGGCAGCCCACCAAGGTTACCGCGCGCATCGTTTGGACGGTAGTTCTGTAATACACATTGTGGGTATACGTACTCCTTCACGTACACGGTGGATTTTTGCGTGTGTGTGTATAGACAGCAGTACCACTGCTGCTGCATACGGCTGCTTCTGCTTCGGCGAAGATATGAACAGTAGCATGGGCTACGAGTGCTGTAGTGGGAGAATATTAGTAATGTACTACTTTACTGTGCTCTCTCTGCAGTATAGCTGCTGCTACTACACAGTACATAATACGTACACACACCTGTCTCGCCTGGTACAGCAGTAACTTAGAAGACTTGGGTGTCCTCTCTAGCGGTCGTTGCTCGAACGCGTTGCGTGGGAGAAAAGCCCCACACGCCACAGAAGTGCTGTCTGTACTTTGGGTTCAGTCGATGCCGGACGTCTGCTGACTGCTGCTGTGTGCCTGCCCACGGTACGACGTACTAAAAATACCGCTGCTGTACGACGAGTATCTTAGACATTTGTCACGAGAAGTTTTGAAGCACGCCAGAACAGAAAGCAAATCACTCGGAACAAAAGACGAGGGTGTGTGAGATGACCAAGCCATGCGCGACCCGCCATAGCGACCGGCCGCGTTTGGGTGTCCCGATCTTCGGACGTAAAAATACGGGGACAAGATACGCCCAATTATGTTTGATGCCAACAAGACGAGCACCTACCGTCTACGTACAGCAGTAGCAGTATCCTTCTACAGAAAATTCTGGGACGCAGGAACGAATTGCGACCGCAAGAAGATTCTGAGCGGTCTCGAGCCTTATTACCTTGACAGCTATTAATAGCTGTGTTTCTGCTTCCGCTTGTACAGAGAGAAAGACTACACACCCAGCAGAAGCACACAGGTAGAACCATTTTGGTACTACTGCTGTACACAGCAGTATACTTCATCTGTATCGGGTACAGCAGTATGACTACTGTAACGATTCACAGCAGCAGGCAGCATGCATCGGTACTTCTCATCCGAACTGAACAAACAGTAGGTCATCGTGATATCGTGATATCTCATTGTTTTGTACGTACAATGTTTTGCTACCGTACAACTTGTGTACTGCTGTATGTACTGCTGTAGTACCGGTATGATTCTGAGTTGCTCTACGTGCGGCCTTCGCTGTTGTGTTTGTTGTATGATATGTGATGTAGCGGGTACATATATATTCCTCTGGGTATGCGCGATGGTCAGGATGTGTGCGGGAGACACAACACTGAGGAATTCATGTGCACCGACAAGCGCTCGGTGGGGAACTGATAATCAAGGGCGCGTATACTGTAGCTCATTAATCCTGACAGATAATCAAGAGAGTGTACAGCGAGATGCAAAATCCGTCTGCAGGCAGAGACACAAAGGGGCGCCAGCGTGACCAAAAGCGGCGCAATCTCCCGAAGAACACACAGCAGAGTACCGGTAAAACACCGGTACAAATGACGGCTGGCCGTGTTGTGCTTATTTCATGAACAATGTACCAGCGGCGGCGATGTCTTTTCGTGAATTGTGAGGCCAGAAGCGGCCAATTCTGGGCTTTATCGCTGTTGTTTTTGGATCACGCAGGGTGAAACACGACACGCTATTCTGCGCTCTCCGCTCTCCGCTCTGCTCTCTCTATGTACTTTCCTCCAAGCGGACGCACGCACGAGTGGAGCCTCCCGTGGTTGCGAAGTTGCTATACCGGTGATTTCTCGTGCCTATATCCTGTGGCCACCGGGGGCACTGTTCGTCGCTGAATGTCAACCTGTGTCGTATTTCTCGGAATGGTACGTAAATAACTGGTATGCATACCGTACGTTCAAAATACTACAGTAAGTATAAAGATCCAGTATCATGCCACGAGCCACGTCCGCTGTACGATTGTTTATAGCCTCGCCATACCGGTCGTACGAGCGTACGAGTATTACTATTAATCGTACACGTACTCGTGTACAGAGGTGTACAGCAGTACAGGACACCTACTGTAATAGGAAACAGGAAAGCTGGCCCAGGCTGGGTTTCTTATTTGAGAGAGGGTGCTTTCTACACTAATTCCAACATAACCACTCTTTTTTTTCCAATTTTTCTCTAAACGTCAGCCTGGATTTCTGATCAGCCTGTTTCTTATTACTGTAGGTGTCCTGTACTGTTTATGACGTGTATCATGAGTACCTGGTACCTGGTACCTGGTACCTGGTACCTGGTACCTGGTACCTGGTACCTGGTACCTGGTACTATACATACGCATTTCATATTTTCACGTATTGTTTATTTATTATTATACGTACGGTTCTTTGAAATCCCGGCAGAAAGCGCCAA
This sequence comes from Saccharina japonica, assembly GCA_008828725.1. Lineage (NCBI taxonomy): Eukaryota > Phaeophyceae > Laminariales > Laminariaceae > Saccharina > Saccharina japonica. The sequence goes on from MEHQ01002155.1 coordinate 46,183, forward strand.
CAAAAAATAGAAAATAGCCCAAGAAGAAGAAACGGAAGAATACCAACAAAAAAGAGAGAGTCCGAAGACACGGGACCTGTTCACAAAAAAATGAATACAAACGAACACGACAAAAAATCGAGGAATAGTGCCTTTGACAAAAATCTGGAGTTTCGCGGAACGGAAAGAAAATCTGGGGGGGAAGGGGATGAACCTGGTACCTGGTACCTGGTACCTGGTACCTGGTACTTGGTAGTGTAATAGCTAGGGGTACGGCCACGTCACGGCCCGTGGCGCTAACCATGCGTGTCCAATACATACAGCAAGGATACAGCAGCAGTAGTATCTATTTTTTCTCTTTATCTCTTCCTAAAATCGTAACCCAGATCCGGGGTCACAAAGTAGTATTTTCTCCCATCCTCCCCCACTATACGGTTCGTGTCTGACATTTTGTTCGCGAGAAAGTACTTCAGGCCTTTCTTCCCTCGTCGACTCGCATCGAATTTCGACTGAAAAGTGTAAGTTTGAACCACGTGTGTGTGTCTGTTGTCCCGTTCTTTCTACCCAACCACATCAGTACACCCAGATAGTGTTTCCTGATTCCTAATCCTAGAGAGATATACAAATTAAAATTTCACAAACATAACTATACATATGTGGTCACAGAACTGTGAAACAGAGAAAAACCAAAACAAAGTAAACGCAAATTAATGGGCAAGGCAAGTGAGATGCTAACGTACCGGGTACGAGAACACAACGACACAAGCCGAACCGAACAATAAGAACAAAAAGACGAAATAAAAAACGAATTCTGAAACGAAACATGATACAAATGACGCATGACTAGGAGTGTACATCAACTCATAATGACGTGTTGATTATGATGAATTTAAGTGATTAATTTTAATCACGTTATGTGATTAATTCCTGTTGATTGTTGATTATAAACCAACTATTAATAGTCATGATTATTGATTATTGAACATAATCATGATTGGTTGATTAAATTTGAATAAAAAGGGGCGCTTTGTGATGTAACCGTAAAAAAATGTTCCTCCGGCGAACATTGGCACAAATTAACTAATCAATGACTAGTTGATTATTGAAATTAATCATGATTAGTTGATTATGTTTTAATCAGAAAGATGCGTTTTGTGATGTAACCGTGAAAACCATCAACAATCAACCGATAATCACGATTATTAATCACATCATCGTGTAGTTGATTGTGTTGATATTAATCATTTAATGATGATTAAATCAACACGATTTGGACAAATTAATCAACACTCAAATCAACCCCGAAAAAAAGTTGATGTACATCCCTACGCATGACGCAGAGAGACAGAAGCGCCCCTAGAAGAAAAAACGTGAGACTCTTATACCCCACAATCGACTCGCATTCGAGGGTATACCACTAGACGCTAGACCATCGGAGCGACCAAAGTGGTCGTGTATTCGGTTTTGTCCCGCGGCCATTTTTGAGTTGTGCGTGTATGGAAGGATTTCTCGTCCGGGGATGGTGCCTAATGTTTTATCCCGGGGTGCGGCCGGACCTGACAATGTGAGCCTCACCGAGCCCCACAGCCAAAAAACAAGCAATTAGCCAGTGGGTGTGGTTAGATGGGGGTTTAGAAGGGTCAATTACACGTTGATCCGGGTAACGTAACATTTTAGTACACACGTTCCCTACCACATATGTACGCGTCGTATGGGGTTGTGTGATTTCAACACCTCGCGCGGAGGTATCGATTCGAGGGGTGAAAGTTTTCGACCCCTCCGTTGTTGGAGTTGTAGATATATATGGAAGGATTTATGATGTGGGGATGTAAAACCTCGATGCTGTCCAGAGGGGCAATTTTCGCCGCGGGCTGGCTCCATGAGCCCAAGCCATCCATCAGCCATTAGCCAGTGTGACGACCAGATTCTCACACCTTGCAGGGGGCGATATATTTACCCGGGGGTGATTGTTTTTTTCTCCCGTTGTTGCAGTTGTAGGTGCACGAAATGGTTTCTGTCGTCAGGGGATGGACCTTTTTATCCTCATCGGATGCGCCGGGGCCCCGAAGTTGACTGCACGGGCAATTCTCACCGCTGGCTCCATGACCCACAGCCAAGTCAGCGTCCAGCACATTGCGTTGGGGCTTCCATACATTGCTGGGCAGTGTCACCCCCGGGGATGTTGGTTTCCCCCCCCCCGTTGTTGGGGCGGGTATGCTTGTTCTCGTGTTTTCCGCCCCCCGGTATTGGAGTTGTACAGTAGATGTATGGAAGGATTTATGATCAGGGGATGGGACACTATATCGCCGCCGGGTGCGGCGAGACAGGAAGTTGTCCGAAAGCACAACTCTCGACGCACGCTGGCTCGAAGTATGCCAACCATGAATCAGCCAGTGGGGTTGGTGTTTCCACACACTGCGGGGGGATTAAACGGCCCGAGGGATGTTATGTTTCGTCCCCCGGTTGTTGAAGTTGTACATGTAGGAAGGAGCTATGATTCGGGGATGGGAAAATATCATTCTCGGATGCGGCGAGGCTTCGACGGCGTCCTGAGGGGACACTCTTACGGCGCGCTGGCCCCGGAAACGCAGCGAAATATGAATCAGCCAGCAGGGTTGGGTCTTCAAAGCTTGTGGGATGGTTTCGACACGAGGGGTGTCCGTTTTTCTCCCCCCGGTTTGTTGGAGAGCAGCAGATTTAGGGAAGGATCTCTGATCTAGGGATAGGACCCCATCGTCCCCGGATGTTCCACCAGCCTTAGCTAATCAGGGATCATCGGATGGGGGGATATAGAGTTTCCGCACCGTGTGGGTCGGTTCGAGACGGGGATCGCCGTTTCAGTCCTCGGTAGGTCGCAGTTGTACAGATGCTTTTCGACAGGTTTATATTCCGGGGCGATGGGCCCGTATACTTTCCGGATCTGGCGAAACCTTTGATATAACTATATTCAACATCACTCCAAGACGGCCAGAAAGCGCGAGCGGCCTTTGCCGAGGATTTGGCCAAAGCCAAGCACATATAACTGAGCGGCTATTCAAAATAGTAAGGCAGCAGCTAGGCCGGCTGTGGCTGGCTGTTCGAACTGGCTCGGGATTGGGCCATGGTCGCGACTCTCTGTCGGCAATGCTCAGTACGCGAAGCGGTCAGGACCCGCCTCGACGTGGTATACGCAGCGTCCAACTCATGGTGTACCGTTCGTACTCTCCACCGCCGATGCAGCGAGGCGGGACTGTAGCTCGAGAGACTCGCACGACCATGACGACAGTCGCGTCTGATGCTTGTGCTGAGGCTGCTTCTGCTTGTACGAACGAAATAATACCACCGTGTTGCAACTGACTAGAACGTGTCTTGTTGGTAATGCTCAGCGCGCGACGACCAGGATTCAGCGGGGCATGAGATCCGATGTTCCATTGGTTGTTGCACCCAGCCCCTTTATGTACAACCATATCGAGCAAGGCCGTTCTGAAGAGCGCTGGATCGCGAGACCATGAAATTTCAGATAGAATACCCGTACCAGCATTTGCTAACACTTCAGCAGTATAGCCGTACGCCGAACTTTGCACGACCGACGCCGGAATATAGAGGGGGAGCACCCAACGAACTATACGGCCGCCACCCGCCACACAGAAACGAAAGCACTCAACCGCGCTGACCCACACCCACCAAAAGCCATTGACACACATACAAATCAACACGCCCACCCAACGATCAACCGCATGAACATCGGCAGTATAGCTATGCGTCTCGCAGTATAGATATTTGTACCCGGTTCGTATGCAGCAGCCCCATAGTCAACGTGTACCATGATCGAGTCATATATCCAAATTCATATAGTTGCCATACTAAGACGCCATGCAACTGAAAGTATGAAAATGAAAGTCAGTCTGATACCCGTGTAACGTCGCGCCCCACCGACGTATGACGCGTGCTACGGTAGAGGTAGCACTTTTTGCCCTGATCCTTTTCCGAATGATCAGGCGCTTTAATCCAAATTCGTCGGACTTTCATTTTTGTGACGGAATACGTATCAGATTATACTTCGGTCATGAGATTTCTCATCCGGCAGCACTTTTAGTTTCCTCCAAAACCATTCTTTCGGTGAGGTATGACGCTCCTTAGCTGAGGAGCTCAGAAAAAAACATGGTGCACCTCTATCGTTCGTAGCATGCGTCCTACCGGAAAAGCAAAAAATAAAATACAGCTGAGCAGGTGGAGTTCGAAGTCGCCCCTCGGCCTTCCCCAGGTGAGTGCTGTCCAGTACGGCTGAGGCAACAGAAGACACATGGGTTACTCGCCCGCCCGGGGGGTGCACCTTTCGACCCTTACTGCCGCTCGCCAAGTCCTGCGTTGGCGCCTGTTCTTTCGGCGAGGTCACCTAGACCTTACACACGTGAGGCGGGCGTGTGGCTTACCGAACTCGGCATAGTCGTGAAAAGTATAATTGGACACCGTCACCACCATGATCACCTAGCAATATGGAAAACATATTAAGGACGGGTACGTAGCTACACAATTCCACCGAACGAAGTACAACAGTAAACCCACGCGGTGGGTACATATATACCACATCGTATATTTACTGTTATTTTTCGTGGCGCGTCGTGATATTTCCGATCGTTTGCCATGGAACGTCGTCAAAATTGTTAAGGCACTTCATGTGCTCCCACGAACTGTCCTGGCGCGTTATGGCAGTGCCAAGATGGTGCATATGGATGCTCATGACAATACCATGGGGTTTCACAGGATTCTGTGTTTCACGGCATGCCAAGAAAAAACGCCATGAAAAACACAGTGTGTCATTGCCATGGTTTTGGCAAACATGGCGTTGACAAGAAAGTAATGAGCAACGTAACGTGGAAACTTGAAAGAGGGAAAAATCTGGGGTTTGTGGAGAGGTATGCATCCGTTCGCGCGATTGAAAGAGGAGATTGGGAAAAATAGCATATAATTAGTGAAGGTATATCGTTGGTTGATTTGTCGAGACAGATATTGGGGTGGGTTTGAGATTGAAAACAAGAAGACCTAGTACGGGGCTCTACTCCTAGGTGTGGGCGACAATGTCCACACTCGAAACAGAGCACTACATATCTTAGTTCGCGCAACACAACCAAAGGTGTATGTACTGCTGTATTGTAATACGGGGGACCATATTATATAGGACCTAGAGCAGTACACACAAAAACCTGTATATTTACCTATTTTTACCAACAATAATTCGTCCTATTTACTATGTACAAGTCCTCCGTAAGAGTGCTAAGCCAAACTTCACTCTGGCAAAGGTCGAAGAGGATAATTTTGATTCTTAGAATTCGTCTGTCGATGAGCTCTGGACGCATGCTACGATAGAGGTGCACCATGGTTTTTCTGAGCTCCCCACTTGAGGAGCGTCATATCTCACCGAAAAAATGATTTTGGAGGAAAATAAAAATGCTGCCGGGGATGAGAAATCTCACGACCGAAGTAAGCTCTGAAACATATTTCGTCACACGAATGAAATTCCGATGAATTTGGGTTAAGAAGCCCGATCGTTCAGAAAACGATTCCGCCAAAAAGTGCTACCTCTACCGTAGCACGCGTCTCTATACTAGTAGTAAGTGAGTTTGAGAAAAATGAAAGTGTAACACTATGCACACAACCCCCACATAAAGAGAATGTTTAAAACTGCAATCATATATGAAAAAAAGGGATGGTATTCCGACGAGTTCGCGTTAACCTATCCATGCACAACTGAAGAAAAACTATTCCACTCTAATTCCAAGTGGTTTGTCTCCAAATATGTGGGACCAGTTATTAAGGGTGTAAGGAGCAACGTCCTTCAGAAACAATTTTAGCAACACATGCGCTACGGCCCCTACTATCATGTGGTGGTACCAGGCGACACTTTCAAGTAGGAGAAGTGTTTACGGTAGATACATACGGTATAATTGCACGATTGAGGAATTCAAACCAGTCCGATAATATCGCTACAGAAGGAAAAAAAAGGTGCGGACCCCGTTCAGAATGAAAACCGCGAGTAGAGGTCCGACACTGGGCGCGAGAGCCGCGAGTTGAACGCAGATTGGAATCCCCGCGCCCTCTCCCTGGGGGGCTAAGCGGTAGCGTTTGCAGTAGGAAGGCAATCTGTATCGGGTGTGTTTATAACGTGTTACGCTAAGTTTCACCCTTTGGGTGTGGACAAGATCCCCAGCGTTTGCTATGATCAATTCCACTTTTTTTTCACGAGCACAACAAAACATACCACGGTATTTTTTAAAAAATCGCCAGTTGACTGTATTTTATACATGTTGAAATACGCCAGCGGTGAGTATACCACCGATTAGGTCCCGTATTAACGAATATATAAAAGAAGTTTCATTTGGAAGAAAAAACATCGAATTTGCTCTTCATTGGTCAACACACGCACCAGCACCAAATATGAGGATCTAGGGGTATAATCAATTTGAATTGGACGAAAAACCCAAGAAGGTCCTCGGACCTTTTTTTAGGTAGAATTCAAATCAAATTGAGGAGTTGGACCGACTTGGACCGGCATGTCCACGGTGGTAAAACGACCCCAAAAAAAACAAGAAAATTAATAAATAAAAAACAAGAACAAAGAAAAAAAAAAAAAAACAAAAAAAAAAGACAACAAAAAAAAAAACAAAACCAAAACAAAAAAACATAAAAAAAAAAAACCCAGAAGAAGAAACAAAAAAACAAAAAAAGAAGAAAAAAAACAATTTTTTCAACCAGTTCGATGTGCTAACCAGACCAAAAACCGAATGATTGACGCAAAAACAGCATGATACGCTAAAGACCTCGATACCACCGTCGCCGTCCCTGTGTCTCGCCCGTGGCGTTTAAGGGATATTTACGTCCACCCAGGAGACCCTTAGAGAGATAGCTTCCTAGCCTGGACTGCCAAAAGTAAGAGAATGCTTGCGTCGGCGCCCACGCGCCGACGCATGCCTTCGCTCTCATCTACTCTTCTCGTCGGATTATTTTCACCTGGGCGTTGTGAGTCGTGCTGCGTTTTTTTGGATTCAGAAATATTTGAACAAACAATCCACTATATTCCCCATAGGACGCAAACCATTTTATTTTTACGAAATCACATCCAAATAGGATTCTATTTTCCAAATTGAATTGTGTTACTCGTTAATGCGGGCCCTTAACGGTTGAACCCAACTTTGCAAGCTGACATTTTATATTATTTTTCCAAAACTCGAAAAATGATGTGCTACAGTATATACTCGTAAAAAAAGATTTCTTCTTTGACCACCAGGCCGCGGTGGAACCAATATAATTTTGGAATTGAAAAGCCATTGGCGACGGGAAACGTTAAGAGCCAGATCTTGTATACTACTGTAGATGCAATGTGAGTAGATGATTGATGGAATACAGAGTGAAATCGTGTTTGGCTTGAGCTCGGCAAGGGGAGGGTTTTTTACTAAATCTATAGAGAGGAGGAGAGGAAGTTGTTGAATGAGAGTGGTGGTATTCGACGAAGTGTGTCAGCTTTTTCATTCTGAATGAATAATACCCTGCACATTGTCGGAAGGCAAAAAATATAATAATTGAATTGGACCTCGAAATAAAGTTCAAAAGTATAGGGATTTTAATCCCTTCCGTGTGAGGGTGTCTACACGTCTATCAACCGCGGCTTGCTGATTGAAGTGTGGAACCACAATATTCGGCTTTGGACGTCAACGTTTGTTTCTTTTTCTGTTGGCCTCCGAATGAACAATGAAATCCCGGGCACACGGTGCAGACTGTACACGAAACACCCCAACTGTTTTTACAGGCGGGACCGTGCGGCGTTTGACTGCAAATCAGGGGTATAGGCCGTGGGAAGGGCAGGCGATGATGCTCTTGGCAAAAACAGGTTAAAGATTAACACGCAATTATAGTGTGCAAGGGGTCCCTTGCAGCAGAGTCAGTTATATATAGCCATCGAAGTGGCACACCCGAGGCGTACCTAGAAGCTACTATACTGTCGCAGTAACGGCTCGACAAGGATTTCTATGAACGAACATGAGTTCGGCATTTTAGCTAGAAACATACATGAACCAAATAAGCGCTCATTCGACATCCATCCTCAGTTTTCCACATGGCAAACCTTCTGGTGGGGGCATGGCCTTACAGCGCGTGCGTCACATGCCACAGGTTAGTCCTGTGGCGTCTACATGTGCTCCATCGAGAGCTGCCATGTCGTCCCACACGTACCACCCATACCCCCGTGGGCCTGCCGGGAAGTAGAAAAACACTCCCAGCACCCATAGCATCAGCTTATCTCATTTATTTTGCTCGTTCGGCCCGGCTGTTAACTCTAGCTGATTATATGGTACCTGGTATGTTATACTGGTACACTGCGTTTTGAGGGGTACGCTGCCTCTTTCCCAATGTATCGACAGGTTGGGAACGCTTGGAATATTTCAAGTTGAAAACAATTCGTAACCAATCACGAAGCGAAAACAGTTCAGAGGACCATCCACCACGTGCTATTTCAACCATCTCACCCCGTTCGTCCCATTCCCGTTCATACGAAAACACGTACCGTCGGAGCTCATTACGGCTAAACTCACTCGGTCGACAATCGTCGCAGCAGAGGTTTCGTCGCCCTCTACCTGCCAACTGCAGACGCACCCACCACAAGACGCCGGTCCTGCAGCACTCTCGTACTCTACGCGGCTCAGGTTAGTGGACTATCTCGGTTTTG
>MEHQ01002486.1:0-22366 GCA_008828725.1 Saccharina japonica
AAAGTGAAAAAGTACCGCTGTGAAGGCAAAATGCCTCTCGCAAATATTGTTGAACGTATTTTCTAAACAAATTGATTAAAAAACAATACCTGGTATGTTTTTCTGCCTACCGTATTTTCTTTTTTTCATCCCGAAGAAGAAGGAACGGCACCAGCAGCAGCAGCAGCAGCAGCAGCAATAGCAACATACGAAACAGCAGCACGAAATAGCAGCAGCACAGCAGCAGCAGCACAGGAGTACACACATACATACCCCCAACTATGCCGCTGCTACTACTCTTTCTACTACAGTAGTACTGCTGCTGCCGCTGCTGCTGCTGCTCTGCTGTGGGTTACTACTCGTGTTCCTTTTTCGTCCTTGTGTTTTTAGACGCTTCTGGAAGTCCTCACCTGGCGTGTGCCTTACGTCGCGTGTGCTCGCGGGTAGATGTCAGTTGGGCTGTTTGCATAATACGTCAGTACAATACACATACATAGAACAAACATTCTCCGCAGCTCGCAAAGTTGAGTGTCTACTATTCAATCGGTTGAACTCACAGCTGACGTATTTATAAAAAAGTATAAAAAAGTAAAAAAGTACCGCTGCGCTGTGAGGCAAATTGCCTCTCGCGAAAATTATTTGTTGAACAAAGAGCTGTGTATCAGTTGGTCTGTACGGACAAAGAGCATCGAGTAACTACGGACCTCTAATCGTGAAATAATAGGTAGGTCTATATACCTATCATACGAGTATTTGCCATCTTGGGAGGGACAGGCAGACACACACACATACATGCGATAATACGAGTAGTGTGTCCGCGAGGGTGTGGATCTATCTATTATATATAGTTCGTCTGATGCCCAAAAAACAATACTTTAATCAAGTGATATTTGATGCCCACTTTATCATAGCAACTTAGAGTGGAGCAAAAGCAAACAAAAAAATATCCTTTTTTTTCTCCCACACATTCAAAGCACGCTTCTCCCTACGCCGGCATGCCCGGCACCGTCTTCTTACGTCGCAGGCTGGCATACTGCCGTACAACTCGTACGTGCGCTGTGCTTGTCGTCGTGGCCGCAGCGATTCGCGGCTGCTTTACGTGCGAGTATTGCAGCAGTGCGGTTGCTACTTTTAATCTTTGCTGAGATTGTATCGTCCATCCTCGCTCTGGTCGCCTACTCGTATCGTATGATACGTACGTCGCCTTCTTTGTCACCGTGCGCGACGAAAGCACCACTGCTTTAGAAACGGACGGGGTCTCTGAAGGCCCCTAAATAACACCCCCTCCTCCTGCCTCTGCTCGTGTTTAAAGCCGTCCCGAGTTCGCGAAGCTTGGTCATGTTGCATGGCCTACTTACCAGGTACCAGGGGTGGTCCTGAGAAAAACAAGCATACATACGTATTCCACCCCATACCAGGTACCAGGTAGCAGGTACCAGAGAGCACCAATAACCGTCCTCAAGTCAAGCACCGCCACCACCACCACCACCACCGCCACCACCACCAGCTTAGCACCAGCAGCAGCAGAAACGTGTCGCTGGTGGTGGTGGTGGTGGTGGTTGTGTTTGCTGGTAAAACCAAATCTCGATCACTTTCCAAGGGATGGCAAGAAATAGACCATTTTGTCGAATGCGGCGCAATACTCGTAATGTGATACCAGGTATCATACGACCAGGCTAGACCGTGCCACGAGACACCATCGTAGCTCTTCGATGATACATCACGTTCAGAGCGATGCTCAGGTGACATGCTCACGTGACATTCTCATGAGCCTGCATTATGCTGTCATCATGCTGTCTGTGCACGTACGTACGCACGTACGTACATACAATGTGCCTGTTGTATATACGTACGTACGAAAAAATTGTTAACTACGTATATAGGCTGCTGCAGCAGTACGACGACCACACTGCTGCCGTACGTATACCCGGGGACACGATCAGCGCATTCCCGTATTCCCGGGGACACAACGAACCCCTCCCAGGGGGGGGAGGGATAATATGTCATCCCCTACGTAGCAAAATATTTACTGCTGTCTGTACAGTGTGCATGTACATATGAAAAGTACGTATGTGTATTCGACCCCACTGCTGCCGTACGTATACCCGGGGACACGATCAGCGCATTCCCGTATTCCCGGCGACATAATTAACCCCTCCCAGCCTCCCAGGGGGGGAGGGATAATATGTCATCCCCTAGCAAAATATTTACTGCTGTCTGTGCACGTATGAAAATACGTATGTATATACGGACGTATATATCATCAGCTGTTTTATCTACTACCATGGCAGCCCTGGAAGGCGGATTTATGAGATCTGCCTCGCTTTTTGTATACTGTTTTTAGTGCGCATTTACACGCGCTGCTATAATACCATGGTACAGAGTACATTGTCGTACGTATCAGATGGTACGTATGGTACGTACGTTCAATGTGCCTACTGCCGGTCGCCCCGGTGGTCCAACAGGTAGCCACGAAGCCTGTTAGCGTTGGAGGTCAGGGGTTCGATGCTCCTCGTTAGGAGATTTTTATTCTCAAAATGACACCAACTGTCGAGAGCGCATACACTTCCGGCCCACTCATAAGAAAGTGCCCCACCAGAAACTCAGCCTAAGCATTACGGGGGAAATAAGAAAGCCGACAGCTATCATACTGAAGTTAGTGCGGGACACACCCCTTTCTCAAATAATAAAGTCAGCCTAAGCCCGATTTCTGGTTTCTTATGAGCGGGCCGGTACTACTGTATGTATTAATTTTATAGCGTGGGTAAGCACAATTCGATGAATTTCGAAGTTGACGAGGGAAGAAATTGCTGAAATCTTCTCGCGATAAAAAGCAAGGCAAGCACCGTAGTGGGGGGAGAAGAGCCTACTTTGTGACCCCGGGTCTGAGATACGACTAGGAAGGAGAGAGAAAGGAAGGGCGAAGATAATAAATGGGATGGACAAAACAAAAAAACAAAAAAAACTGTACGACGTACGTACGTAACACAGCCAGCAACCAATAATGCTGCAGAGTAGTATTTGTGCCCTATAATATTTTTCACGAAAAAATCGGTATGCATGCATGCACGAGTCAAATTATCTCGATCATCAGCACAGTCAGTATCGCGAGCGATTTTGCAAGCCCCTTTCGCGATGACAGCCGACAACAACAAAGAATGTGCTCTCAGGAAGCAGCCAGCCCCCCCTGGCCACATCTATTATAAATATGTTTTCCATCAAACAACCCGCATTGATTCGGAGTCAATCCCCATCGTTTCTATTTCCTTCACCATATATTTGTATTCATATTAAGAATATTCGTAGTCAATTTGTTTCCTATCTATTCCTACATATTATTTTTTATTTGAGCCTCTTATCATCTCCATTACTACTTGCTTTAATGGCCCTACCGCCGTGGGGGCGGGAGGGCCTCTTATTCCCTAGTATTAGATATACTCCACAAACCCTCAGCGGCGTCTCCGCACCCAAACAAAGCTGAACAGGAAAACAAAAAGAAACATGTCGTGCATTGTTGGAAGGCTAAAGAAATAAGAACAACAAGGAGACAAAACATCTACTACGCGTATACCAGGTGTTATTCCCCATATTATAATGAATGAACCCTTATATTAGGTTTGGGGCGACTACGAGTAAGCGACTGAAAAACGCCGAGTGGGTGCGATCTTATCAAGCACGACACACGCGCAATCTTAACACGGTTCACTTGGTTTTGAAACTAAATTCGAGTGGGTGTGATCTCATCAAGCACGACAGCACGACACACGCGATGTTAACATGGTGACATTTTTCACCCGGTTTCGATTTAAAAAAAAACCAAACTGGGTCAGTTGGCCTGTGTTGGCCATCCGTTGGAATTTCGAGGCTGCAAAAGTGACCAATAGTGGCTCGATGAAATAGGGAACATTTTTGAACGTCTTGGGGAGAAAAACATGCGAAGCTGTTGAAAAATCCTGTTTTGAATTCCGATCGCATACTCGTACTGTATTCTTAATAGTCGGCCATAATGCATTAGAGATCTATTTTTTCCGACGACAAAAAACAAGCAAACAAGTGGTTTTCAGCTGATAATTTCTTTTGACTAGGGAATCATCGAACATGTTTGGACTTTTACATAATAACTCTGCTCAAGGTCGGACCGACACATTTTGACTTTCCGCCTAATATTATGAGAGTAAGACTGTACGTATGGGGAACACCTGCAAACAAGAGGGGGAAAAAAAAAAACTCTACTCAGTCGCCGTAGTTATGCCAGATATATACCGAGCAACACGAAACGCGACCAAGATGTGCCTTGCACCGCGAGCACCTCATCCTGTTGCTATGCAAAAAATCGGCAGGTGTACTTGGGTGTAGAACACAGAAACAAAAGAAGCAGGAAGCGCAGCGTGTCCACCACGTGTCCTTATTATACGTATTAAAAATGCTGTTGTTAAAATATTATACCCAACGACTGGCGACGAAACCAGGAGCTATGCCAACTCCAGTCGCTGCCATACTCGAAGAAGAAAATGCTCTCCCAGTCATACTCTTCACACGTTTGTTGGTCTCTCGTTGCATCCTTCGGCAGCGAAAGGGTCGTGTGAGTATGCCTTTTAACAACATACTTGAACACTCCTCCTACTTTCAAAAACAATACCCGGAGCATGCGACCGTTTTTAATTGGGGCACGAGACATTAATCACTTCCAACCTATCCGCAACCGTACGCAGTCACGACACATAACAACCTACGACATCGGGCAAATAACACATGCCAACCTACACCATGAGGCAATTTGTCATGTCGGGGAATATCCGCCAAACTTTCGCACAGAAATCATACCTCGCTCGGATACAGCAGTAGGTCTATAGAAAAAAACTTCATGTTGCACGGAATGTTTATGACAACCTGCAAACTGAAAACACAACACACGACTACTTTTAAACATGACACCCCGTTTCTCGCCATCCCACCAACTGTGCGGTATCTAGTACCAGTAGACTTTAGCACAGCAACCACGCCTGTTTTCCATCACCGCACCCTTGGTGAATCACCACAACTCTAACAAATGACACAGCGCTCCGCTTTAACATATCTCATCAGCAAACGAAGACGAGTACACAGCGGCATCGAACACCAAAACACAAACCACGCCGAACGCGAACGGGCTCTGTTATCAGATAAAGGACTACTAATAGAAGACCAACGCGTTGATGTCGACACTCCACCAACAACCAGACAATGCTCTAGCCATCGGGGTTGGCAGCAAGACTTCGTAAAACATCGAAACACATTCAAGTCGAGACCTACGACATGAATGGACACTGCACATAATATAGTTATCCACCAAAAATCAGCGTGCTCTCCCGACATAACAACGATACAATGCAATCGAAGGCGAGCACACACCACACCGCACTTGGGAGCAGCAGCACGACGACACATGGAACAAAACGCTCAAAACCTTAAAACCACTCTACAACAACTCGGTCATAACCCCCAAAAAGGATGGTGACCAAAAGTTCTCTCGAGGATACATGAGTGCCTGCGAGAGAGGGTTCATCCTCGTCCACGCCAGTTTTCATCCGCGGGCCGAAACTGACGCGCCGTTGCGTTGCTGCACAAGTTCGATTTTGGCGTCGCCGTGTCATGACAGCGATGAATCGACAAGACCTTGACGTGCTTGGGGGGCAGCCGTGTATCCGTCCTGCGCCATAACGAAAAAAACAAACAAAACACGGGCGACCGACGTTTCACTCAGCTTACAAAGTTTAGTCTCGACCCGTTGGGGTGAACTCGCTGGGGTACATATTTGAACAGCATCAAACAGTATGATGTCGTACATACTGCTGTAGAAGCATTTTACCAGAGGTACCAAACAATGAAAGTCGAAGTACATAATCGAGCACATAATGATAGTGACAAACCAAAATATACCAGAGGACGGCCATCCACTGCGTAAAGTACAGCAGTGCCTTCCTCGCAGTTTCGAATGACGTTATAATCAAGCACATAATGATAGTGACAAACCAAAATATACCAGAGGACGGCCATCCACTGCGTGAAGTACAGCAGTGCCTTCCTCGCAGTTTCGAATGGCGTTACTAACCTCTGTCTTTAATAGTCTACCGGTATAAATACATGTACGATATTGTGGGTGGTCTCGTGTGAGAGCTCCTCGACGTTTCTTAGACGTAGATTTTGCCCTTTTCGCGATAACTGGCGATGAGGTCCACCCGGCGGCACGCCACTCCCTCATCGTGCTCGCAGACCCCTGTTCTGCCTACTCTGCCAAGGGCGGCTTCGACCGTGCCCAACTCATCTCTCACGGGGCTGCGATTTTTCCAGGATTCCATGCCCTTTTGTCGCATGTTTTTTTGTTTCTATGATACACGCAAAACGCATTATTCAAGATTCCGTTTTTTCATGTAGACGACAACCCCGGATTTATACTCGTATATCGGCTTCTTTCACTGCTGATACTTGGCTGATATACACGTACATACGAGTACCAGTACCACAGCAAGCAGTAACAGTATCAACCAGGCATATACGATGATCTCTGTATAGCATTCATACACGTGCGTGGTATTCAGCGGTATGATACTGTTCGGTGTGTGTTGTTTCTGTTCGTATCATATCGTATGCTAAATGCTTTGTAGCTTGCGATCCACAAACGAATTACTGCATGTTTTACATTTTCTCGCGAGGCGCACCAGCACCGCAGCAGTATTCACAGCAGTAGGTACCCGTATCAATATGATCTGTGGTATGTACGTACGTACACGTCGCATAGTATGATGTGGTACTGATATTTGTTGTTGCCGTTCTTAGCATACGAGTACATAGTACAGCAGTAGTATTGTTTTCAATACACAAGTACGCTTATTTCTGTACTGTACGAGTAAATACGAATTGAATACGTGTACGTCCCAAGTATGCATGCAAATATCTGTCTTGTGTATATTTATAATTTCAAAAGCTTTGAGATCGAGGTATCAATTCTCCTGTAACATGTGTTTTTGCTTGCTGCTGCTGTTTGTCATTGTGTACACCCGTCACCCCAGGTGTTCTTCAATACAGCAGCATAGAGTCACTGTCAACATTTTTTATTACTAGTAATTAATTGGTGATACTCAGGCAGGACCTCAGTACCTGCAGTAGTCAAATATGCGATACATCATCCCGGGCGAATACTGATTGTGCTGAGCCAACACGAACGAACATCTATGTATGTATACGTGCCGTACGGTTTCTCTCTTTTTAAAGTAAAAAACATTGTCAGCAGACAGCAGCAGCAGCAGCAGCAGCAGCAGCCGTGGCGGCGGCATCAACAACAACAGCAGCAGAACAGCAGTTATTACAGCAGCAGCAGGAGCAGCAGGAGCAGCAGTAGGACACACAAGGCCATTTACAAGGAAAAAAGACATTCGGGAGCCGTTATATTGAAGTTAGTGTCGAACGCATCCTCTCCCAAATATATTAGAAACCCAGTCTAGGTCAGAACGAGTGATTGTCATTATGTGTCCTGCGTACTGCACACCCCTTGGCAGTACATTCGCTTCTGTGCGCACTAACTCCCTATTATTAGACCAGGTATACCTAGCCTCTTCGCCGTTACGAGCATTGCGCGAAGCCGCAGGCGGGCGTCAGCCCGCCGCGGCGAAGCCCCCCTTGTACCAGGTATAATATACCCGGTACATAAAAGGCGCTTCTCTCCGCGGGCGGCTTCCGCCGCCCGCCACGCTCGCTCACAAGGAAGACCACAAAATGCGAGTAAGAGGACAGATAAGTCCACGATTGTAGATGCAAACTGGCGACTTGCAAATGCCAAGAGCTCTATTAACAGTAGGAAAACAAATATTTTGTAGGCCGGGCAGATTTCGATGTCTTCGTTCGTTTTGACACAGCGAGTAGATGCTCGACGACATGCAGGCTCTCGCCAACTTTAACTTTGTCTGCTGGCTTGCATTGTCGCGCTCTGATCGGCACGTACTTGCTTGGCTGCTTGGTGCAGGGCTAAAGGACTGTGCTTGCAGTAGACAAATGCTCGACGAATACATTCTCGTAGGAGTAGAACATATGTACGTCCAAAAAACAACACAAAAACAACAGAATGAAAAAGGGAAAAGGCTTGCCACAAAGTAAACTCTGTACGTACAATACGCATATACAAGGATGAGATCCAAATCGGCGTAAAATAACTCGAGGATCGATCTCAACCTGTGAGGAGGGCTGTGAGGTGGGAGAATATACCGAGCGAGACAGATCAAGGTCGGACGATTTTAGTAATGAAGTTTAATGTTTCTGTATCATGTACATATTAGATGTACCGGGTTCCCCTTCGGGATTGTCGTTGACTCGAAATCCCGGGGGTGTCGCGTGCTGAAAAGGGAGAACACACCAGGCGCTCGTTCCTCGTATATACCAGCCACTCGTACGTAGCCACCGGGCAAGAACGAACAATAAAAAACTCTGGAAAGCTACGAGTATAAAGAAAAAAAAAGTACAAAGCCACCAGGCAAGTAATCGGGCAAGTAACACCGACCAACCCAAACGAGTTCAGAGTTACTGTAGTTCTATATACCAGGTACGAGTATATAGCCTGTAATAACAGCTCTCCAAAAATATGTACCAGGTATGGATGTACCGGTACCAACCACTCCAGTAACACGTACACGAAATATAGGGACCTCTTCTGACATTAAAAACATAAATTTGCAGATTTTCAGCAGAATCTATGATACAATTAATAAATAAATCCTGTACCAGGCAAAATGAAAGGCACTCATATATACCAATGTCATAACGGTATATATACTCGTATACCATACTCGTATACATACGATATGTACGAATACTCGGTATACGTCAGCTCCGACCAAATTGGTCGACACCCCTGGGTCACTCGTACCTCGTATACAGCTTCGCAAGCTGTGTGATCCTTTCGTGGCGCGTGTACAAACTGTATACTTCGTATATTACAAGGGTTTTGCGGCTGACGCCGCCCGATCAATGAATCGAAACCAAGACCTTGGCAGTGGCTGCCAGTGGGCGTTAGAAGGACGCCCACTTGCTGTTGAATGATTAATAGAGGATGTGAGTACACATTTCCTTCACCATTCTCATAATAAATACCAGACAGGGTAGCAGCACGCTGCAGTGGGGAGGCGGTAGAGGCATTCTGGTAGCAGTAGTGTAGTAGTAGTAGTAGTAGTAGTAGTAGTAGTAGTAGTAGTAGTATTAATGATAGTACATAGTAGTAGTAGTAGTAGTAGCAGTTATTTAATAGTAGTGTAGACTAGTATAGGAGAGATTTAATATTGCCGTATAATACGAGTCCTGGTACGTATAGTATGGTCCGTCCGGGACAATACTTCCAATTGCGTTTTTGGTCATAAGGTGAAAAAAACCCATTGAAAACGCAACACAGCGATGATCGTGACCGCGGCGTCGAGATACGTCATAGCCGTGGAGTTTTTTGTTTGGGGAAAAAATAAAAAATGCAACATTTTCGGCCGAAAATACGCCGAAATTATTTTGAAACGGCCAGATATAACTCCGGTATCGTCTCGAAGTGACCCGGCATCCTGCATTTATTTGAGGTTGCCGTTCGTAAAATTTCGAGGACAGTGGTGTTTTACACCGGGTAATGAAAATTGAATTACGGGCATCTCGCCACAAAAATACAGGCCAATACAGGCCTTAAAACCGTATACGAGTGAGTACCTCGTACCCCTATATTCATATATTATACGAGGTACTATTGTATATACCGGGTATGATATGATCATATACCAGGCACATGTGTACCAGTACCACCTGGTATGATGGCCACATGGATCCTCAAGGTAACCAGAAAATTATTTGAGAGAAGCAAAACAAAAACAAAGCAAAAAAAAAAAAAAAAAACGAGGCCGCAGCACAGCATGGGTGTCGAGCGCAACTTGAAATTTTGCCACATGGTCTGTCGTCTCTATTTTACTCTTCTCGATAGCGGGGCTGGGGTTCCGCCCCATGCTCTCCGGTCGATGTCGGTACTTCGGCAAAGCAGTGAGGAAGGCCTGGAAGCCGTTTGAGTGTGTGGTGTATGGAGCTGTGTAGTGGCTGACAACCAGTAATTTGTGCGGCAAAACAAAATGCGATGTATCTCCAGAAATATCTATGCGTATAAACCAAACATAATATATCCCTGACCGCGTCGACGAGACGAGTCGTTTGCCATCACCTATTTCAAAATCGTACCGTGGGGTACCCTATACCAAAGCGAACAATAGTGCCTCAAGATCAAGTTTTTCGCCCGTAAGGGCCCGTTTTAACGAAGAAGAAAAAAATTCAATTTGGAAAAAAAATTAGTCAAATCCGCTTTTCATTGGTCAACACACGCACCAGCACCAAAGATTAGGATCTTGGGGCATAATACTTGGTGCTGGTGCGTCTGTTGACCAATGGAAAAAAATAAATTCAAATTCGCTTTTCATGCCGAATTAACGAGTATAAAATAATTTCAATTTGGAAAAAATAAAATTCAAATACGCTTTTAATTGGTCAACACACGCACCAGCATCAAAGATTAGGATCTTGGGGTCTAATCAATTTGAATTGGACGAAAAAACCAAGAAGGTCCCAGGACCTTCTTTTCCAAAGAATTCAAATCAAATTGAGGAGTTGGCCCGACTTGGACCGGCATGTCCACGGTGGGCAAACGCCCCCGGTACAATCTGGTCATTTCTTGGTGGCATCGATGACCACGACCGAGGCGACAACACGTGAACCACAACCCGAGGCCACCGGGACAACAGCCGCGCCCACGCCTATAGACAATAGCACAGCGTGCCCCGGCGGTGGCGCCTCAAAACCAATCATGGCGGTCGCAATCCCAACTTTTCAACCAGCTCGATGCTCCAACCCGATCAAAAACCGAGCGATCGACCCAAAAACAGTATGATACGCTCAAGACTTCGATAACACAATCGCCGCCCCTGTCTCGCCCGTGGCGTTCCAGGGATCCCTACGCCCACCCAGGAGACCCTGAGAGCGATAGCTTCCTAGCCTGGGCGGTCAAAAGCAAAAGTATGCTGGCGGCGGCGCGCACGCGTCGACGCATGCTTTCCCTCTCGTCTCCTCTCGTCGATTTTTTTCACCTGGGCGCTGTGACGCATGCTGCGTTTTTTCAATTTCATAAATATTTGAACGAGCAATTCACTATTCCCCATAGGACGCAAACCACTTTTTTTTTTGCGAAATCACATTCAAATAGGATTTTATTTTCCAAATTAAATTTTTGCTGTCTTCGTTAATACGGGCCCTAACTCCGTCAATTTTTCAACAATTTCAAATTCAAATAGCTTTCCCTGACCGGAAGTACAAGGGCTGTCCGAATCCGTCGTCCGTTTTATCTCCTGAAAATTGTGACACCCATACTAAAGCGAACAGATAATACGTGTTTTTTCGATATAAATCGGCAAATATATATTTTCAAAAAAAAATAATCGGTATGAAGGATGGTCTTGAATAAGGCTATTTGAAGGTGTAATCAGATTTCAGAACAACACCGTCCACCCTGAGGAAACTGCACCTAAGTTCTGGGGGGGGGGATTGGAATATTCCGCATAAACGGACTATATGTAAGTAGTAGATACATTAGTAGAGGTACTATTATAGTTTGTAGTACAGCAGTAGTAGTAGGACTGCTTTTCAGCTACGTATATACGACGTATATACTTATCATACCATACATATGCTCTTTCTGGAACGAACGTTCCGAAAAGTGAGAGCGAAATTTCGTATATTGTACGCCACCGAAGCCACGGAAACCACGCGGAGAGGATGAACGAGTGAGCAGGATACGGCGAAGAAGTGAATTGGTGAAAATCATAACTCTTGAGATTTCTATACATTCGACGCGACGCGGAAAGTATAGGATTGCACATTCAATTTATCAATTTATATCTGGTACAAGGGATAGAAGCAAAGATGGGGAATGACGGCGATTTATCATGTGACGTGACGGCAATACGGCCGTTTTTCGTGTGACGTGACGGCAATAAACACGTAATTACTTGGTTTTAGTGTAGATACTGCGGCCGTAGGCTGTGACGGCTACTCGTTTTTTTGGTGACGTGCCGTCATTCCTCATCTTTGGATAGAAGGGGATTTCGCCGGGGCGGGCTGACGCCCGCCTGCGGCTCCGCGCATGCCCGAAATGGTCGAGGATCGTACGTATATATACCAGGGGTACCAGTATACTGTAGGCAAATCGATAGGGCTGTGAGTCGGCACGACTTAAGTCGCCGACTAGTTATTAGTCGGACTAATATAATAGTCAGTCGTGAAACGGAGGTGCCGACTTTCCGACTTATTGGGTTTCCTTAACTGTAGGAAGGCTTTTTTGATGCGGGGTACAGCTTTTAACGTGAACTGCTGCGGGCTGCGGATACCCTCACATGCCCTGTGACACTGCAGCGCACAGCGGGATATCCACACACACACGCACACGTGGCGAAACAGCCCATCTCTCTCGACGGTGCCGACGGCGTCAGCCCTGGCGCACCCAATGCCAACGCTGAGGGCGGAGATCCCGTCGGCGAAGTTGTGGCCATTATCGGCCCGCGGACCACCTTTTGGCGAGTGCACGCGACCCCGAAACGGTGTTCTATCGCGTGAAGCACGAGCAGAGGCGCAGCAAGCCGCTCAGATCCAACAACCCGCTGTGGAAGTTTTTAGGACTTGCCGTCGTCATCGACGCGCGCGTTTCGCGCAAGGTTGGGAGACGTTAATGAACGAGTAACACCACGGAGGGATCCAAGACCTTTTATTCTGGGGATGGTTTTTGCACCGCTATCTTGGTGATGAGTTCGCTTTTTCGCTCGTATCCCTGCCAGGTAATGTTGCGACTCAAACAATTGCTGTCACGTTCCTCTAGTCCGGGGTAGATCTACCTGGTACATGCGTTATACTTCTCGTTTTTTGTGGATTTCTTGTGTAAACTGAAGCTTTTTTGTGTTTTTCGTTCGAAACTTATGTGAATCTCGGTCATATTGTTTGCGCTTTTCTTTCGTAAATAAAGCCAAATAGCGTATTTTTGGCTTCCGGCGGCGTCTTCAACGGGATCCTCCGGAGGAACCTCCGGCGGGCCCTCCGGGGGCGCCTCCAGCGGGGCCCCCTCGGCCGGGGGGGGCTATTTTGGCTCGCTTCGCTCGCCTGACTTTACATATATCAATACATACCTTGATCTTCTTTGGTTCGGAAGCTTTCCTCAGCATATGTTGGTACCTCACAGCCACTCTCAGCCTCTAATTGCCGAAGCAGAAGTTATTTGATTCCCGAAGTTCTTTCTTTGTTTTCTTTTTTCTTCGCATGTTCGCGATTACCTGCTTTGACCTCCAGCTTTTTTTCATTTTTTTTTGTGCTCGTGCTTGAACACGGCAACGGGGAGGAGCGCGGCGCTATCGCGGGTATCGGCGGGCGCTGCCCAGTAGAGGGAGAGTCGGCAGGAGCGCGGTCGCCGTATTCGTGGCTAGGCTTCGCGGGTCCATCAATAGGTGGTCGCGAGGGGGCAGGGATCTTACGAGGCTGATAGAACCTCAGACGTTCGAAGTTTTTTTCGGGGTGATTTCTTCATGCTCCCATAAAAATACTGCTGTACGTTTGTTTTTCGTTCATTTTTGTGTATACTTAGTACAATACAGCAGTGAGTGGTAGGCGGGTACTATACGTTCGGTTGTACGCATGTACAGCAGTAGGTGTTGCAGCGCGGCGCTGTTGCGTGCCGTGCGGTTCCGTGGCCTACTGCCGTGCGGACAGTGCTGCACCGTGATGTGCCTTCTCTTCTTCAATAAATCTTACAGCACCAGTAGTACGAGTGTCGTTTCTTCCATACTGTGACATTTTCATATCGTGCATGATTGAGTACGTTTTACTATACAGCGGTAGGCGGGTGCAATAACGTTCAGTTAGTTGCGTACAGCCAGGTACAGCAGTAAAAAACATTTCGCTGCATTGAACAATTAATTTCTCTTGGCATTTTTAAGTCGGTCCTTGCACCACATTGTGGACCTATTTTGCCCCTTTCCTTTCGCGAGCGTAGCGGGCGGAGTGGAGCTGTGCTTTCTTCGCGATCTTTTGTCGTGTTGAAATATACTGTAGATATTCCCATTATCGTTTCTGTCCTGTATTTGCCGTCATACACATATATATATGGAGCTCTTGGCATTATCAAGTCGCCAGTTGCAGCTAAAATAATATTTGTTCCTGTTTTACGCTTTTCACATTTGGTTCCATTCTTCCTTCCGCGAGCGGAGCGGGCGGCGTTAGCCGCCCGCGCAGCGGAGCCCTTGTACTTACTTACTAATATCTCCCCAGGATTGCTCTCCCTGGTACGAAATACACCCCGCTGTATTACTGACGCTCATACTCAGCGCGATGCTCAGCCTCCCTCTCTTAGCCTCGTCCTCTCGATGTGATCACTACAAGACCATGGAAAAAAGCACAGAACTAATAACTTTAAGTGCTGGAGAAAGGCTTCTTCCTCTTTCAGTTTTGGGTTCGTGCGGGTGCCCAGAGAGTGCGGCAGCGCGGGCGAGCCCGGCACCATCGCCGTTATGGGAGGGCGCTGGCCAGTAGAGGGGGGGACGGAAGGAGCGCGGTCGCCTTTTTCGTGGCTAGGCGTGGCGTGTCCATCGAGACACGAGGGAAGCATGAAGGGTCTTTGTCTGCGTTGCTGCTTGCTGTATCAATCCAGTATGTCATAATTATAAAGGTCGTTTATTATCGTAAAAGAACATTCGAGCGGTGCTTATTTTTCGGAACACACACCAATTTTTTTAATCAGAGAGTGACAGCAAAGCGGTTTGAACACCATCATGCTCGAGCGGGCGAACGAGGGCCACGGTGAGCACCGGGCTTCACGCGATGCGGGCCACGGGGCTCACTGGGGCAGAGAGGTAGTAAAGCTCGACCCGGGCCGAATCGATGGCGAGGTGATCGCGGGGTGGCTGGAAGCGTCGAGGGTGGCAGAACGCGACAGCAGTCGTTTTAACTTTTTTGTTTTTTGAGCGGCGCGATCACGATATACGAGTACGAGTGCGTATGTCATTCGAAGTGCTACTGCTGTTACTGCTGTTGTTGCTTGCCGTTTTTGTTCGAGTACGAATACGAGTTCGAGTATAATACGAGTACGAGTACGAGTCGAGTACGATAACTAGTCGAGTACGAGTACGAGTCGAGTACGAGTCGAGTACGAGTCGAGTTCGAGTACGAGTACGTATGTATCATACGTCTTTCTCAGTTTTGTGGATTTTTTTGTTTTGCATTCTTCACAACTTAGCGACCGTGCTGGTGTTGTGCGTTTTCTCTTTCATACAATAAAGTATACCAGGTATACTCGTACAAAGTAAATACTTCGTACTCGTAATATTAATAGTGTTGTTGTACTACCACACATACTCACGAAACATGCACAACTCACACACCCACAGCAGACAGCGCAGCGCCGTGCCGTGAGCCGTGTTGCTGTGCTTTCTCTTTCGAACGTACAGCTTTGTCGTCCTGGAGCATGGAGCTATTGTGCACCCCGAGCATGTTTTGCATGCATGTCAAGTCCGCCGTTTCTTTGCTGCACCATGAACCTCTTGGCATTTCAAGTCGCGGTGCCTGCACTACATCATGGGGGCCTCTTCTGTACCCCTTTCCTTGCGCGAGCGTAGCGGGCGGCGTCAGCCGCCCGCGAAGCGGAGCCCTTGTATGTATTTATCATACGTTAAATAGTTTATTACCAGTTCTAAATATACTATGCGCGTACACATATGATATGTGTCCACCGGAAAAGACAAGAGCCCTTCAAAAAGCTCAGCCTAGATTCCAGCGGGGGGGGGGTCGGGACCAGCAAAATGTACATGTAACCCCGGGTATCCGGGTACCCGCGGTACTGGAGAATACGCACAGCCTCATCTCTTTCGCGTTTGTATTCATCGAGAGAGACGAAATGAAGTCTTGTCCTCCCACCTTCCGCCTCACCACGCCTCACCACCCCGCCTAAGGACCGTTCACGCCGCTCAAACACAAGAGTGGAGCAAAATGTACATGTAACCCCGGGTACCCGGGGTACCCAGTACCGCGGGTACCCGGGACGGTCCTGGTCAAATCCCACCCCAGGCGGTACTGGTCCCGGTTCCAATTTTTGAAGCCGGGAGCCATCTCTAGTACCAGGTATATCTCAAGCCAGTACGAGAACAGCAGTTGGTCTCGCCGTTTGCTCAAATATCTGCTACAACAAATCCGTGTTTTCTGTTTCGATTTTCGAACTACCTTTCGTATCATATATGTATAGTTATGTTTGTGAATTTTTCGCACTTTTCGCAACTTTTCTCTTCGCACGAGCACTTTTCGGCAAAACGCTAAGTACCCCGACACGGGAGGCCCGGCCGGACACATTGGTCGAGGTTTGAGCTCGATCCGAGCACTGTAGCTCGCGTGGCGGGCGCTCAAAGTTTTTTTTCCCGCGGGAGTGGATAAGCCGATTTCCCTGGTTTCTCTGCGTGAGGCTTTTTTTTGTACGTCGGTGCCAGTAAATAATACGTGATGTCCTGTTGTTTGCCCTGATTTCACGAGCTGGTCATGCATGCGCACACACAGGAGAGCGCAGACATATCGGTATACCACAGACAGGTAGAAACAGAACATGCAGAGAGCAGAGAGCACAACGTCACTACTCTGCATAAGCGCCAGCAGCAGGTAACACCGTGCCTGGGTGATACACCCATCTGCGCTGTACTGCTGTGGCTAGCTGTGTTTATCGGAGCAAGCGGTCCGTATTCCACCATCTACCTTTCTGTTGTGCTGATATGTGTGACTGACCCACTCTCACTTTGGCCTGAAATGTAATGGTCGCTTTGATCAAATAGGAGTACGTACCTCAACTGTTCATACGTACATATATTTTTTGTGTTTCTTTCCTGAAGCTCACTTCAGAAATCTACAAGACATCAGACAATATGCAGCAAACACAAACGAGGTCACAGCCCCGCCTAGAAGCACAAGCAGCAGACATTACTGTGGCGGGTCCGCCGTTTACTGCTGTGGCTATTAGTGGTTGCTTCATCTGAGGCTTGCATCCGTCATCAGCAATCGCTACCACACCTCTCTCTCTCTTCTGCGCTGCTGCCTGCTGCCTGCCTGTGCTTGCATGGTGTATGTGCGGCCTGTCGTGCATTGGCGCAAGCCGCGACAAATAATACTGTACCGGTATTTGGGCAAATCATTTTTTGATGTTTAATTATTTATTTTCAGGTGCGGGGGTGCAATCTGGGCAAAACAAAAAATAATTACTGTAGATCGCATTTCCAATTTTATTATTTCGTACCAGAAATAGAGTTAATTAATTATTTTCGGAGTTCGGGCACACGATAACCCAGACCCCACATATATAAGACAAACAGCAAACACAAACCAAGTGGATTTCTTACGTAGTAGGCAGGTGTGGTCGAGAGTTTCAGCCCCTTCTTCGATGCATCCTTTTCTACTTCTTCTGCAAATACTATCCCACCACTACTGCTGTACGAGCACTGCTGTGTCCCATGTGCCACGTGTGCGTGCGTGTGCGGTGTGTGCTGTGTGTCATAGACCTTCCATACCTTGAGCGCCACAACAATAAACTATTGACAAATATGATAAAATGTTTGGCGAGGTCATTAACAAAAATCTCTGAGAACGATCGAGTCATCAGTAGTAATGGTTCCATCATATTTCCGAGTATGTTTTAGGGGATTTTACAGAAAGGGGTACACCCCCCTGTATCGTTACAAAAAGGGGGACATCGGTTTTCGCCGCCGGGTAAGCCCATGTACTCTGTCAAATCGACTCGAAATTAAAATCTGATGCGTTTGCCACACTCACATGGCACCTCCCTACCATCCCCAGCGTTTTTTTTTTTTTTTTCATATGTTTAACGGGTGAACGAGAGCGATCAAAAGGGGGGTGTGGTCATATCCCCCTTTTTGTTATGCCTACGCGAGGGTATCCCCCTTTCCATCTACTTAGTTTGGGAAAGTCCCCCTTTATTCGTAACGTCCCCCTTTTTGTAAATATGCAGAGAGGTATCCCCCTTTCTGTGTCAAAAAGACCTATTAATAGGGTAAGTGACCACTCCATGTTCTGGTTGCTGTGGCACGCCCAACAGACGACGTCTAACGTCGGAAACACCAACGGCCCATACCTAGGCAAACGTGGCCAGCAGCTCAGCATACATTGATTGGTTGGCGCCCTGTGCCCTGTTGTCCTCAAAAATCACCAACACATATATAGACGAGTATACGTAAATATATACGTAACAAATGATAGTAGTACTCCTCTGGTACTACTGCTGGCTGCTGTACGTATATTTGTAGTCGTGCCGGGACCGCCGTATACGTATACGCGTATATCAGGTACGTACCATGGCATAAAGGAGAGGAGAGTCTTATTGTACCAGGAAATGAGCTGTTGAGCTGTTCGGTCAGAGTGATGGTTAATATATGACTATGAGTATACCGTTAATGCGCTGGGCCGTTGGATTGGTGTTGACGACCGCTTCTTTAACGATAACCTCGCCGCCGGTGCTTGGTAGTGTCCCCCCTTTTGTTACGATATANCATGGCGGAACAGCCCATCTCTCTCGACGGTGCCGACGGCGTCAGCCCTGGCGCACCCAATGCCAACGCTGAGGGCGGAGATCCCGTGAGCGAAGTTGTGGCCATTATCGACGCGCGGACCACCTTGGCGAGTGCACGCGACCCCGAAACGGTGTGCTCTTCCGCGTGAAGCATGAGCAGAGGCGCAGCAAGCCGCTCAGATCCAACAACCCGCTGTGGAAGTTTTTCATGGTCTACCTGTATATAATCGATGGTTTAGGACTTGCCGTCGTCATCGACGCACGCGTTTCGCGCAAGGTTGGGAGAGACGTTAGTAAATGAATAACATCACGGAGGGATCCAAGACCTTTTCTTCTGGGGATAATTTTTGCACCGCTATCTTGGTGATGAGTTCGCTTTTTCGCTCGTATCCCCGCCAGGTAGTATTGCGACTCAAACAATTGCTGTCACGTTCCTTTACTCCGGGGTAGATCTACCTGGTACATGCGTTGTACTTGTCGTTTTTTGTGAATTTATTGTGTAAACTGACGCTTTTTTGTGTTTTTCGTTTGAAACTTATGTTAATCTAGGTCATATTGTTTGCGCTTTTCTTGCGTAAAGTGAAGCCAAATAGCGATTTTTTGGCCTCCGGCGGCGCCTTCAGCGGGATCCTCCGGAGGCGCCTCCGGCGAGCCCTCCGGGGGCGCCTCCAGCGGGGCCCCCTCGGCCGGGGGGGGGCTTTTTTGGCTCGCGTCGCTCGCCTGGCTTTAGTCGACTAGTTAGCTGGCTAACGCCAGCCAACTAATAACTAGCCGGGAACTCCAGCCAACTCACAGCCCTAATTTTTGGGCTTCTTTTGATATCCGATCGAATCGATGTTTTCATGCCCCAAAGTAAAAATGTCTTTCCGGTGATTCATGATTTGACCAATGAGATGAAAGTCCGCGTCGATTCATTAAAAAAAAATCGATTTGAAATCGATTCGATTTGCAACTCTCTTTCGTAAACGGCCCTTACATGCTTGAGGAGGGGACGGGGTTTATTTTGGCGAAAATATTCCATAAGTTTGCAAAAATATCTTGGAGGTCGATGTTTGATAGAAAAGGCAGCTTGGCTGGGAGACTCATGTGGCCTTAAGTAGTGTGTGCACAGCTAGTTTCTTATTCTTCTGGACTGCAGTGCAAGTGGAAAACGCTTATGCGCCGATCCCTTGCAATTCCCCAAGTGCTAATTCTTATTTCCTCATCGAGTTCAGCACAATTGCTTAGCTGTAAATTCTTAATTTTCGCAAAATCTCAGCCTGAAATTCTTAATTATCAGATTCTTAACATCTGTCGCGTACTGTACAAACTGTCTCTGCTCTGACCTTCCAAGTGTAGTTGTTTCAAGGGCATTAGCCAAACATTGGTACACCTACGCACTTTGAGCCATTTATAGGTACACTGCGTAATGCACACCGGAAAAGGCTTACTGGGCCGCCTGATATTGGGCCTGCGCTCCATTGTGCCGTTAAATGGCTGAACGTGCGCGGGTACCCCTATGCTCGGCTAGTCAGTTTGCGTATCACCTATTTTTGGCTTCCACTGTGCCTATAAATGGCTCAAACGGTGACTTTTGTAACGGAAATACAGACAGACGGCCACACATTCACCCACGTTTGCTACGTATGGAATGTTGTTACTCCAAGTACTTTGTCCCCAAATATATGGGACCAGTTATTTAACCCCTCAAGAACTGGTCCCCCGTTTTTAGGGACAAACTACGTACTTCTTTTTTTTCCCATCCCATTTAATATCTTCGCACTTCCGTCTTCCTCACTCCCTAGTCGTAACTCAGATCCGGGGTCACAAAGTAGGCTCCTCTCCCTCCCCCACTACGGTTCTTGCCTTGCTTTTTATCGCGCAGAGGGTTCATCTTTCCCAACGCTCGTCGATTGTCATCGAATTTTGCTAACTCGAGCTCTCGCGCTTTCCGCTAGTCAAGATATTTTTTGCAAGAAAAAGTCCCTACGAGGATGCACTCGGCGGGGCTCGAACTCGCGATCTCGACGCTAACAGGCTTCGTGGTTACCTGCTAGCCCACCGGGGCGACCGTACTTTTGTGTTTCTTTCCTGAAGCTCACTTCAGAAATCTACAAGACATCAGACAATATGCAGCAAACACAAACGAGGTCACAGCCCCGCCTAGAAGCACAAGCAGCAGACATTACTGTGGCGGGTCCGCCGTTTACTGCTGTGGCTATTAGTGGTTGCTTCATCGCAGGCTTGCATCCGTCATCAGCAATCGCCACCACACCTCTCTCTTTCTCTTCTGCGCTGCTGCCTGCTGCCTGCCTGTGCTTGCATGGTGTATGTGCGGCCTGTTGTGCATCTGGCGCAAGCCGCGACAAATAATACTGTGTACCGGTATTTGGGCAAATTATTTTTTGATGTTTAATTATTTATTTTCAGGTGCGGGGGTGCAATCTGGGCAAAACAAAAAATAATTACGAGTACTGTAAATCGCATTTCCAATTTTATTATTTCGTACCAGAAATAGAGTTAATTAATTATTTTCGGAGTTCGGGCACACGATAACCCAGACCCCACATATATAAGACAAACAGCAAACACAAACCAAGTGGATTTCTTACGTAGTAGGCAGGTGTGGTCGAGAGTTTCAGCCCCTTCTTCCATGCATCCTTTTCTACTTCTGCAAATACGATCCCACCACTACTGCTGTACGAGCACTGCTGTGTCCCATGTGTCACGTGTGCGTGCGTGTGCGGTGTGTGCTGTGTGTCATAGACCTTCCATACCTTGAGCGCCACAACAATAAACTATTGACAAATATGATAAAATGTTTGGCGAGGTCATTAACAAAAATCTCTGAGAACGATCGAGTCAATAGTCAATAGTAGTAATGGTTCCATCATATTTCCGAGTATGTTTTAGGGGATTTTACAGAAAGGGGTACACCCCCCTGTATCGTTACAAAAAGGGGGACATCGGTTTTCGCCGCCGGGTAAGCCCATGTACTCTGTCAAATCGACTCGAAATTAAAATCTGATGCGTTTGCCACACTCGCATGGCACCTCCCTACCATCCCCAGCGTTTTTTTTTTTTTCATATGTTTAACGGGTAAACGAGAGCGATCAAAAGGAGGGTGTGAACATATCCCCCTTTTTGTTATGCCTACGCGAGGGTATCCCCCTTTTCATCTACTTAGTTCGGGAAAGTCCCCCTTTTTTCGTAACGTCCCCCTTTTTGTAAATATGCAGAGAGGTATCCCCCTTTCTGTGTCAAAAAGACCTAGGGTAAGTGACCACTCCATGTTCTGGTTGTTGTGGCACGCTTAACAGACGACGTCTAACGTCGAAAAGACCAACGGCCCATACCTAGGCAAACGTGGCCAGCAGATCAGCGTACATTGGTTGGCGCCCTGTGCCCTGTTGTCCTAAAAAATCACCAACATATATATAAGCGAGTATACGTAAATATATACGTAACAATGATATTAATAGTAGTACTCCTCTGCTGGTACTACTGCTGGCTGCTGTACGTATATATGTAGTCGTGCCGGTACCGCCGTATACGTATACGCGTATATCAGGTACGTACATGGCGTAAAGGAGAGGAGAGTCTTATTGTACCAGGAAATGAGCTGTTGAGCTGTTCGGTCAGAGTGATGGTTAATATATGACTATCTATGAGTATACAGTTAATGCGCTGGGCCGTTGGATTGGTGTTGACGACCGCCTCTTTAACGATAGCCTCGCCGCCGGTGCTTGGTAGTGTCCCCCCTTTTGTTACGATATA
>MEHQ01002486.1:23962-279358 GCA_008828725.1 Saccharina japonica
AGATCTCGTCGTAGATCTCGACGTCGAGGCCTCGCGCGCGCGCTACGGCGCCGAGCGGGCGGATCAGCTAAGCCGGCGGTTGCAGGCGAGGCGGGGGCACGCCTCAGCGAAGAAATCGCGCGGAAAGGCGATCAGAGGCTGGAGATATCCGCAGACCTAAGGATGTGCATATGTGATAAGCGAACTAAGATATATAGATTTATGGGAGGTGTCCCCCTTTTTGTCAAATGCCCTATGTTTTATCCCAAAAAATGATATTTGGACAGCAGTAATACGCAGATATTTCATAACGTCGTATTTATGTAATACCAGTATACAACATGATATGCGTATCAGACAATATCGCATGTTGTATTAATAGTAGATTCTCGATTTGTCCTTGCGCCACTCCCCTAGGCACGTCCCGGAGGGGAACCTTGTATCATATATAGGTCGCTGAAGAATCGATCGGACCATAATCTGAAGCTCAAAAATCGACGCATACGTCGTAGGAAACGGCCAAGATGTCAAAATGGCTACAAAATAGCTGTTTTACGGCCGGACCAGCTCGTATAAAGCAGTGTATGTAACGTACCGGTACTACTGTGAGATTGCCCACAGGATCACCTGAGGAACTACTGGTGACTGCTGCTGCTGTGGGACAGCAGCAGTATATGGGCGTACGAGTATATATGAGCGCACGCGCATCCACCATCTGGTACGACAGCCAGTACACTCGTACATATTCTACCTGGTCCGATACAGCAGAGTACTCGTACTGTTTGTTGTATTCATACGACACAATCGTCCAGTCCACAAAACGGTTTGGAGTTTTCGATGGGGTGTTTTTACAAAGAAACGTGCCGACCTACATACCGCTGGCAAGTGACGCCTAACGCGGTTTAGCTCACCTTGGCGGCAGAAAGAGAGCTCAGAGCCGGGGGAGCCATTCCAGTCTGTATCCACCTTCTGATCATTTCAACGTCGGCTGGTGAAACGTCTTGAATGCCCTCAAGCTCCATCGGGCATGTGAGGTCATTCGGGGCGTTGATGCAGCAAAGGTGGAAGCCTTGGAACAGCATGTGCTGGTTGTGAGACTTGAAGATCATCTGCGACAGCAGGGCCGCAGAAAGCCACGTTGAATTCGGAGGACGAAGGGGAGCGACAACTTCAGCGGTGTACGAACAGCCGAGGGGGGGTGTGGCAGAGTTCACGGCGCGGCGTTTCCGCTATGATACGAGTACACTGCTGTACAAGTGCAACATCACACGTGATAAACCACACATAGAAAAGCAGGAAAGGTCGATAAATCGTACCGGTAGTAGAGTACCGGTACGTTTTCGGTTCCGATAAGAGCTGTACACAATACTTATACAGCAATAATGCCCCTCACAGAGACAACGAGGGAAGCTGTAGGTATACTAACATCTTGCCATCATCACTGGACACACGTCCATCACCGCGGTGGCCGCGCGCGTGCTCGCGCGCAGCACACAAGCCGTGGCTGTGTAAACAATACAGTATTACCCCTGGTATCTCTCATTTTCACGCAATAATCGTATCTCGCATGTGTATCTCACCCCGAATCGAAGCTCCCCTTCAGCCAAGAACCCCTTGCAGCGCCTGCAGCGGTTGGTGCCCCTCCGAGACGCGTATGAAATTGTAACGCTGTCACACGTCCATGACGACTGCCGTTGTAAGTTGGCATTCTCTTTCTCCATGACGTGCAGGTTCTGTCGCCCTCTCACGCTGCACCCCTTTGCTCCTCTCGGTTTACAACAACCACCTCTCACAAAGCTTGAAACTGAAATTATTGCAAAATCCGTCTCGTCACCTCGATCTAGCGCGAGAGCAGGAACGTACTTGACGGGTCCAATCGCGCAAGCGGGAGGCGGGGATGTTTCTGTACCGAGGAGGGTATGAAGTGGTAGTGACAGCGATACTGAAGCGCGTGCCTCTCACCATCGATCGATCTGACAGCAGCGCAGAGTAGTACTCCGATAGTGATGATCAACGACTATCAAATTACGATGGTTTAACATCTTTTGACAGTCGCACACTTCAAGATGAGAAGAATCAGTTCTTCCCTTCGCATAGAAACATATCTGGAGAAATGTGAAAAAAACGCATTAATTGTTTGGCCAGCCAATCAAATGCAACCAAATACTCGTACTGCTGCTCATCATCATCGTCGGCTCTATATTCACTCGATCTTTCATGTTGTGACACGAATGATGATCTTCGAAATTCCGTGCACCCAGCTGGGTGGAATTTTTTGGGACACCCAGTTTCTGTTATATTCCTGGTAGGTTTTACTACTACTACTTCTGTGTACTCGAAGTGCATGCACCAAGAACCCGGATCCCACCACCGACACTTGGGATGACGGTTCGACGGTTCGCGCTTCGCGCTCTCGATTCACGGTTCGCGCTTCGCGCGCACGGCCTCCGGCGGCTCCTGCGGAGGGCTGATTATATTTCTGCACCTTGTGGGTGGGAGCAGGGTGCCAAATGGGATCAGATCCGGGTGGGATCAGGTCCGGGTGGAAGCAGGGTGCGAAGGGGGAGCAGGGTGTTACCGTGCTCCCACACGGACCTGATCCCACCCGGATATGATCCCATTTGGCACCCTGCTCCCACCCACAAGGTGCAGATATATTATCAGCCCTCCGCAGGAGCCGCCGGAGGCCGTGAGCGCGAAGCGCGAACCGTAAATCGAGAGCGCGAAGCGCGAACCGTCCTCCCACGTATCGGTCGTGGATCAGGGTTCTTGGTGCACTACGAGTACACAGCAGTCAGTAAAAAACCTACTGGTATATAACAGAAACTGGGTGTCCCAAAAAAATCCACCCAACTGGGTGCACGGATTTTTTTTGATCTTCGATCTTCTTCGTACTCTCTTTTCTCGTTTGTGTGACATAAATCTATCGATGTTAGTTCGCTTATCACATATATACTGTATGCACATCCTGAGGTCTGCGGATATCTCCCGCCTCTGACCGCCTCTCCACGCGGTTTCTTCGCTGAGGCGTGCCCCCGCCTCGACCGTAGCGGCCGGCGCCGACGATACGCTCGCTCGGCGCCGCACGCCCCTTCGGGCGGCCTCAACGTCGGAATCTACGACGAGTATCTCCGCCATCTACGAGCGCTCTCTGCCCTCTCAGCGTTTTGACCCAAACGCCTCGCCACATAAATGATATTTTATCGTGATTTTTTCGGGGGCGTGCTTTCCGGCCTCCGGTGCCTGAGGGGGGTCGGCCGCCCTGCTAGCGCCGCCTTCGTGGGGACCTTTGCGGGCGAACGCAAGTCGGTATCTACGACACATGTTTCGTACTCCCGGAACAAACACGCCGTCCAGGCTTCGTGGTGATAACGTACGAAACGTCTGCGAATCTCAGATACGCCGCTCACTGTTACTTTTTCGGAGAGAGGAGCAAGCCTGGCTCTGCATCGTGAACACAAGCGAGACCATGGCCAAAGCCGACTTTGGCGAGCGCAGGCGTGCAGACGAGGGGGGGGAAGGAGGGGGTTGGCCGGTTTCGCATCTCGCCGTCACGAGCGCGTAGAGGGAGCACGGTCGAACAAAGAGAGGTCGAGGGCTTGAAATTAACAAGGGTACTTTTGCAAGGACTCCGACAGGACTCTGGACGGAAGTATGAGGACTGTTGTACCATAAGTATCAAGTCTAAACGGTCCCTACATTCAAGCCCAGAGTGGTGCCAACTTGAATTACAGATACAAAATAAGTCCCCGTGTCGGTGACTCGTCGAACGAGCTCAAATGGCATGCCCGTCAAGCGCGCCCGGAGACGACGGGGCTCTCTGAGACAAAGAGGACGGAGAGTCTCGGTACGCTCGAATCGGAGACGTGTCGGCGGAGGAAGGACGATCGGGGATACGAGGCTATTGAGAAAATCGCCTCAAAAACAATTTTCGCCTCGTGCTCAATACACTGGAGGGTTTCAAAATATAGAAATGGCATTTGCAAACGGGGATGGGGAAACACGTTTTTTTTTGTCTTTTTTTTTAACGTTTTTTATTTATTTTTTTCTTTGGGCGGAGGAGGCGCGTAGATGTATACGTGCATCGGGTACATATCGAAGACACATGGGGGTTAGGGTTAGGGTTAGGGTTAGGGTCTAAAGTAGTGT
This sequence comes from Saccharina japonica, assembly GCA_008828725.1. Classification (NCBI taxonomy): domain Eukaryota; class Phaeophyceae; order Laminariales; family Laminariaceae; genus Saccharina; species Saccharina japonica. Next base: position 28,091 of record MEHQ01002486.1, read on the forward strand.
TTTCGGCGTTTTTCTAAATATTCGGTCTCATAACACTGGAACCACACGCGGGCCACAACCAAGTCCCCGATTTCTATACTTCCTATATAATAATTCAGAATTGCGGTAAAGGCGACTCTATGTACCAGTACTACTGCTGTATGTACTACAACAGAACAGTACCTACCACGAGCTGTGTGAGCACAGTCCAAAGTAGGTGGGTCCAAAAGGATACCAGTATGTATGATGACCAGTATCAAAGATACACATGTAAGTCAGTTGTAACAACTGTTGTTTTGTTCCTGTTGTCGCCGTTTTGTTCGCCTGTTTCGAAGATGTGTAGGCCCACACCAGGCAGTGGGCAGAACTGCACCGCATACAATGCGCACGTGTCAGGTTTGTGACCAAGATACATACGAGCTGTACCCAGGATGTCCCCTGATGACCACAGCCCCCCCCCAGAGCGAACCCACAGGCCCAAAGGGACTTGGGGAAAACGAGAGCACACACGTATGAGGCCGTGTCTTAACTCCATTCGATAGCTTGGAATGGCTGGAACGGAACGAGACTATTCGCGTTCGTTCGTTCCATTCCATGCTGTTTTTGCGGTTTGTGTCCGATCGAATTTTTAGGCACCCGATCCTGGAACAGGCCGCAACAGAAAGTAACCCATGAAATTTGCCTCGGGACTGTGCAGCTGGACTCTAGGACAGGGGTACCGTCACGTAGGCAGCGAGTGCTCCTGGTACAAAGGATAGCTTCACACGCAAATAGAGCGCCTGGCATGCCTCAGACCAAGCAGTGCTAGCCGTCCAAGTTGCACCCTCGGGCCAAATCTAGAAGTTATGATATCGCCGTCGCGGCTCGACGAGGTATCCTGGTGCTTCTGTGAACATCGGTCCAGCGTTTTTGCTAGATATCTATCGCCACAATCTCGTTCGCCACCCGAATTTTTCCCTCGTGAGCCTCCTGTACAGGCCATGGCCGTATCGCGTGGCTCCTACCGCAGGCGAGACCTGTGGCGTCTGCACGTGCTCCATCGCGTGCTCCCATGTCATCTCATTTTGCCTCATGCCCTCGTGGGCCTCCCAGCAAATGTCGCAACCAGTTGCAACATTCCAGCACCAATCAACTGCCGTAAATCTCGTTCCAAGTGGGCCGTTCGGTTCTGCTGAACAAGGATTACTGTTTTGACATATACGCTTCCTCTTTACAAATTTACAGACAGCTTGGAACGCTTGGAATCTGTTTGGTGTTTTTGTTTCTCGATATCCAATCAGCACCACTTTTTCAGGCAAATAATTTTACGTTCGTTCCGTTCCAATGCCCGCGAAGTGAAGTTAAGACACGCCCTGAGAGTACAGCAGCTGCTGCTGTAACTGCCCTCCCTTCAGGCGGTACAGGCGCAGGCTAAATGACTTGATTTTGGTAAAGGGGGTCTGAAATGACTTGAATTTGTATGGGGGGTCTGAAATGACTTGAAATTGTATGGGGGGCCTGGATTGGCTTGATTTCGGTATGGTGGGTTTGAAATTACTTGAATTATGTATGGAGGGTCTGAAATGACTTGGTCTTTGTATAGGGGGTTGGCAATTACTCGGTTTTTGTATAGTGGGTCTGGAAATGACTCGGTTTTTGTTAGAAGTGTCTGAAATTACTTGAAATTTATGGGGGGTCTAAAATGACTTGATTTTTGTATGGTGGGTTTGAAATGACTTGAAATTTTGAATCGGGGGTCTAAAATGACTTGGTTTTAGCATTGTTGTTCTGAAATGACTTGAAATTGTATGGGGTGTCTGAAATGACTTGAAATTGTATGGTGGGTCTGAAATTACTTGATTTTTGTATGGGGGGTCTGAAATTGCTTGATTTTTGTATGGCGGGTCTGAAATGACTTGGTTTTTGTACATTGGGCTGGAAATGACTTGAAATTGTATAGGGGGTCTGAAATGACTTGATTTTTGTATGGTGGGTCTAAAATGACTTGAATTTGTATGGGGGGGTAAAAATAACTTGATTTTTGTACAGTGGGTCTGAAATGACTTGGTATTTGTATAGGGGGTTGGCAATGACTCGGTTTTTGTATAGTGGATCTGGGAATGACTCGGTTTTTGTTAGAGGGGTCTGAAATTACTTGAAATTGTATGGGGAGTCTAAAATGACTTGATTTTTGTATGGTGGTTTTGAAATGACTTGAAATTGTATCGGGGGTCTAAAATGCCTTGGTTTTTATATTGTTCTGAAATTACTTGAAATTGTATGGGGTGTCTGAAACGACTTGAAATTGTATGGTGGGCCTGAAATGACTTGATTTTTGTACGGGGGGTCTGAAATGACTTGATTTTTGTATGGGGGGTCTGAAATGACTTGATTTTTGTATGGGGGGTCTGAAATGACTTGGTTTTTGTATAGTAGGCTGGAAATTACTTGAAATTGTATGGTGGGTCTGAAATGACTTGGTTTTTGTATGGTGGGTCTTTAATCAAGTAAAAGGCCGACAGAAAAAAAGTGCCGACAGAAAAGTGCGGACAGAATCAACTGTTTAATCAAGTAAAAAAACGGTCGACGCTATGAGGGGTCCCTATCACGAGAGCCTTGGTCAAAACTAGAAACTCGCATTCGCTCGTAATAAATGTGATCCTGCTGCTGCTTTTACACGGAATAATATTGATCGAACCTTGATCGAACCCAAGATCCACTTTTTGCTGTGAGTTTTGCACAACAAGATTTCTGCGTAACGCGCAACGCTCAGATGAAGAAAGCGATTCCAAGACGTTTGATTCAACAGCTAATAATCTATAGTATAAGCGTTTCGTTCGGCAGGATATTTCTGGGAATTTTACAGCTCACTAATAGTGTGGTCGGATTTGGGGTCAGGGATTTGTTAATAGTCCTATAATAAATATACGAATACCATTCATACGAAGTAAAGAATAAAAGATACGAACAAAAGATCATGGGGCGTCTGTTGGTCTATACTGACATACCAGGCACACACATATATATATTATGCTGACGTACGTATTCTCGCCCAGAATACGCTCACCGCAATATGTAATACTCGCACGCACCTATGGCTATGACGGTAAATATGGGCTATGACGGTAAACAAAACGTCATATCGTAGCCCATATAGACTCGCACCGTACGATATAGTATACTAGGGAATAAAAGACCCTCCCGCCCCCCACGGCGGTAGGGCCATAGTAGGATTGCACTCCCAAATACTGTACTTCGTACGAAGACTACTCGTACTGAAATACTCTCAGTAACACCAGTGTGTGATCCTGAGATGATATCGGAATTATACGAGACAGACATATTTATCGTCTGATCGTCTGATACGCCAGACGGCTACCAACTTCGTACAACCCGAGTGTGCACGTACAGAGTTCCACACGTGTACTGCTGTGTTCCTACGCCTCTCTCTCTGCTGTACACAGAATGCGTTCATACGATCGTCATGAGTTTTTTTCAGGTACGTATATACCAGTATCATGCAATGTACTCGAAAGACGCTGGTTTCAATGGCATTCGGTGAAAGCGGTGGAAGACGACGAGGACCGGATGTATGTGCCAAAGCGCAGGAGGTGGTTGATGCAGAAACACATGCGTATTTTGAAGAGTGCGTCGCAAACGAATGTACTCGAAAGACGCTGGTTTCAATGGCATTCGGTAAAAGCGGTGGAAGACGATGAGGACCGGATGTGCCAAAGCACAGGAGGTGGTTGATGCAGAAACACATGCGTATTTTGAAGAGTGACGAGGGAGCTTACAAAAGGTGATTTTTGAGTGCGTGGTGGTTTTGTTAAAAAAAACAAGTTGGTATTAAAGACAATACTCTAATGAAGTTGTTATTTGGGCATCACGCTGTCTATATATAATTAGTAAAATTAGAGTCCGGTGGGAGGATCTCCCAGGGCGCCGGGGAGGAGAACAGAGAACGGGACGCGCCCCCGTGCCTTCCCTGGCGACACCACAGGTGGAGTGGTGTGCGGGGTCTGCGGTGTAACGCTTCAGCTCGGGCACCGGGCAGTACGTTTTCCATGTGGGCAAGGACGCCACGTGCTCCACGCTCGTTGTGTGATTGAGGCCCTTGCGAGAGGCGCGGCTCCGGCACCACTCCGCTGCCCAGCGGTCGACTGTAGAGTCCTGTATCCAAGACGGGACGCACTGGAGGCAGCGGTCCAAGCCGGCCCGGGGCTTCGCGATCGGGCAGCGCGGATGGGAGGGGGGACCATAGGCGACGAGGATCTACGTAGCCGGGGGCTTGGTACGGATGGAACCAGAATAGCCTGGACATAGGGCCACCACTCGATGCCGTTTCCTTGGACGACCTGGGGCAACGTTTCGCAACCGGAAAAAAGGTACAGCCGCAGCTGGCAGGAGCACACGCGCGCCTGAGTGTTCATGTGCTTGGCATCCTCAACCACGCTATGGGAGAGCACCGGCCGAACCGGGACTCGGCGACGCCCAACTCGCTCCTGCGCGAGATTAAGTTATGGTACCTCATGCCAGCCCTGCTCCACTCACCGGACGGCCGGATCAAGAGGCGACAGAGATTCGCGTTGGTGGAGAGCGGGGACATAGGGCTCCCATGGCTGATAGCGTACACCAGGAGAGGAGACTTGAGACAACGGGATGCCGCCCAGGAAGCTTTGGAGGAGGCAAAGCTGGAACGAGCGTCATCGGCGTGTCGCTACGCGGGAGGGGTCAAAGTGGCAGCACGCAACCTTCTGGCAGAGCCACGATCAGCAGGGAACGAGGAGACGTGGAACACACTGACGGCCAAGTCCCCCCCCGAAGACCACGCCGCCGTGTCCGCGGCGGCGGCGGCGGCAGTGCTGGCGAGCGCCACCGAGGTAGAAGATGGAAATGGTCCCCCGTGGCGCCCGGACGATCAGCACGCCTCCGAAGTTCTCTTCAACGTCATCAGCTCCCGCAGCGCCCTCTCAGGCCCCGGAAACGACGGTCAACGATTTGCTCATCTGCATCCATTATCCATTCCGACATCGGGAGGGAGGAGTACGGAAGGGGCATGACAGCCTTCTGGCGGAGAATCGTCGACGAGCCAGACGCGTTCCCGCCAGAATTCTGGCAACTCTTCTTGCAGTCGAGCCTCACTGCGTTGGGGGGGGAATGCCGGCCGGTCTGCGTAGGCATGACATAGAGGAGGCTCATCACCGCAGGGGCTATGCGACAGTGGCGGCCGCGGTTGAAGGAGGTACACCGAGAGGTGAGGCAGTTTGGGGTCGCCGTACCCGGCGGAGTGGAACATGTGGGACTGAGGGCTAGGACGCTACACGAGACGGGCAACTGGCTCGTTCTCACGGACTGCTCCAACGCCTTCAACACCGTCAAAAGGACGGCGGTGCTAGAAGAGGTGGCAAACTGCGTGCCAGCACTCACGCCGTTAGTAGCCAAGTGCTACGGCACAAGACCAGCCGACGTGTTTTTCCGGATGGACTCAGGGGAGACCAGGAAAATCGCTTGCTCGAGTGGTGTCCAGCAAGGGGACCCCATGGGACCGGCAATGTTCTGCCTGGCGTTGCGACCGGGGCTGAAGCGGCTCCGACAGGAATTCGAGGGAGAAGGCGTGGAAGCCTTCGCATACATGGACGATGTCTCTCTCGGCCTTTCGGGGATCACGGCCAACACGGTTAGAGCATTCGCCTTCCTCCGGCGAGAGCTAGATGACATCGGCATGGTGGTCAACCCCGCCAAAACAGTGGCACTACCACCCAAACGGCACGCCCCGACGGTGGAGGAGATTTCGCTCCTGGAAAGCGTTGACGTCCGCATCGCAGACGACGGAGGAGTGACGGTGGTAGGTGTCCCGATCGGTATGGAAGAATACGTGAGGGGGCGAGCAATGGAGGGAGTGAGGGATGGAGGCGCGGACCGCCTTGCGCGCTGCCTCGCCAACATACCCGATAGACAAGCAGCGGCCCTCATCGCCGTCGAATCTCTCGGGCAACGGACGAGCTACCTCGAAAGGGCTCTGGACCCGGGGCTGTCCCTCGAAGCGTGTAGAAGGGCAAACAACGGGGCGTAGTGGGCGTACGAGAAAATCCTCGAGCTACCAGGAGCGGCGGAGGGACAGTCGTTTTTCCAGGAGGGGGGTCCGGATAGTCGGCTGACTCTCAAACCTTACCAGCAGGCCCAACCAAGCACGCCTTTCTACCGGAGCGGGAGGGTTAGGGCTGCCGTCGACAGAAGCGAGGCGAATGTTTGCCTCAATTGGGAGCAGGGTGCGGATTCTGCCGGAGGTTCTAGGGGACCTCACAGGCCCGCTATTAATAGGAGACAAAGTAAGAAGGGGGATCAACGTTGAAGCTCATGCTGCAAATTGTCGGATGGCAAAGACGATAATAACAATAATTAATAGATATACGAGTAGAACAGTTTTTTTTTTCGCAAGATATTTCGTTTTTTCTTTATGGGGGACCCATTCAGAACTGAAAATGGTCCCACACTAATTCCAAGTAGTTTTTACCCAAATACGTGGGACCAGTTCTTAAGGGGTTAAGGGAACTCAATTTTTCCGCGCCAAAAAAATAAATAAAAATAAAATCATTCGTCAATGGTTCGGCAGGTGTATATAGAAAATACACGTGTGTGTGCAAAAGTTCAGAGCTCGTTTCATGAAAACGGCGTGATGAACATTTTTGGACCTTTGTGCGATGAAAACGTGCAAAATCCAGCATCGCCTCGTAATTACTTACTGTAGTTTCAGTATATTTAACGATTTTTGATGTTGAATATGACTTAACATTGATCAAACGCAATGAGATTTTTGAATGTTTGCGTAAAACTGTGTTCAAACATGCCTTTTGGACCACCTGGAAGCGGCTCGTTCAGGGAGAAAATGGGGAAATAAAAACATATCCCTACGGAAAAAACGCTTGAATATTATTGACCTCTTTGAAGGCCTGTGATTGGTCGGGCCACATTTTCGGCGGTACCACCAGCCCTAGTTTCTTAAAAAAACTGTAGATGTTTACCCTCTTCCACTGTTCATGGTGATCAGTACGATACCAAGTATGTGACATTTTAGTTGCTATTGCATGCGGCATTCGTGGCTCACGAACTTTGGGGTGACATTCATACGAGCGTGCCTCAACAACCAACACACTGCGTACACACTCAGTCGGTCGGTGTGGTTACGTACATCCGCGTCAGTCCCTACCTGATGAACCAGCTCGTATGTATGTGTATACCTGGTATTAAATTATTGTAATGTGGCTGTGACATTAATGATGTTTCGTGGTCTCAGAAAATATCTGTTTACTATCTCTGGTACGTACATAGTACACATATAGACCAGGTACCCGCGAGCAAGAGATTAACAAGCAAGTCGACCACTAGCCCTCCCTGTTCCTTCAATGCTTCGGCTGGCGGAAAAGGAAGCGCGACGACCAAACTCTATCCTATACGGCGAATCGCTTGCCGAGACAGATGCCGGGAGCATTGCGTGCGCAGGCGGTGGTGGATATTGCTCGCGGGTTTCGTTGCACGTATTATATTATGGGGGAGGAGCGCCTGCCAAGGGGAATGGAGTTTCGGGAGTTGGTCGGGGGTAAGGGGGATGGAAGAAGACGTGCCAAAGCGAAGTAGAACATTCCACAGGAGTCACAAAAGGCCCCTGGTTATCGGTTGGAGTCGGTAGGTGCGATCCGGTGACGAACAATCGGCTCATGACAGAGCTGACGAGATCGCTCCGGGACTCGGCGTGACACAGCAGTGAACAGGCAGGACGGGCAACGTGTGGAGGGGGACCGAAAGCAGACGTACGCCAACCTGAGGTAGTCCACGAAGAGCCGACGGCGTACGTAGATACATTACCACAGACGGGACGGAAGATGGCGCCGCTGCCGGCAGGGGGTAGTCAGGAGCCCAAGATCGAGGGGGGGGGGGGAGCCATTGCTATCGAATCGAATAGAAAATGAATGGGAGCAGCTACGGAGGGTTGCTATTTCTGCAGCTTCCGTTTGGCATGATCACTGTGTGCACTGCTGTGCACTCTACTGATGGATGTGTCCGTGTGGGCCGATACTAGCGGCTCAACTATTAATAGAGGCCCAAGTAGCTTCGCCTCCTATTAACCTATTACCGAGGACCATACCAAAAAGGCCCAAATATTTGCCAGTAAATACAGGGATATATATACATATATAAATATATAGGTTTTTGTGCATACCGTAGGTCCTATTTACTAGTATTACTAGTATTACTAGTATTTACTATGGGTCTCCCGAAATAGTAATCAGAACCGAATATGGTGTGTAAAGTTAGGGGGATACCTGGCTCTAGGGCCCATCGTGGGCTCTGCTTACCATAACAATAGCCCCCCCGGGATAGTAGTGCGTAGTGCTCGCTGTCACCGAAATGTGAGTAAAAACAGTATCAGAAGCCTGACAAACTTCCGTTGTGCAAAAATCAGCCAAGGGTAGCAGAGGTACATACGAGGAGTTGCTTTTGAGCAAGAAGCCTTGTTTGTAATGAAAAAGGCATCAGATCGATCAGGCACGAAGGACACACGAAAAAAAAAAAAACGTTACTTCTGACCAACGCTCCCTTAAACTGCGGTGAGGGCGATACTTCGAGCCTTATCCTCAACGTCGTTTTCGGTAGGGGAGTCATGAAAGTTCGCTATTATACCAGAAAAAAAAGAAAACGGACTCACATTTTCCCGCCCTTTTGTTTTCTTTACCGAAGAGGAGTTAAGCTATTTGAAACCCCGAGATAGCAACAACAAAAAATGATAATTTCGGTGTTACGAACCGCCTACAAGCAGGTATGAGAGGACCATGTTGCACCCCGTGCCGCAAACGCCTCCTGGTAATGCAATCATTGAAACTCGGAGACCAACCATTGTATCACCCCCCCCTCCCCCCTGCCCGCGATCACGCAGTTGCCGTTGCTGAGATCGTCACGTTTTATCATTAATTTTCCTTAATACCCTTTGAACTCCCAAAAGTGGGTTCAATGTAGTTGCGCATACCAGGTATGCGCTATTTAATGCGTGAAAAGGTTGTTCCTAACGAACAAAATACAACTATGAATCGTGGTTGATTTCACGATTCGTGGTGGGCCCGTATTAACGAAGATTTTTTTTGTTGAATTGAGTTCGTTTTTTTTTTCGTTTGTTTTGATTTGCATCTGATTGGTCGAAAAGTGAATAACCAGCAAGACATTCCCAGTTCAAAAGAAAAAAACGGAATTCCACAAGAAGCCTTTTGGGACTTCTTTTGCTCTACGTCTTATTGAGTTGGGGAGTTCATCCAACTCGACGTGGCGTGTTCCGTGAAACCGAAGGAAGCCACGCAAACTTGAGCCATGTCGTCGACTGATTCAGAGGCGAGATCCACCGTTCCCGAGAGGCACGGCCACCGGATCAGCCGCAGCGCGAGGTCCGACGGGGCCTATCACAGAGTAGACCGCTTGCGGCGCCTAAAACATAATGAAGGCCGTCGCAAACCCATGTCTTCACCCCTCTTTGCCTCCCAAACCACACGAGCACCGACCAGGTCGCGCCTTGGCGTAGAAGTTCGATCGCTGTATCCCCGTCACGTGGGCGCGTGTGGGGCTTCGGGGCTGCGCCAGCCCACCCAAGACACCCCTAGAGTGATAGCCTCCTAACCGGTGCCGGCAGACATAATTTTCCGCTGGCAGCGGCNTTCGGCAGGTGTATATAGAAAATACACGTGTGTGTGCAAAAGTTCAGAGCTCGTTTCATGAAAACGGCGTGATGAACATTTTTGGACCTTTGTGCGATGAAAACGTGCAAAATCCAGCATCGCCTCGTAATTACTTACTGTAGTTTCAGTATATTTAACGATTTTTGATGTTGAATATGACTTAACATTGATCAAACGCAATGAGATTTTTGAATGTTTGCGTAAAACTGTGTTCAAACATGCCTTTTGGACCACCTGGAAGCGGCTCGTTCAGGGAGAAAATGGGGAAATAAAAACATATCCCTACGGAAAAAACGCTTGAATATTATTGACCTCTTTGAAGGCCTGTGATTGGTCGGGCCACATTTTCGGCGGTACCACCAGCCCTAGTTTCTTAAAAAAACTGTAGATGTTTACCCTCTTCCACTGTTCATGGTGATCAGTACGATACCAAGTATGTGACATTTTAGTTGCTATTGCATGCGGCATTCGTGGCTCACGAACTTTGGGGTGACATTCATACGAGCGTGCCTCAACAACCAACACACTGCGTACACACTCAGTCGGTCGGTGTGGTTACGTACATCCGCGTCAGTCCCTACCTGATGAACCAGCTCGTATGTATGTGTATACCTGGTATTAAATTATTGTAATGTGGCTGTGACATTAATGATGTTTCGTGGTCTCAGAAAATATCTGTTTACTATCTCTGGTACGTACATAGTACACATATAGACCAGGTACCCGCGAGCAAGAGATTAACAAGCAAGTCGACCACTAGCCCTCCCTGTTCCTTCAATGCTTCGGCTGGCGGAAAAGGAAGCGCGACGACCAAACTCTATCCTATACGGCGAATCGCTTGCCGAGACAGATGCCGGGAGCATTGCGTGCGCAGGCGGTGGTGGATATTGCTCGCGGGTTTCGTTGCACGTATTATATTATGGGGGAGGAGCGCCTGCCAAGGGGAATGGAGTTTCGGGAGTTGGTCGGGGGTAAGGGGGATGGAAGAAGACGTGCCAAAGCGAAGTAGAACATTCCACAGGAGTCACAAAAGGCCCCTGGTTATCGGTTGGAGTCGGTAGGTGCGATCCGGTGACGAACAATCGGCTCATGACAGAGCTGACGAGATCGCTCCGGGACTCGGCGTGACACAGCAGTGAACAGGCAGGACGGGCAACGTGTGGAGGGGGACCGAAAGCAGACGTACGCCAACCTGAGGTAGTCCACGAAGAGCCGACGGCGTACGTAGATACATTACCACAGACGGGACGGAAGATGGCGCCGCTGCCGGCAGGGGGTAGTCAGGAGCCCAAGATCGAGGGGGGGGGGGGAGCCATTGCTATCGAATCGAATAGAAAATGAATGGGAGCAGCTACGGTTAGCGAGGGGGGGGGGGGGTATAGAGGCGATGGCGATTTCGGTTTCGGCGCGAAAGGTGAAACCTGAGGGTGAAGTTGGAGGATTTCCAGGAGACATCAGCTAGCGTACGGGAAGGGTTGGTGTCGGCAGAGGAGCTATGCCTTCGTGGTCCGTTCGGGATGTTATTTCGTGCGGGGGCTTCTGCAGAGTTTAAGTTGCATCACAATGGGGATGGATAACTGGTTGAGGAGAGGAGTGGGCAAGGAAGGCGAACAAGGCAAACAAGGGGGGGGTACTGGAGCTCAACGCCCTTTTTGGTGGGTGTGATGGAGATACGGTGGGCACGTAGTGGAGGTAACGAAGGAGAAACCGGTTCGCGAGACAAGTAACACGACTGGACACGATTTTAGCCGCTCATATGGACCATCCGGAGTGGTGCGGGGAGACGGGGGTACCTACTGCGGGAAGAGGGCAGTGCGCAGGGGGCGATCGCAGATCGGTAAATGTCCTGAAGTGTATGAAGGTTATGGGTGGCGGCCTTTACGATTGTAGTGACGAGAGGGGGGACGGGAGGGACAACGGTGATGAGGCGTAATGGGATGCTCACCAAAGGCGCAATAAATTAGGCAGTGCAGGGCGGGGTGGGGGGGGGGTCGGGCGCAGGGACGAAAGTGAAGTAGCTGCTGCCTAGAGCTATTTAGTGTTGCAGTGACGGATAGTAGGAGGGAAACAGCAACGAAGTGTGTGGGGGGCAGCTTTGCTCACTGATGGTGCAATTGTTACGGTTTTCGTGACGGTTTCAGGAGTAACGTTTATTATGGAGGCAGTTGTGTTTCGTATTAAACAGGGGCCACGCCTGTTTGCAGCCCCTCTTTGCGGGAATTTGGCCTGACGGCCTCCCACTTCTTCTTATTCTTCTTCTTCTCTCTCCTCCTTGTCCCCGTGCGGGACGCTATCCTGATGATACGCAATCAAAGACCACGGGAAACAAGAGGCCTTCCAGGCTTCTCTGGGCAAGTACAGCGTTCATCGACTCGGTCGGCTCATCGCTAATTTTGAGGTTAGTCACTCTGTGCTTCTCCGCATCTTGACCACGAGTACCTGTGGTAATCGATATATCACTGCACTACCCTGCAACCACAGACTCTAGCTACGTTTCGCAACACAATGTATTACTAACTGCAAGCGTGGAGGGGGGCGTACTCATTTGTTTCTTGCCTTAGTCGTTTGACCATTGGACACGCATCCCTTTCGAGACGAGCACCGTTCCTATTCCTAATAGAGACACCTCCAACATTAAGGCGATCATTACGCTGTTTCCATATATTACAAAGAATTGTTTTGCTAATCCTATTCCTTTCCTGTTTCGCCGCCTGTGGCCACCATCTATCTCCTAAGATAGCGATCGTTTTCTCGCTACTATCTAGTGTACCAAACTTCTCCATGTCATATTCGTCTGTTTTCCTCATTTCCTCTTTTAACACACACCTTTCCTCCTTGTGCATTTCACGTTCTCCCACGATGTAAATTCTACTCTCTATTGCTTTGCCACAGGGGCACATCTGTGCATCTACTTCCTCCTCCTCTCGGCTACTCATATACCTCCTTCTTTCTGGCAGGTCCAGGCCCCCTACACGAAATCGCAGTTTCAGCTTTTTCGCGAAGTCCATTGGGCCGTGCAGATACCTTTTCATTCCTATTCCTTCTCTCAACCCCCCGTATATCTCTAAGTGTTCTTCCCCTTCCACCTTTTTTCTTAGTGCTAGCCTTTCCCTTCTTTCTACCCTTTCTTTCACTTCTGTCTTGTATCCGCTAAATTTCTCTATGGCCAGCGTCTCTTATTGGTTTCCTATATCCTTCCATACTTTCTCGACTACGCTATCCCACCTTATTCCAGCTCGCCCTTTGGTTACTTTCTCCCATACAGCTTTATCAGCTATGGCTGGCAACCTCTTATTTGGCATGTTCTTTACTTATATATGGGGGGGGGGAGCAGGAGGGGAGGGGGGGAGGGGAAGGTGAGGGTGGGAGCGGGAAAGGGCGGGGGAGGTGAGGAGGGCAAGACGGACGGTGGGAGGGGTCGAAGACGTGGAGGGGGTAAAAGGGAGGGCGGGTGCCGATTGCCGGGGAGGGGAGAAGGGGAGGACGGAGTAGGGAGTGGATCGGAGGAACGGGAGGAGGGTGTACACATGCCATGCATGGCCGTATTCATATGATCACAAACTGTCACCTCCCTACGTACAATACCGGGATGGAGAACGTCGGGTTTTTGTCGACCAGACAGATATTGCTTGCACCAAGCGCGAAGGGCCGTTAGGTGTTTGACGAGTCGTATGAAGGGTGAGCTGCATTCTGCTAAGTACCGCGATTGAGGCGGGCTTTCCTACATGGATGACAGCGTCCAATTAAGTTATTATGTGTTTCCTGGGTTGGCCACTTCCAGAGGCAGCAATGGGTATACTATGGAATGGTGACATCGGAAAAAGCACGGGACGGGGGGGTGTACTTGATATTCATGCATGGTCGTAGTCGTATGACCATAGATATAGGCCTTCGCATCCTTACAATGCTGGGACGGAGCATGTCGGGTTTTCACCGATCAGGCACATACTGCTAGCACCAAGCGCCGTGTGTTAAAGATATTACTGTAGGTCGTGGACACCTACATCTCTTATCAATGGTCATCGCCACTGCTGTTGCCGGGGGCAGCAGTAGTTAGCATTAGTGCTGCTGTAGCCGAGGAGAGTAGTAGGTAGCTGTAGTCGGGGGAAGCAGTAGGTAGCACTACTGTAATACTGTTGTAGACGGGGAACAGCAGCCATGATACGTAACCAAGTGCCACTCGGTAGCTTCGGGATCGCGACGAGTTTAGAAGCAAGTCGACCGCAGCTACGCCCGGCCAGAACTGGGATCGGCTGACTACTATTCGTCGGCCAATGTAGGTAGTCCTGGTTCCGCCAATAGCGTGTTGCAGTAACCGAGCGCAACAGTAGCCCCGGTGATGTTGCTTATAGGCAGAAATGGCAAAACACGGCGTGTTACGTTACGGTTCGACCAAGATGCAGCGTAACTACGACCCGACGGGTTGTATTTATTGTTGTTGCTTGTTGTTTTCCGTACACGCGGCCCTCCAAGTACACATTGCTGTAGCGAACGAAGGATCAGGGTTTGAGTAGCTACGAGAGAGCGCACGGGCCTGCCCCACCCTCTCTCCCTCCTCTCACCACCACGACTAAACTCATATGTCTATTGTTCTGCAAGTTTGATTGCCCAATAAGCGCCCCTTCTACAAAACAAAATTCTTCTGGGGTTTTATCATCGGTGGATCATCATCTGTCCAACACCAGCATGGTAGCATGCTGCTGCTGGCTGAGCCCACCTGTGCGACCACCTGTCAAGGGTGTAACAACTATGCCTGAATATGTTATGACGCTCAGTCTATAGCAAGGTTCCCACATCTAAAGATTCTCGAGACGACGTCCACAAGGGATTCCAACCGAGAGCTGACCTGGGCGAGGGTTAAAATCGAACATAAATGTGATTTTACGTCAAACAAGGGATAGCGGCTTGGTCGAAGAGTTAGGACACTGCAGGAAAAGCCGATGTCGCACGTCAAAATCGTGAAGCCGTGGGAGACCGGAAGTCCAACCCGGATTCCCACCGGAGAAAGAGTTAACGCCCCGCGAAGGGGCGGGCCGAACGAACCGTTTTTGACGTCCGTGTACGTAGACGATTTTCATTATGGCCAGCGTGCAGCTCAACGCATCAGATCAGACAGCCCTCATAGCGTCGGCTTCTCTCGCATCAGATAATGTGAGATTATTGGGATGGGTGAGGGCCTTGCCAAGGTAAAAAATCGGGTACCATATATGAGGTGGTCCGCACGTCTGACCTTACCTAACCTCGTGGTACGGGCGAGGGTTGGCAAGGTCGTCGCGGTGAAAATACCTTGCCAAGATGGTCTGAATATCGATAGATAATACAAGAGATTTGATTGCGCGCACCTTCGAAGGCCGTAGCTAGGTCTCACCTTATCAACCTCGCCGTTGGGGCGAGGGTTTGGCAAGGTCGTGTTGATAGCACCTTGCCAAGGGTGAGCAAAGGCCCGCTAAGCTCTTGGCAAATCACACGCGGTGGAGGCCATCAAAAGCCGGCGACTACAAACAAGCCTCGTCCCTACCTATTCCTCCGCGCCCACCAAAACACCTAATACTATTATACTTGTAAAAAGCTTCAGACCTACATGCAGTCTGAAATCAAGCCAGCGGCTACAAGTCAAAAACAAAGCAAGGTCGAGAAGACTACGATACCTATGGCCCTGCCAAACCATTTCCTGGTTTCAATTCAAACCTATGGAGTCGGTCAACACGAAACCCAAGCCGTGTGTATACATGTGTTATCTACCTATCTTCTCCCCCCACGAAAAACTCCTGGTGAGAAGCGTCATCAAACCTAAACATCAAAAGCCTCCAAGGCCATGACGAGACAGCGTCCATCTACATGATACACGTGTAGAGTAGTGTCTATATGATACATGTGTCCTGTGCTTATCTATTCCCCCCCGAACACATAGTACACACCATAAACACCTCTGGTGAAGATCTGTTATACAAAAGGCGAACAAAAGACAGCCAAAGCCGAACGAGGAGAGACGCCATCCGTGAGACTGGAAAAGGCCTCGAACGACAACAAGAAAGGAAAAACGCCGGGGATTCCTCCACTCCACCGCGTAACCATGAATGCAGCAAGACTACTTACTGTCCTTGGAAATGCTTTTGATCAGAGCATCCAAGGAAGCCACATCATAGGTGCTGTGCGCCAGCACCATATTTCCCTGGAACGAGAGATTGGGGAACTGCAAGTCGTGGGACCTTTCCTAGAGGTGCTACCCACAAGAGGTCGTTGTCGTCCATCACATATTCGCCACCTCCGGCTCCTTGGTTTCCCACTTCCTGGAGTTCTTTCCGAATCCTGCCAAGTACCATATCTTCGCACTGCCTCTGCATCAGTTGTGGCGTATCCTGGAGAATAGCTGCCACCTTTTCCAGCATGGACGGCTCCGACCGCTGGAACCCCTTGGCCTCTTTCCCTGATCCGCTTGAACGGCTGCTGGTGTCCTTCGGTGGTCCCTCCAAAGGATCTCGTTGCCGTTTCGGTTTTGGGATGGGCTCTCTGTCCCCTGCGTTTGCGTGGGCGATCAACTTCCACTGGTAGCTCAGTAGTAGTGATTGTCTGCGCCGGTGCATTTTCCATCTCCTCCTCAGGTAACGGTGGTTCTGCCTCCCAGACAACCTCCGGTTCCTGGGAAGTGGTCTTCGCCTGCGATCTTATGACCGCTCTCGTCACCCCAAAGACTTCTGCTGCTGCGAGATACTCTTCAAACACCATGCAGGCCAATCCTTCCAGTTCCACGACCTCTGGCATCGGTTTTCCCAGGAAGCCTTGAACAGCTAGTTCAACTAACACTGCTCGTAGCATTTGAGGAGACGTGAAATCTGCGATGACGTTCGCCGCTGCGCTTTGGCTGACCGTCTGTGGGATCACATAGTGTTCCTGTCCTGTGGTGATATTGGCGTAGTCGTTGAAGTGCAACTCCTCAGCTTCTTCAAGGCGTGCCGTATCCGCTGAGTGTGCGACATACCCTTCAGTTGGCTTTCCCCCCCATGATGTGAACACGGTTCAAAGAGATGATGGGTTCGTTGAACGAATAAATCGCTCGCTCTCCGATACCTCTCTTCAGGAAGTTTGCGCCTCTTCGTCCCAGAAATTCCCCCAATTCCTGAACTGGTTGCTTTACCTTCTCCAGCCTCCGCTTCCAAACGGCTAACTTCCCCTTCGTGGCAAGGTCTCCCTTGATTCCTACCACGAACGTCCGTTTCCTCCTCCACGGAATCCCTACTTGGCTCGCCAATATCTCCGCCTTGTTCACGATGTATGACCCTCGTTCCAAAGCGGGGAGAATCTTGTCGTTCCATTCCGTCGTTGACAGAAGGTTGCCCAAACATTCGAGTTTAAAAAGTCGTGCGTCTGAGGCGATGGCAGCTTGGGTTAAGCTCACTCGCTCCGGATATTCCTTATTTATCTTGCACCCCTTCAAACCTCCTGCAGGCGTCACCGATCACCACGTCTGGTTTCACGTCTCTCAACATGCTTAGGCATTCCTGCGACCCTGTTGTCACCTTAAGTAGCCTCGCACCGTTGTCCAGTCCGTTTGCTCTGGTGCATTCCAGTGCTGTCCAGTCCTGGTCTACCGCTCCTCTGACCGTCAGCAATCCCTCCGATGCAAGGATGCTGCCTCCCCCCCCCACAGTCGAGTATGACCACTACTGGAAGCTCCGGTGCAATAACAAGCTCGGCCTGTTGAGTATCTACCTCCGATGGATCTGCGGGTATGAATGCGACGGCTGCCAGCACTGCAAGACTTTGAGTACTAGTTTCGTCCACATCTTCCACTCCTAAGGTTTCGAGGTGTACGCCGTCGAGCACTGGCCCCTGTGACCCTTTGTAAACGTTTGGCAACGACCCGTCTCCTGGAAAAGAGTCATCGAAATCCTCGATCACGTTGCTCTTGTTCGGTAACCGCGACATGGCGTCCGGGGTCTGATGTTGTGTCCCCGGCCTCCACTTCAAGGTCATGTCTTACTCCATCAACCTCAGAGCCCAGCGGTGGTATTTCGGTGTGAGGGATTGACTTTTGAAAAGCCAAGTCAACGCCGAACAGTCTGTGATGAGCGTGGACGGCCGCCCCCAAAGATAGGGTTGGAACTTGTTCACCGCCCACATGACCGCCATGCATTCACGGTCTGTTGCCGACCGTTTGGAGTCCCCTCTCGACCACCTTTTGCTGTCGTACGCGATCACCTTCTCCACTCCTTCGATGCATTGCGTTAGCACCGCTCCTGCTCCTATCTCACTGGCATCGGTGTACAGCAAAAGCGGCTCTGTCCACACCGGCAGGGCTAGAATTGGAGGCGACGTCAAAACCTCGATAAGCGCATTATAAGCCTTGTTCTGCTCTTCTCCCCATGGAACTTTCTCTTTCTTCGCTCTCTTGGTTCTGAACCTCGGATCTCTCAGCAAGTCGGAAATAGGCACCACTACTGTGCTATAATGGGGTACGAATTGCCGTAAGTACCCTGTCATGCCCAGCAGCACTCGCACTTCCTCCACCGTGTTCGGCCTTGACAGCTGTGTGATAGCATCAATCTTGCTCGGGACCGGCCTGGTACCAAGTCTATCCACGATCATGCCGAGGAACTCCATGACCGACTGACAGAAATGCGATTTCTGGAGATTGACGGTTAGACGTCCTTGCCGTAGACACTCTAACGTTTTTCGGAGCAGTACCCGTTGATCTTCAAGGGTTTTCGACGGGATGGCAATGTCATCCAACCAGTTCTTGATTCCTTTATCCTTGACTGGTAACAGTCGTCCTCCCACGTAGTTGGCAAACGCGGATGGCACTGTCTTCAACCCGAAGCCGCAGCGAACGTACTTGTACAGCTTCCCGTTAGCGTCTCGAAACGCCGTCAGGTGTCGACCGTCCTCATGGATCTCGAGCTGGAAGAATCCTGAAGCCAAATCGATTTGGAGAAATACTTCGACCCTTCCATCTCATCCATAATGCAAGTCCCCGAGTCCACCACTCTGTGATTGTGAGTTCCTTGGCTAACTTCACAACCTCGCGCCCATCGATCGTAGGTACGCGCGTACGGTGGTTGTTCGCAAAGGCCATCTTGACCATTGACGAATCCGGTAGTAAGCGCATAAAAACCGCCACCCGCATGTCTGACAGTCCATCTCTCTGCGGGGACGCTGGAGCCGTACCGTTCAGCTGATCCTTGGGCATGGTCCAGTTGGGGTGTCTTGCGAATACTTTAGTCAATTTGTCAAGGAAAAACATTGAATCATTCTCCACCGAGAGCCTCCTCACCGCTCCCGGTTGCAGCATCGACTCGTAAATGCTCTTCCGTCCTTCTACATTTCCTTGACTAGGCGGTCGACCATGCGTTGGGCTTCTTTTAGAAAATCCTCCGGTTATGTCGTATAACGGATTAAGCTGTCCGATCCGCGATCCATCAATTCAAGTCAAGCACCGCCACCACCACCACCACCAGCTGAGCACCAGCAGCAGCAGAAACTTGTCGGTGGTGGTGGTGGTTGTGTTTCCTGATATGTATCAAGATACTGCTGTAAATCTGAACTCCGAACGAGAAAAAAATGGGCGGAAAAAAATCTCAACAAGAAAATACTGGTTTTGAAAAATGTGGTCAGGCGTTCTAAAAAAAACGGGGATTTTTACTTGGTGTCCCCGGATTTTGCCGTCAAGGCACGTCCGTCAAGGAATTTTCCTGGACCCCGTCCGTCAAGGGGTAAAAGTGCCGTCTCCTGACACATCTCTGCTGCAGAGTAGTATTTGTGCCCTATTCTGTTCTTCACGAAAAAATCGGCATGCATGCATGCATGTACGAGTCAAATGATCTCGATCATCAGCACAGCCACGGTCTCGCGAGCGATTTTGCAAGCCCTTTTCGCGATGACCGCGATATAACCGACAACCAAAAACAACGTGCTCTCAGGAAGCAGCCAGCCCCCCGCATTGATTCGGAGTCAATCCCCATCGTTTCTATTTTCTTTACCATTTGTACTCCTATTAAAGAACCTTCGCCGTCATTTCGTGTGCCCGAACTCCGAAAATAATTGATTAACTCTAGTTCTGGTACGAAATAATAAAAAAATTGTTTCCTATTTATTCCTATAGTTAAGTCAAGATACTTCTAAATCAGGCCATATATCGGTCAGTACGTCGACATATTCGACACTAGACATGTTGACATGATGGCATCAACAAGAGGAAGACGTTCGTGACACTTTTTTTTGTTTGCAAGCCGTGAGGGGCTGTTATAAGAAACGCCTCCCAAAGTACTAGAAAAATGTATTGAGCATTTTTGGCACCTTAGGGGAATATTTACTCCTCACGGGAATCGCTTTTGCGCTTTGATTTTTGAGAGTTGTAACACGAAAATTTGACACGGTTCTGCGCAACAAAATTACAAAACAACAAGCGACTGGCCTTTTTTGGAAAAAAAAAACGTGTGCATGAGGCTAATTCTTATGCAGTCGGAAAAGTTGGATCGAAAAAGCCGGTTTCCGATCCACTCTAAATTCAACGGGGTGTGTCTGTATGCCT
The DNA here is from genome assembly GCA_008828725.1 of Saccharina japonica. Taxonomy (NCBI): domain Eukaryota; class Phaeophyceae; order Laminariales; family Laminariaceae; genus Saccharina; species Saccharina japonica. Next base: position 48,299 of record MEHQ01002486.1, read on the forward strand.
TCCCTATCGTCAATCGGATCGATTTTGCAGTTTTTTGTGCTCTTCCTGGGGGCGGTTGATACGATAATTGAAAACTGCTTCGTGTCCTGCTCGCGGGTTCTAGGAGGTGTTACGCTGCGAGCAGCAGCAGCAGCAGCAGCAGCAGTAGAGAGCAGCAGCAGCAGTAGAGCAGTCAACCCAGCATCGGAGAGGTGTTTAGGCTGCCGCTGGGTGGTGTGACCGTGTGTTTGGAGGGGTGAAGAGAGATGCGGTGAGCTTCAAAAACTTTTTCGATTGAGAAATCCAATCCACGAATCCCGTCGAAAAACTCCAGTTTTTCTACGTGATTCGTGGATTGGATTTCTCAATCGAAAAAGTTGGGATCGAAAAAGCTCTTTTTCAACAGTATAAGAAAGCCCGTTTGTGTCCCCAATCGGAAACCGGCTTTTTCGATCCGCGTTTCCGACTGCATAAGAATTAGCCTGAGGAACGGTCAAAGTTGCCAAAACAATCAGAAAATATGGAAAAGTGTACCTAAAGAACGAAAAAAATGAAAATAAAAAAGGCCAGCCATGAGTTTTGTCTTGTTGTGACGCACATCCCTGCTAAGTTTCGTTTTCCAACTCTCAAAAACCAAAGCGCAAAGTTGCGAAGGCGTAAAGCTCTGGCTGTCCCTGGAACCAGCTCGTACAGCAGTACTGTAGTAGAATGCCCTACGCAGGATCCTATGAGATGCACGCGGTATCCGTACCGCTTCAGCCACTCACGTTTCAACGAAGTAGACCTTCGATGGTTGATGTTTGATTCTTCTCCCGTACTCCTTGATGTAGAAAGTATGAAGCTCCAAAGCGCAGCAAGCGCAAGTTGCTTGATTTCCAATCCTTCTGTGATGAAACCAGTAGTGTAGGGGATCTTGAACCGCGTTGCTCGCGGCTAGTCCCGTTGTACGCGATACGAGGGTCAAAACCTATTAGCGTGTGACGATTGACGTGTGTACCAGCGCGAAGCTGATGTTGTACGCCTAGACTCGCTTGCCGATGACGGGACAAGACACAGTCTAAATTGAGAGGCAAAACGCAGGTCACCGTGAAGTGAACCTGGCAAGAGCTTCAAAGAAGAATAAAAGAAGAAGTGATGAAGGTGACCCCAGGCCTATGGGAAGCCCCGGATGGCCTACAGTCGCGGACATCGAACCTGGAATTGTATTTTGGCTTGGGGAAAATAGAGTTTCTCCATCACAGGAAAACTCCAATTCACTATATTGTTTTTTCATTAGATGCACAACAACGTTGGACATCTTTGTTACCAAAATACTATATTGAAAAAAACATTATCTGTTTAATTACCGCCAGAAAACCGTTTTTTCCTACAGGTAATGAAATCGCTAAATTCCTATACGAAAAAAAGTTATATTCGGATTCACCTATGACACCCGAAATCTTCCTTCGTGGCTCTCTCCGTATTTGCAAGAGCAGGCAAGAGAAACATTTTTTTTTTTTCGAATATACTAATTTTTGACGGAGGAGTAAGGATTTTAAACATGGAAACAAATCACTACATATTAGTACGGTTGGGTTAAAAAGAGCACACATTTTCAAATCCTTACTCCTCCGTCAAAAATTAGTATAATCGGAAAAAAAAAACATTTTGTTTCTCTTGCAAATACGGAGAGAGCCACGGAGGAAGATTTCGGGTGTTTTACGTGAATCCGAATTTAACGTTTTTTCCTATAGGAATTTAGCGATTTCGTTACCTATAGGAAAAAACGATTTTTTGGCGGTAATTCAACAGATATTTTTTTTCAATATAGTATTCTGCTAACAAAGATACCCAATGTTGTTGTGCACCTAATGAAAAAACAATATAGTGAATCGGAGTTTTCCTGATGGAGAAACTCTATTTTCCCCAAGTAAAAAAAAAAACTTCCAGGTTCGATGTCCGCGATTGTAGCTCAGCTCAAGGCCAGCATAAAGCTGTACCACTCGAGGGAGTCAGTCACCCTAGCTGACGCGAAGTAAGATGTGTTAATTATTACCCAGAAGAACTCAGGCAGAAGCCGGGCAGAGCCCAATCAGAGGGTCCCCTCCCCGCCGAAGGACTCCAGAGGAGGAAGGAGAAGTAGAACAACAATAATAACTGTGGTTGATGATCTATAGCAGCAAGTAGCAACATCCCTTATACGCTAAGATCCATATCCACCTAGCAAACCCGGGGATGTAGCCCGGATGCCCCCGGACGACCACAGCCCCCCCCCAGAGCGAACCCACAGGCCCAAAAGGACTTAGGAGAAAACGACAGAAAAAGAAGACGGACAGCCGGCGACCATTCCCGACAAAACAAAAACACAACTCGAAGGGAGAAAAAGAAACCACGATCAGCATCATCATCCGTGTCTACAAAATTACTACCAATGGCATACATCCGTGATAAAACGCTAGGGGACCACACCTCGTTTTATTGAAAGTCAGGTGAAATTCACAGCAAACTTTGGACGATAAACGCTTCAATTTCACATGGCAACCCTCACAGCAACACTCAACAATGTCCTGCGATCTCTCCTAATCACCTCAGTACATATTTTCAGTTAGACATACCAGGAAATACATACATCCGCTCATACAAATAGCAACACACAGATAAGAAGTGACCCACCAGCTTCTTCCTGTTGTGGCCTAAAGCCATCAGTCAGGCGCAGCTAGTAGAGGGCCCGAGCTAGGAGGTACACATTCAGCCTTCAGACAAGCAAACACGACCACCGGCAAATCTGCTGTCGATTCACCAACGACCTTTCTCCCAGCACACGAAACGTTCGCACCATCGACAATCACTTCTTCCTTGACCCCACCATGCCCAGTGTCACCATGCGCTTTGCCCTCAAAACTTATTTTTTCGTTGGCACCGCTCGCTGATCCAACGCGAATTTGAATAACAAGGCCCTCGAGACCGAACTCGGTCGATCGCACTACAACTCCCGGTTCAGTACCTGTCTTCGGTTCAATGGGCCCAGAAGAAACAGCATCCTTTAGAGTGTTTGTCTGTAACGAATCAAAATCTACCACAACAGACATATCCATACTACTCTCCGATTTCTCGCATGCATTCACATCCATTGAGGCCTCCTCAGAAACAGACCCCAGATCAGCAGAAGAAACGACGACAGGTATGTCCACAATAATCTCAGACTCCTCGCACATCAACATCCTCCGTTACGGTCTCCGCAGGAACAGACACCACTTCAACAGAAGGAATGACGACGTGTATGTCCACAACCATCTTGGACTCCTCACATACATCCACACTCTCAATTACTGTCTACCACCCCCACCACCACCAGCTGAGCACCAGCAGCAGCAGAAACGTGTCGCTGGTGGTGGTGGTGGCGATTGTGTTTGCTGGTTTTGGTTCTACATCTAATCTCGATCACTCTCCAAGGGATAGCAAGAAATATAATATTTTGTCGAATGCGGCGCAATAATAATGTGATACCAGGCCAGACCGTGCTGCGAGACACCATCATAGCTCTTCGACGATACATCACGTTCAGAGCGATGCTCAGGTGACATGCTCAAAAACATTCTCATGAGCCTGCATCATGCTGTCATCATGCTGTCTGTGCACTACGTACGTACGTACTTACGTACATAAAATGTGCCTGTTGTATATACGTGGTACGAAAAATGTGTCAACTTCGTATGATAGGCTGCTGCAGCAGTACGTATTTCAATAATACGTACGTACGACGACCACACTGCTGCCGTACGTATACCCGGGGACACGATCAGCGCATTCCTGTATTCCCGGGGACACAATGAACCCCTCCCAGGAGGGGGAGGGATAATATGTCATCCCCTACGTAGCAAAATATTTACTGCTGTCTGTGCACGTATATATGAAAAGTGCGTATGTATATTCGACCACACTGCTGCCGTACGTATACCCGGGGACACGATCAGCGCATTCCCGTATTCCCGGGGACACAAAGAACCCCTCCCAGCCTCCCAGGGGGGGGAGGGATAATATGTCATCCCCCAGAGAAAAATATTTACTGCTTGCTGTCTGTGCAGGTATGAAAAGTACGTATGTATATACGGACGTACATAGCAACTGTTTTATCTACCATTAATACCATGGCAGTGCTCGTAAATCCGCCCTGCAGGGCGGATTTATCTGCCTCGCTTTTTTTATTAGACTGTTTTTAGTGCGGATTTACGCGCGCTGCCATAATACCATGGTACAGAGTACAGTGTCGTACGTATCAGCTGGTACGTATGATACGTTCGTTCAATGTGCCTACTGTACGATATACATACGTAACACAGCCAGCAATCAATGCTGCAGAGTAGTATTTGTGCCCTATAATATTTTTCACGAAAAAATAAATGTATTCAAATTCATTTCGAATATGGAGTTTGTGTAATTTGAAGTGGCAAGAATATGGGAGGGAAAAGGGGTTGTAATAAAGTGGAAGTCGTTATGGGAAAGTTTTGTGGAAGCTGGACACTTGCTGGCAAGCAGCGAAGCGAACAGCAGAGCAGCACGCAGAGCGCAAGGGGAGGTGCAGCGAGCAGAGGTTGGTATTGGTTTGAGCGATTTTTCGGGCAAGATGAGCAACGCAGGCAAGCGACGGGCTCGCTTTGCGGCGAATGACAGCGAGGGAAGGAGAAGCGAAGAGGAGAAAGACGGAGAGGGCACCGTCAGCACCGAGGGAGAGGAGCTCGGAGCAGGCTCGGGCACGGGCTCCGGCAGCGGCGTAGCTCGAGCCGACGAGCCACTATTACGGAGGCCCATATTATCCAGGCCCGGCGGATTTGCTTTTTTTATTCATTTTCTCGGAATTATTGTGTTTGTAGCCATTTTTTTCGGCTCTTTTTTCAAGGAAGCTATCTGCGTTTGGACTAACTTGCACCGCACACAGGGGCGCTACAAAGCAGTACTTACAACCGACGGAAAGCCGAGGACTTTAGCTTTCCAACGATGCTACTTGTAGCCGGAACGATAAAGTTGCACATGAGGCAGAGGTGGGAAGGTGGGTACGGCTGCATATCTTTAGACTCACGTATCTCAAGAACGACCAAGAGTTGCGGAAAACGCTTGCATGATTCTGCGGCCCACATCCCAAGCTTTCCATAGATGCATAATACGCCAAATCCCGAGGAGATCTGGTCTTGAAACATCTCCCCCCGTGAAATATAGTACGATTTGAGTACACACTATTTTACCACCTCTGCTCTCACCTCCAACAACATACTTTTGGCTACAAGTTGCATCATTGGAAAGCTTAAATACTCGGCTTTCCGCGGGCCTTAAATATGGGTGTACAGTGTGCCCTCTGTGGGTCTGCGTGGCTGCTGATTACTCCACATGCAAAATACGTTCCGTATAAAATCAGGGTAAAAATTGACCACAAAAACAAAAATTTCGAAATGAAAAAGTACATCCGCTGGACCTGGATACTATGGGCCTCCGTAATACATAGGAAGCAGCGGCAGCAGGCAGACGCCAGCTGAGCAGCTACTGGAAACCGTTTTTCTGCTCACAAAAGTCTTGCAACAACAGCCAGCGCAGCAGCAGCAGCTACAGTAGCACAACAGCCGCAACAGCAGCAGCATCATCAGCAGCAGCAGGCACCTCTCGCGCAGCAACAGCAACAGCACCTAGCAGCACCCCCGGGTGGGCCTGAAGTACAGCAGCAACTCCATCAGCAGCAACACCTCCAACCAGCACCCCCGGCTGAGCCCGCAGCATAGCAGCAGCTCGCAGTACAGCAGCCTCAGCACATCGAGCCACAGATACCACAACAACCACCGTACCTGGCAGGACAACAACACCACCAGCAGGTAGCAGGGCATCAGCAGCTCGGCATGCAACAACTGCCTTACGCACAACTTCCACACCTTCTGGGCATGCAGTTCCCAGGATGGTGGCAGGGGGGAGGGCCTCCTTTGCAGCCACCGTGGGGTGGCATGGGTGGCCCATTTGGGGGTATGGAGCACGTCAGCAGCTTAGAAGCCCGTACCATCTCGGCGGACTCCACCAAGCGAAAAATCAGGATGTGGCAGGAGGCAAAGCAGCGGCGATGTTTGTGCTCCGACGTGGTCTGTTTGTGCTGCCAGTTTCGTCCAGCGATTTGTCTCATGTGCTCAGGTTTGTCGTCGACCCTAACAAGCGGCTCATCGACATGATCACTCCCCCGATAGCAAACATCGTCGAGCCGGGAACCGCGGCAGCACCCCGAGCTCCAGAGGTGAACTTCCAAACGTTCGTCGAAGTTCTGGTGAAAGTGATCCAACAGGGAGCAGCGGAGTCCGCAGGGGGCGTGTCACAGGGCAGGCGAGACTTGCTGATTGAGGAGTGGCAGAAAATGTCCAAGACTCTCACCGCGTACATGAACACGCATTACAACACACTTCTTCCAAGGCAGCAGCAAGTTCGCGAACGAGTGATTTTCGCAGCCAACAGAGACATCAACGACTTTTTCGGATTGGTTTTAGACGCCGCGGTCCCGGTGAAAACTGTCTTTCCCAACTCCGCCCCGCCGGAAGGTGAGTGTGCCGGGATAATGCCCCAGCCTTCACGACGCTCCGCAAACTGACAACGCGAGGAAGTTGCAGTTTGCTAGGTCGGATGGACACATCGCTGGAAGTGCCCAGGCTGGGCGGCTCGACGGCGGCAGCAAAACCGGTCAAGAGAAAGGCGAACACAGGAGGGATTCTCCCACCAGCCACGCGGCCGCGTACGGACGGGGGACCGCGGGCGGGTTGGGGGATTTTTGTATCGGGCCTGCAGCAGATACGGACACCGGAATGGACTTGCCATTTCGCGTGGCGGAGGCAACAGTGCAACATAACCAACTGCCAATACTCGCATGGCCCTTTCGTTCAGGACGGTACTGGGGCCCCGGAGTTGCCCTGCCCGCCACCGCCGCCGCCGCCGCCGAGGTACCAGCAGCAGCAGCAGCAGCAGCAGCAGCAGCAGCAGCAGCCACAGCAGCTGCAGCAGCAACAGCAACAGCAGCAGCAGCAGCAGCAGCAGCCACAGCAACAGCAGCAGCCACAGCAACAGCAGCAGCAGCAGCAGCAGCAGCCACAGCAGCAGCAGCAACAACAACAGCAGCAGCCACAGCAACAGCAGCAGCCTTCGGCAGCCGTCGCAAGGTTCAGCTTCTCGCACGGGCAGAACCAGGGGAAAGGAGGCGGGTCCCAGGGCAGGCAGGGACCCGGGGCGGGGAGAGGAGGTGGTGGTAATTGACAGGGCGGGCCTTGCCTGATGGCGGGGCTGGACGGCAAGTGGCGCAAGGTGGAGGGCGGAGTTTCGCCGTTCGTGGACACCATTAAGTCGGTGGGACTGACTGGCGCACCCCAATCGGGATCGGTGTCGCAAGCGGTGTTCGTGGGTGAGTCGTGTGACCGTGAATGTGCCGGTTTGGTTCTTGACAGTAGGACAACTTTTACTGAACAGCATAGCAGTACGAAAAGTAGTAACGCTAGGCATGATTGTTGTCAGTTGCCGGACTTGGCGGGTAACGAATTGGATCAGAGGGCGGTAGGGTCACACAGCGTTGCCAGGAGGAAGGTGAGTTGCCGAACCCTGGTTGTTTCGAGCCGAAATTCAATCACACGGTACATAACTACTGTGGGCATGGCCAGTCGCCTGTCCGTGATGGTCCCGAGTTGGGACTGTCTAAAAACAATAACGCAAGACAGAATTACTGTGGGCATGGCCAGTTGCCTGTCCTTGATCGTTCCGAGTCGGAACAGGATAGCAGTAAATCTAGACAGCGTTACCAAGGTCATGGCCAGTTGCCTGGCGGGCGTGCCCAGTCGGCGCAAGGCTTGGGAGAGTACTCAAAAGCACCGCAGGGGCGGCATGGTCACGGCCAGTTGCCGGATCATGAGTCCCGGTCGGAAAATAAATTCCAGAGTCATGGCCAGTTGCCTGAAATTGGTCGTGTCCAGTCGACGCAAGGCTGGCGAGAGTCCTCAAAGGCAACCAACTTAAGCGAGTACGCAAAAGAAAAAGATGTACCCGAGTCGGGGCGACAAGTAGCCCCTTTAGATGGAGAAGAAGCGTACTACACTCAAGTTCAGACATGCAATGTAACCAACAATGGCAACAGCAGACAAGCAAAAATCGCTGAGCTGAACGGAAAATGGAATCAAGTAAAAGAGTTGATGGCCACCGAAAACCGCGACCTTTCTAGAACGAAAGGAACCATTCGAGAGATGGCAGAAATAGGCACAGAGCTGTTCATGTACGCGATGGTAGCGTGGGAGACGTGGCTGTTGGAATCGGAGGCACCTTGGTGTTACCTCCTTTCTCTCTCAGTCAAGTGGAACACTATTTTGGGGATATTGAAGGCTTCCCATCAATAACGGAGCTCGTAGACATTATCAAGAATGGCGTCCCGGTGAAAACATCGGTCACGGACCTCGACCCAACCAGAGCAATCCAGTATGGAAATCACAGCACCGTGGTAGAACACATGGACCTAGTTTGGGAAAAACTGTATGAAGATATTAGACGAAATCGAGTGCTATTAATAGTGTTCGACAGATAATCCGCTGCCTCTTTAAAAGGGCTATGGGTGGCACCTCTGGGGGCGGTGGTCACACACAAGGTCAGAAGCATTAACGACTACTCGTTTGAGGCCGGAGCGGCCAGGGGGGAGAAGGGAGGACTCAACAGAGACACACAAACTGAAGAGGTACCAAAATGTCTCTGTGGTGACGCCCTACCCGCACTTCTAAAGGCTCTAACAGACCTTCGAATAAGGTTCCGCAACCGTCGTATACTTTTGGCAAAGGCAGACGTAACTGACGCTTTCAGGAATGTTAAATTGCACCGCACCAGGCACATAACTTTTGTTATGTGGTAGACGATGTTTTGGTATCGGATTTCACACTCACTTTTGGATGGGCAGCCTCGCCAGGGTACTGGGGCCTCATGGCCGCAGCGGCCGAACACGCCCACTGTAACACTACGGTAAGTAGCGCCGTTATCCTACCAGAAGGAAAGGCCATGATAAAACACGTCAAAATCGTGAAGCCGTGGGAGACCGGAAGTCCAACCCGGATTCCCACCGGAGTAAGCGTTAACGCCCCGCTAAGGGGCGGGCCGAACGAACCGTTTTTAACGGCCGTGTACCTAGATGATGTCATTATGGCCAGCGTGCAGCTCCACGCCTCAGATCAGACAGCCCTCACAACGTCCGCTTCTCTCGCATCAGATAACGTAAGATTGTTTGGACCAGGCGAAAAAGGTGAAACTCCAATTCTCGCCCCGAAGAAGAGCACGAATTGGAATTTAACCGTAGATGTTCTCGGGTTTACCATCAACACCCACACCATGCGAATCTCTGTCACTGAGGAAAGGATAGAAGCGATTAGACTACTCCTAGAACTCGAGTGGCCGAGTAGCAAAACGCATGCAGGCGTGCAGGCCGTTCTCAGCATGGCCGGAAAATTATGGAACCTCACGTATGTAGTCAGAGCGGGAAGATATTTTGTCTACTCGTAGCAGCTTTTACGTTCGACCGATCTTCACAAAATAGCCAAGTCGAAAAAACGGACGTGGAGAGTAGTTAAACTGGGGTGGGAGTTCCACAATGATATTTCCTTCTGGAAGTGGGCAGTCGACCGCAACTTGGTTAACGCCGGTGAGTCGCTTGGAGCACCTTTTTACGCACACGTACAACGAACTGCCTCACGACGATACTACTCAGACGCAAGCTTTACTGCAGTCGGGGTTTTTTTCCCAGAGCTCCAGGTGTATTGGAGATACGATCTGAACCACCAGCTCTCCGAGCTTCTGCGAAAACAGGTGGTAACGAAGGGCGAGGACGCAATAACGACCAACTTGCTCGAACTCTGTGGCATGGTAATGACAGCGTACGTGACACAAGTCCTTTTGAAAGATAGGCCGAAAACGCCAGGAGATCCAGTACTGTTGAGAGGAGACAACGTGGCAGCAGTGTCGTGGATTAACAGATGTGGAGGATCACGTAACAGACGCGCGGCAGTAGCCTTGAGATTACTGGGTAGACTGGAAATCACGAGCGGTTGGACCCATGACGCAAAACATATTCCAGGTGTGCAGAATGTGGTGGCTGACGGCATTTCCAGATGGCCAAAAGAACAGATCGCGCGCAACCTGCAGAGCCTCGTACACGGGGAATGGAGAGAGCAAAGTATAGGTCAGAGCGGGTGCGATTTTTTCGAGACAATTCTACAGCCCAACTTTCCCACAGAGTACATGGATGACGTGGTATGGGATGCGATGGCACGAACAGCAGAATCATGAACACTTCTCAAACCCCTCCGAGCAGGATCATACGCGGGAGAGGGAGGGAATGAGGACGAGGCGAAAAGATTGGTGGAGACCCTAGCGTTGGCCTCGGTGGGGGGAAGCACGCAAAAGGTGTACTGGAATCAATGGAAAACGTGGTGTCGTCTCAGAGCGATAGAAGGGAAGGGGGCGTGGTTGTTGGAAAGAGACGGAGTCGATGCGGCAGTTACAGAGCTGACGAAATTCATGGCGTTGCGATGATTTTAGCTTCAAAAATCAGAGTCAGACGGTTCGAGGGTACCTAGCCGCGATCAAGTATTTCCACAGAATGTTTGAGGGTTGGGAATTGCCCACTTCACACTGCATGGTGACAGCAGTAGGAAAAGGAATCGACAGAGCACACGGAAAGTCTGAGGTACGCCCCAAGGTGAGGAAACCTCTGTCGTGGGAACTGCTAACCAAGGGTAGGGGGTGCGTGGCCGGTATAGAGACCGAAGGGTGAGTAGTGTGATGCGGTCTCGCTTTGTCGTTCCATCTATTGTGCAGAGCCTCGGAAGTTTGGGCTTTTGATAATGGCCTGGTACACCCGGACTTTTGTCTGACGATAAGGGAATTGGATTTTTTTGCGGGACCTTTGCAACTGGCGTGGGACGACAGGCGCATAGCGAACAGAGTAGAAGTGACGTTCCGCGCGTCCAAGTCAGACAACAAGAGGTTAGGGGCAACAGTTACCAGGACGAGCGTAACAGTATGGAAGGATCAAGCGACGAGGGGTGTGAGTGGTTACGGGGCCCTGGAAATAATTCTGGACCTGCTAGACCTTCACCCCGAGTTGAGCGGGTCAGCACCGCTCATGCAGACACGCACGGCAAGCGGATGGAAGGTTATCTCGCGCGCGATAGCGACGGAGGCCTTGAGGCGGATGGTCAGTAGTTTGGGTAGAGACCCGGCGCAGTACACCTTACACTCAGGTAGGATTGGTGGGGCTACGCAGTTGGCGGCACAAGGTGCATCAGGCATTCAGATCCAAAGGGCGGGGAGATGGAAGTCTCTGTCGTTCATGGTTTACGTAAGAGCGGGAGGGGAAGTGTGTCAGAAGCTCTAACAAGGTAAGGCGGGAAGAGGAGTAAGAAGATAAGTTTCAGAGGTATTCGGGCTTGCCCAATGGAGAAAAGTGGGGCCAGGGTTTCCGTTTTTCTCGGCGGTACGGGGCCGAAACGTAAACGTAGCGGGTTAGCCCGCAGGGTGTTTTTCCGTGTTTAGTTCTGGGAGCAGGGTATCCCATTGTACCATGTGGGTGCCGTCTAGGCACCATTTTACTGCGTAAATTAATTCCACAAATATTGAGCCAAAATATAACAAATTAATATATTCAAATTAATTTCGAATATGGAGTTTGTGCAATTTGGGGAGGCAAGAGTATGGAAGGGGAGAGGGGTGTATCAAAGTGGAAGGCTTTCGGGGAAAGTGCTATTGGAGCTTGACACTTCCTTGTGCGCAGCGAAACGAACTGCAGAGCAACACGCAGGCGCAGGGGTAGGTGCAGCGAGCATCGGTTTGGTATTTCGGGTTTGAGCGTTTTTTTCCCACCGTCCCACCCTAACGCTCAAGAGAGGGGGGGATGGGGGGGGGGAGTAAGGTTTTAGTATCATATAAGTGTAACATAGTAGAAGAAAAGTGGGGCCAGGGTTTCCGTTTTTCTCGGCGGTACGGGGCCGAAACGTAAACGTAGCGGGTTAGCCCCAAGGGTGTTTTTCCGTGTTTAGTTGTGGGAGCAGGGTATCCCATTGTACCATGTGGGTGCCTTATAGGCATCATTTTACTGCGTAAATTAATTCCACAATTCTTGAGCCAAAATATAACAAAACCAGAGGTTGTGTAATAGCCTAAGCTCTGTCATGAGTATCAAAGAAGTATCGTACGTACGTACGCGTCGGATATATCAACAGGACTGTCATGATTCATGTCGAGTAGAGGACCCTGAAAGGTCGGTAGCATCGTCGAGGAATAGCGCAGGGTGATGACTTGATTTCTTATTTGAGCATACGAGTTCACACGCATCACACGCACACGATCTCACTCCTCTTCAGCTCTCTTCAACAACATGCTCTCCACGAGCTATTGTCTATTGGACATAATCAACTAAGGCCTGTGGTCGTCCGGGGACATCCGGGCTACATCCCCGGGTTTGCTAGGTGGATATGGATCTTAGTGTATAACGGATGTTGCTACTTGCTGCTATAGATCATCACCCACAGTTATTATTGTTGTTCTATTTCTCCTTCCTCTTCTGGAGTCCTCCGGCGGGGAGGGGACCCTCTGACTGGGCTCTTCCCGGGTTCTGCCTGGGTTCTTCTGGGTAAGATGTGGATGTACGTGAGGATGCTGATATTGTTGTGGACGTACCTGACGTCGTTCCTTCTGCTGAACTGATAACTGATCCTGAGGTGGCGGTGCTTGACTTGAGGCCGGTTGTTGGTGCTCTCTGGTACCTGCTACCTGGTACCTGGTATGGGGTGGAATACGTATGCTTGTTTTCCTCAGGACCACCCCTGGTACCTGGTAAGTAGGCCATGCAATATGACCAAGCTTCGCGAACTCGGGACGGCCTTGAACACGAGCAGAGGCAGGAGGAGGGGATGTTATTTAGGGGCCTTCAGAGACCCCGTCCGTTTCTAAAGCAGTGGTGCTTTCGTCACGCACGGTGACAGAAGGTGACGTACGTATCATACGATACGAGTAGGTGACCAGAGCGAGGATGGACGATACAATCTCAGCAAAGATTAAAAGTAGCAACCGCACTGCTGCAATACTCGTACGTAGAGTAGCCGCGAATCGCTGTGGCCACGACGACAAGCACGGGCGCACGTACGATGTACTACAACAGAATGCCAGCCTGCGACGTAAGAAGACGGTGCCGGGCGTGCCGGCGTAGGGAGAAAGCGTGCTTTGAATGTGTGGGAGAAAAAAATGGATATTTTTTTTGTTTGCTTTTGCTCCAATCTAAGTTGCTATGATAAAGTGGGCATCAAAGACCACTTGATTAAAGTATTATTTTTTGGGCATCAGACGAATATATAATAGATAGATAATCATAATAATCTTATCATAATAATATTAATATTAATAATAATACCTAAAATAATAATACGCTCGAAATAATCATAATAATAGTAATAATATGATTAACTAGGGAATAAGAGGCCCCCCCGCCCCCACGGCGGTAGGGCCACAAGTGTGAGCGGCTCGTATCAAAAAGAATAACTCAATAGGAAAGACAATAACTCAATCAATAGGAAGGACACGATTTACTACCGTTGCTTTATTGTTTAGGGTGCTTGCTACACATACATTGTCGGATGTCAAGAGAACTTACTACGATGATTTGGGCAAAAAATCGAAGGATTGCTTGTTTTTGTCTTAAGGCAGGATATTAATCATCATAATGGAGCAGTTGCGATCAAGGAAATTATATGGAGAGGGGATTGTCGTTCGATGCTTCCTCGGAAGTCAACGGGGAGGAGATTGTACAACTGCACCTATATGAACAGTCTTTTCGGTGCCCAACTCTGCTGATTGAGTGGAAAAGTATAAATAAGACCAAAGGTTATGGTACCACTTTGTGGCTCGTTCATAATCTTATCAGCAACAGAGTGCCAAAGAAAATGGGTGTACCCCTCGTATGGAGCATAAAGTTGGCCACTATGTTCCTCAAGATTGAAAAGTACAACAAAAAGGGGTGTCTCGCCATCATCTGACCCCTGAGATGATGCCAGGCACAATACGCCATTATCTTGGTTGGCTCTTTTATTGTTCCGAAAATATATACGATAATACATTCCTTGCACTATATACGAGAACGATACGTATAATATGTACGTATGACGTACACCGGGTACGTATACGAAAACGATACGTACCATATTTTGAATACATACGAGTATGTTGCGGCGGAAATGGCATACGTAACGTAAAATACGTACGTAGCGGATGCTTCCCAGATATATATATATATAGGCAACTCCCTGCCACTCCAATGGAAGCACCGCCTTGGTTAGTCCAAAAACAAACCAAAAACACACAAAACTAATCCGAGGGAAAAATGGAAGAGAACTTGAGCGTGCGTGACGGTGAACCGAGACTGAGTACTGCGATTGTAACAGTAAGGCATTGTCGAAGGTTTCATACGGAGATCAGTTGTGTAGCGCTAGCTCTTGGAGGAGGACTGCGAGACTGGAGTTTGGAGGCAGCTGATGTAAAGACTGGTCTGTGCAGGAAGCTGTTGATACCAGAAGACGAGAGGAGCCAACCTGAAGACATCACGGAGGAAACGAACAAGAAGTGGTGAGAGACTATTAATAGGGACAGGGGGTCGGAGATCAGGGTGCGTACGTCTAAAACAGCTCTTATCCTTCGTTACATGGGGCTTCAGCTTGGGATTTCCGTTCGGCCATGTACAGGTTGACAATTTTGCTTGACTCATGTAGAAAAGTACAGCAACAAACCAGGCTAGCTATAGTTCAAGTTCGTAAAATAATATAGACAATAAGCTGGGCAGTCGAAACATGAAAGATTTCAATTGAAAGATTTTCTAGTCCTGAGACCTATGCCAATGGGAAAGCAAAGTTGGAAGTCGATCTTTGAAATATTTGCCTGGAATTTTCAGGCTGAAGATCCGCTCGTACCGCCGCTGTGGGAAAAAAGGGAAAAAATTGTTTGATTTTTTCATATTTTTTTTCTAACGGCTACAGGCGGCACAATTTGCTTTTTCTCATCGCAAATCGTCAACACCCCGATAAAAATCAGCTCGTGCGACGATAGACCTTCGATCTCGACGTAGACTCAGCCCACAGCCAAACCGCTTCGGGTCGGGCAAGGCCAACGAGTGTAGATAACGGCCTCGAAGGTATAAGGTAGATCCATGGTCTAGGGGGCGAGAGATTTCCGGCGGCGTCCTACGCTCTTCTCCCAAACCCGAAAAAAACCCTATTTTTTGCCATTTGAGGCGGATGGAGAATTTTTGTCATCTGTTTTATGCACACCAGCGGCCAATTGTCTGTTTATCATACGCCTCGCCAGCGTGCGCCACATATCACTGGTCATCGTGTGAACACGGTGACCCTAGGGTGGGTCGGAGCCCGTAACGAGCGCACCGCGTTCAGAATTCATGACGCAGTCGTTGGTTTTGTCGATCCATGTTTGTCGAGGACTCGGAATCTCGCCGCTTCGAACTAAGATCGGCTTGAGTTTTTCTCAAGCCGATCTTGTCCCAACATCGGCTTGAGAATTGCCTTTTTCGGGCTTTTCCAAAAGTTGGGAATATTCCGTTTGAAGAATCGGTCCCATAGCAAGCTTGTTGTGGAAAAATCTGGCGGGGATCTTAGGAATTCAAACTTTTTAGGGTAACTTTGCTTTCCCATTGGCATAGGTCTGAGTGCTTCCTTCTTGTGCTCGTGCAGGCCCTATTTTTGTCGCACAGGCATCGTACTCTATCTACTTGTACTCAAGCAATGCTGTACGTAGCTGCTCTAAATGTCTCGGGGTAGTCGCTCTATCGCTCCTATCTAAAATCTCTCGTCATGCATTGGCAGCTGTTCGATAAGGGGTACTGGTGTCTGCTGCTGTACGTAAATACTCGTAATCGTACGTATCTGGAACAGCCTATCGCTCATGGATACTCATAGAGAGAGCAGACGGATACAACTCGGTATCAACTACTGTTGCATGACGCTAGATTTGTTTGTGTATCAGTACGCGTGTGTGTACATTTTTTTTGTAGATTTCCAAGTCTTGCGGAGGTTTTCTTGATGCGGGTTACGGGGTCGCTCTAATTTTTTAGTTTTGTCTGATGCCAGGTACCCTTTGCTGCGAGGCCACCGCGAGCGCTACAGTTTGAACCTCGGCATGAAACTAGGCTCATTCGAACGATCTTGTGTAGAACTATCGACAGTGTTGAAAGTACCTCAATGCGTGGGAGCATGTAGGATATATGTATCATCTGGCGGATTATGTTCTTGAAAAAAGCAGGTTGCAGTATATATGGATGACCCATCCCCGATGCAGAATGATACATACGTTCCTCTCTCGTTGCGAAGATAACAACACCAACACGCTGCAGCAACAACACAGCAACAGCAACCTGCCGTTGTACTCGTACGAATCCCAATAAGCTCGTATGCGTATGCTTGCTCGCTGTCGAGGTGGCGAGGAGGGACTCGGCCGGTGTTGTGCTATGTTTTGGTTATTATTGCTGGTAACCGCTACTCCTTGCTGCTTGCTGTACGTTGCTGTGAGTTCGACCGATGAAGTGATAAAGTCAAATTTATTGTGTACTAGGTGCCATCATAGGTCTACGTTACGTTTTTTTTTCAGGCACCAACATTGTTTTTCTGAAATCACACGTTTATTCTCCCCAGCAGACTATTAATATCGAGGACGTTGTGTGCATCCGCAAGACATTAATTTGATTTTGTTTATGTGATTCAATCAAGTACGTAAGCGTTGTTTACTGTCAAGCTGGGGAGGTGTCTGTTTATGTCTGTTTATTATGTTCAGGCAGGATGATGAAAACGGAGTAACATGGACTACTACTGTTGAACCAGTTTTGTTTTTCTCAGGATGATTGTTGAACCAGTTTTGTTTTTTTGTGTAAGTACTTTTGTTGCGTGATAAATCACTACAGGAATGTGCCTACGTTCATCATACAGGTTGAAAATGAGTTCGGGTTTGTTGATTGACCTATACTTGATGCATACTATGAGACGATCACAAGACACGGATGGGCTTTCTATGATTTTATATCTTCGCAGATTCTACAGACACTGCAAGGTTGCTCTGACAGGTGTTTCAGGGGTGGCGATATTGCAAATTGGTTCTAGTTTTCGATTCTGTATGGGGAATGTAAGCCTTTCTATAGCTGCTCTTTGTCATGCCGAGAACTTACCGGAATTGGAAACATGGTTTAGAGATATTATCATAGGGAGTCGGGAACGGGGGAAGCTCGATAACAGCACGTTGGAATTTTGAGGATTATAGAGAACTAGGGAATAAGTGGCCCTCCCACCCCCACGGCGGTAGGGCCAGATTTAAGCAAGTAGTAATAATGGAGATGATAAAGGGTCGAAATAAATATAATAGGAAGAAGAGGAAGCTTGAAGTTGGCTTGCGGGTGTACACGAAGGCCGAAGTCGCCTGTGGCTCTTAGTTGCCTTGTGTTGATTCCGCAGATCCTGTCCCGGGTTTTCCCCATGGTTGTCCTTCCGCTGTTGTGAGCGTGCGGACCTCGTTGTTGTTGTTGGGCTCGGCTCGTGTGGAGGCGCGAGTCAGGCACAGCTCTCGGGAAGCGGACACGACCCCTGGTGAAGCAGGCGGGGATGTCTCAGCTGATGCTCCGGTGTTTTTTTTATGATGATGATCCAGCTGACGATCCGGTAATGCCAGATGATGATCCAGCTGATGATCCGGTGATCCCAGATGTCCCAGATGTTGGTGATCCAGTGACTCCGGACGTTGATGCTCCGATGAACCCAGATGTTATTGCTCCGGTGATCCCAGATGCGAATGTTCCGTTGATCCCAGATGTTGATGATCCAGTGATCCCAGATGATGCTGCTCCATGGATTGGGTGGTATCTTGGTTCTTCGTTGAGAATTTTTATTACCCAGTGTTCCTCCTCCGAGATCCGAAATGGGTCTCTATTGGTGTAGGCGAAATCCACACACGTGGCCGGAGGGTATGCCCCCGATGTACTCTTGGCGTGCGCGCTGTCGAAGGTCTCCTCGACGCTTGGATTGGGTCTCGTACTGGCTGTCTCGTGATGCGGTGCACCTGGTGTGACTCCAGCCGAAGAGGAAGATGCGACCCCGGGCGAGGCAACAGGTGCGTCCCCGGGTGAGATAGAAGTTATGACTCCTGATGATGGCGTTCCGGTCCCTGATGAGGGATCTTCAGCCCTTGGTGATGATACTCCAGCTCCCGTCGATGACGCTCCGGCTGTTGTTGTCGATGACTTGGCCTCGTCCAGAAGGTTGCTTGCGTGTTGTTGCGGTCTGTCTAGGATGTGCCCTCGTTGGTGCTCCACCCCTGCAACAGTATCCTCTTCAGGCGTGCTGCCCTGGATTTGCGCACGTTGGCGTTTCGTCTCAGAGACAGTGGCCTCCTCAGGCGTGTTGTTACCGCTCCTTAGCATGCACTTGTTCTTGGCCACCAAATGTTCCGACGTGCCGCTGTCCACAATCATCGTGAACCTGTCGGCGTTGGGTTGGAAACCCCTTCCGCCGTTGCCTGTCACCAGTCTCTTTATGGCGTTGGTGAGGTTGCCGCTGTTGTTGAAAACCAAATCCCCCATGACGATAGGTAGTACTTGGCCAAGCGGTCTTGTTTGATGCCCGCAGTCAGTAGTGCGATCTGAACGCGCGTACAGCAGAGCTTCGTGATGAAGTTGTCGTACAGTTGCTCTCTTTTGTCGTTGCTCGGGCGATACCAAGGCTTACAGCTGTAGGTTAGACTATACCTTGTCCCTGTTATCGTTGCTCGGGCGATACCGAGGCTTACAGCAGTAGGTTAGACTATACCTTGTCGCTATTATCGTTTCTCGGTCAATGCCAAGGCTTACAGCTGTAGGTTAGACTATACCTTGTCCCTGTTATCGTTGCTCGGGCGATACCGAGGCTTACAGCAGTAGGTTAGACTATACCTTGTCGCTATTATCGTTTCTCGGTCAATGCCAAGGCTTACAGCTGTAGGTTAGACTATACCTTGTCCCTGTTATCGTTGCTCGGGCGATACCGAGGCTTACAGCAGTAGGTTAGACTATACCTTGTCCTTGTTATCGTTGCTCGGGCGATACTGAGGCTTACAGCAGTAGGTTAGACTATACCTTGTCAAGAGTCTCCACGATGTACGGGAGGCTCCTTGCGAAGTCAGGGTTCCTTTAACAGACGGCGGAGCCGTCGGGAATTGCTTCTATGTTGCGAAGTCAGGGTTCCTTTAACAGACGGCGGAGCCGTCGGGAATTGCTTCTATACGGCTGTTGCTTGGGGCTTCCAAGTCTAACGATCCACGGTATGGACTACGCCAAGCAGAGCTCCTAACCTCAGCGGTACTGGATTGTGATGAAGTTACTTTTTTACGGCGTACAGCAGTAGCACTCGACGTACTGTCAAGATTTTTAGTCCACGTCTAAAAAATAAACGTAGCGGAGGGTTGAAAAGGTACAACCTTCGATCTACGCGGAGATGCTCTCTGGGTATCGCTATCACACGCAGTTGTAGTAGTTACAACAATGTCCGTAGGATCCTCTTCGTAGAAGCACGCAGTAAAAGCTATACCGCTCTCTCTCGCGTTTATGCAATAATACTCGATGTTTTCACTCGAGAATATCTGTCGTTGAAACAGCAGTAAGTAGCGAAGTATACGTGCTCAATTTGAAAGACTCCGTGACTTGTATACGCGCAGGTGCTCGTACTCTACCAGCAGTATATAGCAGCAGCAGCAGTGCAGCAGCAGCAGTGATGATGGTAGTAGTCTAGAACCGACCCGTCACGTACACACGAAGTAAATCGATTCCCACGTATCGCGCCCCGCCGTACGTAGTTACCCCGCGTCCGCGTCGTACTCGTATTGAATACGTAGCCGAAACGAATAAACACCAAAATTCCGCCTCACGACGAATACGTATCATACGCCTCTATCAACGCAGTGAAAATCTCTCTGGGTATCGCTATCTCAGGCGATGCAGTTAGATTGCAGCTCTGTGTAGGACCCGCTAAGACGCTCGCGGTACCCTGTACCGCGCTTCACTCACGTTTGGCTTCCAAGTTGGTGTCCTCTCCTCGTACTTGTTGTGAACAAGTTCTCCGGCAGTTGTACTCGTAGCAGCAAGCAGCAGATATCTTGACTTTGAGTCTTGAATCAGTTCTCTTGCTGTGAAGCTTGTAGTGTAGGTGGAGGTCTTGTATGATACCGGTACTACACTACGTACTGTAGTAGTACCGTAAGATACAGCAGTACCCCAGTACGAGTACGATACAGCAGTACTCGTAGTAGTACCGTGGCACCAGTACTATTCGGAGAAACAATTTTTGAAATAGTTCTCGTGCGAACAATCTTTTGGGTTCCACAGATCTACGTTGAGTTCTTGTGACGATATTGTCGAAATCAATTTCCTTGGGTCCAGTGGTCCTCTTGGAGATTTGAAGTTCAGAGCTCCTTTTATCACAGACAACTAAAATGCTTGTGTTGGGAGTTATAACTTCTATGTCGCTGCTGCTCAGAGGGACTGAGGCTAACTATGGACTACGCATTGGCAGAGCTCCTAACCTTCAGCGATGCTGGTTTGTGATGTGGAGGTGCTATGTAACGTGTACAGCAGTGATATACTCGAGTTTCGATCGAGATTTTGGGGTCCTCGTCTATGAAGCAGACGAAAGCGGAGGTGAGGTTTCCCAGCTCCTACGTGATGGTGCTCTTGTGGCGTATCTGTCGCAGTTGTGGCAATTAGACTACAGCAGTACTGTTGTAGTAGAATGCCCTACGCAGGATCCTATGAGATGCACGCGGTATCCGTACCGCTTTAGTCACTCACGTTCAAACGAAGTAGACCTTCGATGGTTGATGTTTGATTGTTCTCGTTGTACTCAATGATGTAGAAAGATGCTCCAAAATGGAAACAGCAGCAGCAGGTGTTGATCTTGAAAAGTGTCCTCCTCCTCCTGCTGAATGCCAATAGAACTCGGGGTGGTGATCATGAACCAAACGTGCCCGAGCTTGCCGCGCTTACGCGATACGAGCGCTCATAACCTCTTAGATCTTGTGGTTGTAGCGTGTGTATCAGCGCGTAGCTGATGTGTACGCTGCAGACCCGCTTGTCGATGCCCGACAAGACACGGCCTAAAATGGAGGTAAGCGCGAAGCTCACTGTGAGGTGAGCTTGTACGAGAAGCTTCAAAGAGAAGAGAAGGAAAGAAGATGATGAAGGTGACCCCAAGCCTTAGTTGATTATGTCCAGTAGACAATAGCTCGTGGAGAGCATGTTGTTGAAGAGAGCTGAAGAGGAGTGAGAGCGTGTGCGTGCGATGCACGTGAACTCGTATGCTCAATCCCAAAACAAAACAGGATACGACCCCAAATAAGAAATCAAGCTGGACTATTCCCCGAATATGCTACCGGTCTTTCAGGGTACTGTATTCTACAAATCATGACAGTCCCATTGATATCCGCCGCGTATGTACGTACGATACTTATATGATACTCATTGACAGAGCTTTGGCTACTACACCTCTGATGTGTACCTGTATGTATGATACTTATATGATGCTCATGACAGAGCTTTGGCTACTACACCTCTGGTGTGTACTTGTATGTACTTGACTTACTGTACTGTCTTACGACTATAGCTACGCTGTGCTACGATACTGCTGTATGCACCAGAGAATATTTAGTATGTGTACGATTGCATACAAGAACGTAAGACCTGCTGTTACATACTGGATGTTATCACATGACAACTGTGATACAGAACAGATCACTTACTCCTAGATGAGTAATGCCTGCTGATGTAGTACGAGCTACTTTGTAGCAGATGACCCTGTGTTATCCAGCAGCGACTCTATGATACCGAATACTGCTATAATAGGTGTCATCTCTAACATACTCGAAGCAAGAAGCAAAGATGGCCTAGATTGCTGCTGTATTCCTACCTGTGAGTCAAACGAGAGGATCAACCTGTAAACAATCCCATAAATCATTATTTTATGAGCTTGAATAAAAAAGATGGCCTGCTGCTGTATTTCTACATGCTGCTGTACCTGTATATTTGAGTCAACCCCACGGAAATCTCAGCTGAAGGCCCATGTAACGAAGGATAAGAGCTATCAAACACGTACGCACTCAGGTCTTCAATCCCCTGTCCCCAGTCTCTTGCCACTTCTTGTTCGTTTCCTTCCGTGAGTATGCTTTTAGGTTGGTTCCTCCGTCTCGTGTCCCAACAGCTTCCTGCAAAGGCCAGTCTTCTGCCTGCGAACCCCAGTCTCGTTTCAAGCAATCCTCCTCCAAGCTCTAGTGCTACACAACAGATCTCCGTATAAAACCTTCAACAATACCTTGCGGTAACGATCGCTATGCTCAGACTCGGTACGCAGTCACTCAAGTTCATATCAGACCAAGTTCTCTTCCTTTTTCCCTCTTTGGTATTGTGTGTGTTTTGGTTTTGTTTTGACTGACCACGAGAGCGGTGTGCTTTCTAGGTTGCCCGGAGTTGCACAAACCTAGGAAGCATTCCGTTACGTATTTTACGTTACGTGTCTCTCATTCCGCCGCAACATAGTGTAGAAGCTCTATACCTCGCCCAGAACAAAAAAACTGATGATGATGTTGAGAAAAACGAAACTGCAACCCGATGAACTACGTATTTAATAATAACTATACTCGTACAAAGAAAAAGGATTCCAAAAACGAATGGCATCCCAACGAGTTTGGGTTAAGCAGCCCCGCGATTCAGAAAATAGTTTAGCCAAATAACAACTAACGGTACACTAGACCTCTATCGTAGCACGCCTCCATATTCCATATGTATGTACATGTTCCACGCTGTCGTGCATAATCCAATGAACTCAGAATACACCGAATTACTTAAACCGTTCATCATACCGAACAGGTTCCACCACCATCACCAAAGTGTTTGCACCAGCAGCATTCGGCCTGCTGGCCCCGACGTATAGAAATATACGTATCGGCAACCCAATTCCTCCCAGAGCAGAGGTGAGAATCAGGACCGTTTCTACAAACGAGCTTAGAAGATTATCCCCGCCAGTTAAGGCCATACAGTACCAGACATCACCGACATCACCGACACCACCGACACCACCGATGCAACTCAGCAGACTGAACGAACGAATTTCTGTCGGAACACCAAGAACAATCTCACTCGCTCCGATACAAGGTTGAGGTTGCAGCCGTTCCACGACGGCCTGCTTCCTTTGTGCGAGCATACCCGGGAAACCTCAGTATGTGCGAGGATAGTCGGCAATACGTTCCGTCCACCCCAAGCCACGAAATATATACCAGGTAGTACTTGTAGCTCGTACGTATCCATTCTGTCTCGAGTGCTGTAGCAGCAGCTGGGAAATAGAGTACCTGGTACAGTACACCAACGAAACGGCGCCGCAAGGCATACTCCCTCCCCCATTGAAGCATTGAAGCATTGAAGCGAGCATTCTCTTCGATGAAAGGGTGGCGTCCGGGGCTATGTAGTGCTATTAATATCAAATAAAAAAACCCAGGTGTAATGGGTCCAAGCAATTGAAACTACTGTAAGTACGCTAGGCTGCGAAAAAAACAAAAGAACAAAAGTATGAACGAAACCTTCCTTGCCTACAATCGTCCATCGTAGTTGAGGTCGGCTAGATGCTCCACCTAGAAACGTTACGTGGGGATCATGACAGGATCTCCACCTCATATCCGTTCTTGAGCTTCACCGCTGGCATATACCTACGTCAACAAACTGCTCCAATGCTGATCGGAGGCACCAGGGAACGTCAAAATGCCGTGTATTCATAACCCTCCCAGGGATACGAGAGAAATACTGAATTCACCACCAGCCATGTAAAAGTTAACTGAGGATTCCACTCAATTTGAATCTACTCTCTTCGTTTGACGCTGCGTGTCGACTAATTACGTCTTGATACTCACAGAGCAGCGGCGGATCTAGGTAAGGGTCAGTCATGCTTGCGTGTCATTGACGTGCGTAAACAGTATTTAGTCAGTAAATACAACACACAAGCTCTTGCCGCCAGGCCATTGAATATTCCTGGTTCGTGCTTAAGTTCAATTAGTTTTCCCTAACATGTTCTCGTAGTAAAAACTATTTTCAAAAATTACTATTATTACTACTTGTTTGTGGGGCGGTTCGTCGAAACACGTTCGCCCCCCTCCAGTCTAGGTTGAGTACGTACAACATCCAGAGTTCCGAACATATCATCTGACTGAATTACGTCGTCGACCCGTGCTTCCTGCTGAGCTCATAAAAAAAGTGCATGAGCACACCTTGGAAAAACGGCGTGGTCTTGAATTGAGCACCTACCTACTACAGAATCCGGAATCCTGTTACCAGCAGTGTCGGTGTAAACAATCTATTACAGCAGGGAGCAGTGTCGATTGTAAGACTTTCCTTGGCCTCGGGTGTGATCGGACATCAGTATGATGGTCGGACATCAGTACGAGTACAACAGTCGAGAGAGACGTTGTATTGTACTGTATTGAAATAGATTGTACTCATCGCCCCCATTTTCCCAGCTCAACTCACAGGAGCTTTACGCTGAATGACGTTTTGGACAAGCCGTGCCCTCAGGTGCCTCCCCCCCCCCCCCCCCCCCCCCCCCCCCCCCGATACCGGTCTTCATACATAGTGATCGTCAATTTGTATCGAATGTTGCCAACTCACACTTTCGCGTTTGCTTAACACGTGGTATATACGAGTATAGTCTATGGGTGGTCAAAATCCGCACCACACAAGCGAGGCCAACTTTGGTTCGACCATTCAGCCACAGCCAGCTTTCCAAACACCCAGCTCAGAGACAAAACGAAAGGGCTCTATTCGTTGAGCATTCCTGTTGTAAAGGTCGCGGCAGCATACAACTCTGCATGCAATACACAATACTGTATGCACTTTCATAACTACTCGTCATGCCACTTGTGAATATTGTATGACCTACATATGATAATTGGGTTAGTCGAGACGGCAATAAATGGGCCTCCCATGTGAGACAACACTCCCCCCCAACAGGTCATCATGTTTGATTCAATTGGGTCCCGCATACCTTCGCTGCTTAATTGAAGTGTTACCTTATGGTTCAAGTAAAACACATTCGTTTTCCCTCATAATTGTTTCCTCCGACGAGCACAGTATCAATGTAATAATACCACAGGCTACCGGTAAACCGATACGAGTATGGGTCGTACGTAGCGAAGGATGGCAATTTTGTGCACAGGTGTATCACCTCCCCATCTTCCGCATTATTCTTGGGCTCCTCATACACTCGTTCTTGGATAAGGCTTTTACATTACTTTTTCGGCCAGGACTACTGCCGTACCTGTGGTACATTACAATAAAGGCATCTTTGAACAAACGCAGTAGGGAATGATACTTATTATATGATACGAAGAGTACTCACCTCGAGCAGAGCTCCTGTCGGGTCAGGTCCAAGGGAGCGCACGTAAAAACTCGATAAAATTCTTAAGATGCATATTCTTGCTGATCCAATAGCCCCCACGGTGCAAGAAGATGAGACAAACATATCCTTCTTACTTCGTCGACAGCGAGTGGCAGTATTGTTGTCGCGTTCCCACGAAACAGACAAAAACAGCCGAATTAAACTTACCAAACACAAAAAACAACAGTCGTTTCGCAACAAGGTCAACAAACAAAATCAAGTTCCACGCGGCCGCAGAAGTATCATAGGTTCTATCATAGGTTATATTTACCTAATCATACTCGTAGTCAAACTGGAACCTTGCTGCACGGTTTGCTATATGCTTCTTGCTCTCGTCAACGCCCCCCATTTCCCCTTCCCTACGACGCCACCCATGGTGTTGTTTGCTGTGTGGCTCCGCCTTCCACCCTCTACCCCCGCCCCATGCCACCTGACCATGAAGCGTTTGGTAGCTTCGAGAACCCCTCGGTACCACTTGCCCTCCGTCGTTGCTGCAGTAGTTCACAGCACGATCTCCACTCCGAACATCAACTGAGAGTTGTCTGTGGATCCCTCCGTGGCTCGAAACGCTTTGAGGTTGTCCTTTACAGTAGACGGTGGTGTCATTTTTTTGTTGGTCGGCCTGATCTCGAATTTTCCCCGCCGGACATCGTCGCGAACATCATCCATCTCAGTAATCGCCCCTCCTTTCGCCGTACCACCGTCCCGCGAAAAAGAGCCGCTGTTTACGAATAATCCTTTCGACGCTCCCTCTGTGTGTCTTCGTGAGAGCGTGGCGTACGACATGGTGTGGTCGGTATGTCGTCTGCGCTGGGAGCCAAATGACTCGCAAAATGATGTTGTGATACGCAGTTCGAAGTTGGGCGATATGTTTCTTGCTGAGGGCCCGCACCACACATGCGTACCGCAGGGTCTCAATCGCCCCAAATTACTTAGCTACCGGGCTTTCAGGCTGGGCGGGCGGTCGTCCTGCGGTAAAGCTCTCGGCCCTACAGTACCGTTTGTAGTAGCCTCCATGATGAGTCCGACACGCCGTTGATCCCAACACAGAGATCAGCGCTTTTGTGGACAATGCTGCTCAGATATAAGAACTGAATCGTCGGCCTATTCTTCTGGCCTGCTGCGCCGATGACGGGCGGTGGAATTCCAGGATGTCTGGTTCGGTACCCGTAAGAGCATCGTCTCCGTGTTCTTCTCCGACAACTCGGGGCTTGCTGCTTCGAAGACGGTCACGATGACTGCCGTCATATTCGCAAGTCCCTTCGCCGACTTCGAGACAATGGGTACAGTGTACAGTGTAGAAAGGCGTTCCTCACACCGCCCTTCGCTCGCGTGTTACGGCTCTACTCTAGGCCAGGGAATAAATTGTCTACACCACAGTACGCGACAGATGATAACAATCTCCTATTTTGGCTGAGGCTCGCGTCTTATCTTCTCTCCGACTTGAGCATAAATGCTTATGTCCACATTCTTATCTCGCAAAAGGGTGCAGAACGCCAAATTCTTAAAAACCAAATGCTTGTATTCCAAAGGCGTTCCAAACGCCATTATAGTTTTGCAAAGGCTTACGTACGACTATTTTTTCTTGACTGGTTGTTGTTAAGATACGCATTTCATATTTTTTCTTGAGCGGTTGTTACTGTAGTAAGATATACAGTTCAACATAGTCGACGTCTGAGGCGTGTCCTTCCGTCAAAGCACCCCATCCATGGGCAAAGCCATGCGAAGTCCCCCCTTGCTACGGACATCAACACGGCGTTGGTCGTTGATGACATGCCCGTGGAGTGGCAAGAAGTGTCGGTCAAGGATCCTTCCCTCGGCCTTCAACTCGGCAAGCGCCGGAAGGTCCTACAAAGCGTCGCGGGATACTTTTATCGCCGCGGACCCTCACCACGGCAAATCGTCCGCCACACAATCCAGCGCAGGTCGAGGTATTTATATCCTCCATTCCAAGTGTCCGTAGTACTGTACACAGTCCTTTGCTGTACAAGCGACACAACATGTACAAGCAGCAAGCAGTGCGCCGGGTTCAATCAATACGCTGAGCTGATTACATCTACATCGCTCGGGAAGGGGCGGGAATCAAGGCTTTTCATGTTTTACTGACGGGACGGTATTGGCGGTAGTAACGACTGGACAGGATGGTAAAACCGTCGTCGAAAATGAAACCGCTGTGCCGTCTCGTTCCGTCGACAATGTCAACTACCGTTAACTCGTACTGTCCCGTCGCGCCCATACAAAAATTATCATTGCACTTTACCGTCCCGTCCTGCCGAGAAAAAATATCCTTACCGTCCGGTCCCGTCGACTAAACCTGCCTCTATTATGCCCCGCCCCGCCGTCCCGTCCAGCTATTGCCGTCACTCCTTCCCGTCGATATACCGTTAATACTGATACTTCTTCTGTCCGTCAAATATGTCGGGAAGGCGGCGGCTGTACGACTTGATGCATAATGAAAATTATCATGATTTACGAGATTATCCCGTCCCGAAGAGAACAAACAGATGTACCGTCCCATCTCGCCGAGAAAAAAAGATGTGCCGTCCAGTCCCGTCGACCAAACAATAATGCTGGCTCGTCCCGTCGTGAAAAGCTATATTTACCGTTTCCGTTCGCGTCATGAACAAAAATCATTGTACTGTACCTTCCAGTCCCGCCTAGAATTATCGCACCAACCGTCACGTCCCGCCACGTTCCGTCCCGTCCAGACAACTAACTATAATAGTTGTCATTGTATTATCGTCCCGTTCCGTCTCGAATATTACCAGCTATGAAAAGCGTTCAAGGAAAAAAAAAACATCTTTATTTGGTATTTACTTGCTTTAGGAGAGCACGGGATTTATTTTGGCGAACATTATCCATATTATACGTTCAAGATAAGTTTGCAAACATATCTTGGAGATAACGTCACATGTGAGGTCGATTTTGGATAGAAAAGGCAGCTTGGTTGGGAGCCTCACGTGACCTTAGGGAGTGTCTGCACAGTTCCTTAGTCTTCTGGACTGCAGTGCAATGTGTAAAATTATTATGCGCCGATCCCTTGCAATTCCCCACGTACGTGCTAATTCTTATTTCCTCATCGAGTTCAGCACAAATGCTGTAAATTCTTCATTTTCGCAAAATCTCAGCCTCAAATTCTTAATTATCAGATTCTCAACATCTGTCGCGGACTTTACTCGTACAAGCGACAGCAGTAACGACTTATATGTACACGTACAATACGCCACCGTTGGGCTTGATCGCATCAGAAGGAAGGCACGCACATGCAGCGGTGTCTTGTAATACTCGTGAATTTACCCTCATCTATTTGGAGGAGGATCCCCAGCTCACAGACGTACAGTGGGCTTGACAAGACACCTACCTGGGTCAGGCAGTACAGTACTCAACACTTGGGTAGAAAGTACGTAGTGCACATACATAGCAAACAAGTCAATGCCTCAAAAACATGTATGAGTGTCCAATTCTTATGGACCGCGAGAGGTCCAATCAAGCACAGCCACAGGGCGCAACCAAACTACACCTCAAAAGAGAGTCGCTGGCGTGCGGCAATCATATTACGTACCAGTTACGAACCAGTATAGGTTTCCTCCTCCCTTGCGGTCCTAGCTCCGTGACCGTGGTGGACAGACGCAGTCAGCACGCAGCACAACAAGTATGTCACACCATATTTGTCCAAGTGTATGTTTGTACGTATGCGGTACGTAGTCTACTGCTTTACTAAACAGCGCGGCGGTTTGATCTTTTGACGAAATCGAGCGGCGGAATTGCCATATCGTATCATCGTATCATACGTAGGGTTGTGTATCAACCCAAATGTCACGCGTGATATGTTGATATAAGTTGAGTTGATATAGTATCAAGTATCGCATCAACACAAGGCTGATAAGTTGATATATATCAACTAGTGTTGGTAATCAACTTTCAAAAAGTCAAGTTACTTGATTTTTATGCATGACTTTTTATAGGCATAATCAAGGCAACTATTGCCGTGATTATATGATTTTTTCGAAAAAGTCATGCCTTAATAATCAACTTTATTTCGGTGTTTTTTTCGTGATTATTTGATTTTTTTATACTATTTTACTTCATACTTATCATTGCTGTATAGCTGTATACCTCTCTCGTAGCCACCCCGTCAGCATGGTAGGAACAGCGGAGGCCGCCCTGCTCGTCGTCATGAACGACATGGATGGAGAGAGGTGGTACACATCGACGAAGCAGCTGCAGGAAACGTCCTTGCAAGTGTGTGCGGCTGTGCGAAGCTTGCCTCGCGCAAACTTGTTCGTTTTGGACAACACCCCCCCCTACCCCCCCCTATAAATATATGATATATTTATAGGTTGGGTTGGCGTCGGTTGGCAACGACGCTGTAAAACACGCCACTCGCTGCGTGTGGCTGCACTTCCCGGAGCCTTAGCCTACGTTGCGTGAGCTAGACAACCAGGGTGCCGTTTTTTTTTTTTTGACGGTCACCAAAGCTGGCGGTCGAGTAGATCATTTGTGCGGGGTGGAGAACCTTTGCTCCGCACAAGGGGAATGGTCGTATCACGTAGTGTTAATATGGTAAGGCATCCACGAGGCAGTTACTACATAGTAAAACCCATTGCTGTCTCCGGAAGTGGCCACACCAAAAATTAAATTAACTCATTGAAGCTGTCGTCCATATGCAAGTCCACCTCAGAGGAGGTTCTTAGCAGGATGCCGCTCACCCTCCATGTGACTCGCCCAATACCTCACGGCGCTTCGCGCTTGGTGCAAGCAATGTCTGCCTGGTTGGTGAAAACCCAACGTGCTCCGTCCCAGCATTGTAGGGATGCGAGGGTCTATGGTCATATGACTACGGCCGTGCACGACATGAGTACACCCCCCCCAACCGCGAACCAGCTGTTTTACTCGGAGAAGCGGCGAAAAGGGCATTGTTGTAGCTGGCGAAGCACTTCCCAACAACAACGGGTTGGCTCATGGAACGCGCGTGCCACGGATCCGAGTGCTGAGCGTCAAGTGGGACCTGTTGTAAACTAACTGCGGTCTTGACTCGTTACATGCCCGCTCTTGCCGACGTCGAGGAGATGGTGTTCAGCGACAGATTCAACGACAGGGTGCAGGCGGTGGCCTGGCCGGACTCAGTCGTATGTCTGGAGTTCGGTGACTAAATCGACCAGGAGATCGACGGAGTTCAATGGCTTGCTCGCCTGGAACAACCCACGTTTGGGGGCCTTTTCAACCAAGGGTTGGGGGGGGCAACGTGGCCGAGTACTGTCAACTTGGTCGTGATTTCCGACGACTTCGAGAACGCTACCGACGGAATCACTTCCTCTACAGGGTCGAGGGTGTGCTGCGTGCTTGGCTACTGGAGGCTTAGGGTGGGTAGCTATCATCGTCATCGTGGGCTCTAAACGGCGCTCTAAACCACTCCCGGCATGAAAACGCCTAATATTTCTCTACAAAAAATCAACAATAATCAACAAAGAGGCAACTTTTTCCTGACGACGACTTAGGATATATCTTCCAGCGGTTTTCCGGGAAATTTCGACTCACTGATAGTATCAGGAGGAATTTCGTGGTCCGCAGTCCGGAATGTTCTCGAACTTTTCTCGCCAGATGCAAAAGCGGCGCAGCCGCGTTTTCCACCCGTTTCTGGCCCGTTTTGGGCCCGGGTCGGTGTCAGGGTTAGGGTTAGGGTTAGGGCTAGGGGTTGGGTTGGGTCTACGCCCGTGCCTCGATTCCCAGCGCCAGAATCGTAATAATCATCCCAACCCCTGGAAGATCTATCCTAAGTCGTTGTCACGGGGACTCACTTTTTGAGAAAGTTGACATAATCATCACGAACTTGCCTAAAAGTCAACTAATCATGATTAATTAATCAACTAAAATCCCCAATAGTCAACAGTCAAGTCAACCCCTTTTTTAAGTTGATTACCAACACTAATATCAACTTATCATGATATATCATATTTGCTTGATGCGCGTTTCATCAGAAACACGCCACCTCAACAATAGAGGGGAAACGGGGATACCATGAATACCATGACATCATGTCAAGTGAAATTCCATGATAAGTTGATATTTTCATACATTAAAAGAGGCGTTTGCGTCATGTAATAACACCATTTGTTGTGCGGTCCACCATATGCCCCGCATCCATATGACGTGCGTCGACAAAACGACTTAATAAACTACCTAGACGAGGCGTCCATAGGTAGAACCACACACGGCTGATAAGTTGAGATCAACTTATCATGATATATCATATCAAGTGAAATTCCGTGATAAGTTATAAGTTGATATTTTCAGACCAAAAAGAGGCGTTTGCGTCATGTAACGCCATTTTTGTGCGGCCCAACCATATGCCCCGCATCCAAAAATATCATGATAACCTGATATATCGATGTATCATGATATGTTGATATATATCAACATATCATGATAATATCACGCCGATTCCGTCCAAAATATCAAGTATCATATCAACCCCGTATTTGGGTTGAGTGATACACAACCCTAATGATATACGTATCTGATGCTTGATGAAGATCCGAAAAAGATCTTCAGATTCTGAAGATCTGTGATGAAGAACTTCCGAGTTCGAAAATCGAAGTGCGAAGTTCGAGCCATTTTTATTCTGGCGGTTTCAGATTGTTATCTCGCCGCGTTTAGACTTCAGACGCAGCGAACAGCAAGAGAACAAGGATACAGTTCGAGGCAGCCTGTACTACAAAGCTGTCGGGCAAGTGTGTTGGCCCGAGTAAGTTTCTGTGGGCAACATCATGGCCACCAAATATAGGGCGCCCCCGCGCATGACTGCAGCCTACGTGGATCAGGTGCAAGTTTTCATAGAGCAAAGGCCTACTCGTACGAGTATCAGCTGACACTTTTTCCATGCTACTCGTACTCGTGTAGACTCGTACGAGTACTGCTGTTACCCCTCCCTCCACGTGCCCTCGCTCTCAACACGCTCAATACCTAAAAGTTGATACTGCTGTATGCTCATGGGGTTGCAAATTTTATCACCCGTGCCCCACTTCCATGCAAGAAAAATTGTGGGTCTTGTCAAGTGTGCTCCACTTGCGCGCAGGCGAAATTGTAGGTTACCAACTTCTTGTGCCCTGTGCTCCACTTTTTGGCAAGCATGCAAGGATGCAAGGCCACATTTGATTTTGTGCCCATCAATTGCACCTGAGTTGTTGATATGATACGCGTGTACAAGTAGCTAACGCCCAATCCTCATTCGGCAGATGATGACCCAGCGACGAGCGGAGGAGCTGTACCACAACGGGCTGACCAAATACAACGAAGAAAATTCGATGCTCACGCATGCAGCGCAAAACGAGCGCAGGTGGGCAATTTTGTAATTTTTGAAAATATGAAAATATGTACTTGGTACGAGTACATTGAAACATTGAAACCAGTTCAAACCGTTTTTATTGTGTTCTCGTTGGAACACACTTTTTTTTCAACGCGTCGTCGTAAAATCAGAGCTGTGATCGGATCAGGATGTGTTCAAAATCTCATGGGTCGGGTTGGATCGGGTCAAGAGGTTTTCAAAGCTCGCGGCTCGGGTCAGGTCGGGCCCAAGACTTTGAATTCAACGGGTCGGCTCGGATCGGGTCGGGTCAAGAACTCTGCTCTTCAAACCTCACGGGTCGGGTCGGGTCAAGAAGTGATGAGAATCTCACGGGTCGGGTCAGGTCATGATCCGCGAGAAATGGGTCACTCGTGGGTCGGGCCAGTATGACCCGCGAGTTGTTTTCTGCTGTGACAGTAGTTATATGTATTACGTATAGAGTACGGTACGATGTACCTGGTACATATACCCGAAGAATGCGACAGCGCCTATTTGCAGCATGCAGGCTGCAAAAAAAAAAAACACAGCTAAAAAAAATATACCAGGTACTAGTTTTTTGGGCACGGATGAACATTTGGTTTGGGTTAGGGTTAGGACCCGTACAAACGAGAAACACAAAACCTAAAAACACAACCTAAAAACAAACCCTAAAAACGAACAGACTTTAGGTTTTTAGTGTAAAATCGAAGATGGTGTACAAACTACAAACGCAGGATACGCGTGAAAAACAAAAGCGAAAACGAGTCAACGGTCAAGGTGGAAGACCAGCAGTAATGCACCACCCAGCTGCGGTAGAGGCGACGCCCAGCCCTGAAAAAAGAGGAGAGTGTGCCCACATGACTAGCCGACCATGCTCTGCTGCTGCAATGGCGCCCGTAGCCTGGAGCGCGAGATTTGCGCTGGATAAAGTACGGGTGCTGTACAAAAAGTTTCACCGCTTGCTACAACAGATGATTTTTGAATGTACAGCAGCACGCAATTCGACTTGGACCGCCCCATGAGCCACGGTTTTGGCTACGGCGTTGAACACTGCATTGCCTGGCACCAGCCGCATGTTGTTCGCGCCTTGTCTGCTCTCTGTCTTCTGGCTGTCCAGTGTACGGGGCGTTCGTAGCTGCGGTTGTCGCCATGATCTCCGTTCTCGCTGGGCTGTTCGTTCTTCGTGTTTTGGTTTTAGGGTCATTTTAATCGATTTTCGATTAAACAAAACCGAAGAGCAAAAATATCCCATCGCGGTCTCCTGGGTCTCTTTTTTTCTGTTTCGCCAATCAGAGGGAGTGAATCTTCATAACTCATTTTAGGTTTTGTTTTTAGGTTTTGTTTTTAGGGTCAAAACGCTCCGTTTGTACGGGCCCTTAGGGTTGGTCTAGCCGCCAAAAAGTTATAATGTTCATCCGTGCCCCAAAAACTAGAATATTTTTTCGAGCTGTGTTTTTTTTTTGCAGTCTGCATGCTGCAAATAGGAGCTCCCAAGAATGCAGGGGTTTCCTATGTAAATGTATGGCTTTTGTATATATAGGGGGCCGGGGGGCTACCGTAATTACCGCGCGGCCCATCCGTAGTTATAGCGCACAGAGGGGTTGCTCTGCACGCGGGTCCCAGTGACACTTTGCCACCATCGATATGATCGTTTGACGCGCTTACAGCAGTACGAGTACGTACTAATGTGTGACCCCGCAAAACCTGTCTGTGATGTGTGGCGACAAGTACAGTCAGTAGTACTCATCTTTCACTTGTACGGTTATAAATGCATTCAATTCGCCATCAATCGCATCAATCGAAAATATTCCTTGTGTGTACGACGAGTATATGTCAAGATGTCAAGATGTCAGGCAGTATGATAGGTGATAGGTACATCGTAAAATATGTGATGTCGAGCGGCGTAACTTTTTGTGTGTCGTTTCATTTGGCGTTGGCGTTACATTTTCATTTTGGGATCTGAAATCGTCGATGATTGACTCCGACTTCACCCATGGCCCATGGCATGGGCCAAGGACCATACGCGTACGTACGTAGAGATTATATATCACGACGATTGATTGTGTGCTTCGTATGACACATCACACACCACACACACGAACGACCGTCTGTCACACACATCAACGGCAGTAGTCGGACCCACTCCGCTTCCTGACGATTCCATTCAAAATATTTTCCACGGACACGCATACAGAGGGTTGGCAGCTGGGCGGGGCACAGGGGTCGGGGCGCTCCTCGCCACCTCGCCTGTGAAGTATGATTTATTGTATCATAGCTTGTACAGAAAGCTATGCCTGGCATTCATCATCTACATACAGCTTGTGTACACTCGACACTCGACCTATACCTGTTGCTGTGTCTCGCCAATAATGCTGCCTGACAGCGTCCTCCGTCTATATATGTATGTATGTACTCGTCAGGTGCTAGCGCACACGCAGCGTAAATCAGCGTCCTCCACGTTACCGTCAGGTGCTAGCGCACAACGCAGCGTATGTCACCTCGGCTTAGCAGCAGCAGCAGCAGCACAGCAGCAGCAGCAGCCGTCCTCCACGGTATCGTCATGTGCTATAGCGCACAACGCAGCGTGTCACCTCGGCTACGCCGCCGTCGCTTTGAAAAACTAACTGCTGTATGTACTTACTTGTATAATAGGTCTACTCGCGGGCATGTGATGGGCATACATGATGACATCCGATGTAAAGCTCAGTACGAGTACGTCCGACAGAATCATCGACTCGACCCAGAGCTGATATTACCGAGTCGGGTTAAGTATCGAATTTGTATAACTTTATCTAGCCAAAGGCTACAGAGTCAATTTTTTATGCCAGGTGTAAGATGAAGTAGAGGGATTGATGGGCTACAGAGCCAAATCGTTTTTGGAGTTGAACTAAGTAGGGGAGGGGATTACTAAAAAAAGATGGAATTAGACCTCGAAACAGAGTTGAAAAGCAGGGGATTTGGGAAATTAAATAATTTCCGCGACAGAGCCCAGCAACTAAAGTCACTGGGAATTATTAGTACCGCCAAATCAGCCTCGCCGTAAGGAGGTAATGCGGCAATCCGGCATCACTGGTTGCGGCTGCCAACAAATACCCCTCCATGGTATTTCGTACATGGTACCCTGGTACCAGGTACACTGCTGTTGTTTCATACCAGGTACTTTGGTGTACATACTGCTGTATGTGTAACACCTGCGGTACCTGGTATACGTATAGACATACTTTCGTTTGTCTTTTCCAGGGATTACCCATCCCTGGCCTCTCAGAGCTCCCACTTCGATACCGCCTCCTTCTATTACTTGATTACTTGCCGGAGCTTTCCTCCCTATCGTTGTTTCCTATCATTTTTTGTTCGCGAGAGCCTTTTTATTTTTCGGTTTTGGATTCGTGCGTGTACCCAGAGAGCACGGCAGCGCGGGCGAGCCCGGCACCATCGCGGGTATGGGAGGGCTCTGGCCAGTAGAGGGGGGGGTGGAAGGAGCGCGGTTGCCTTTTTCGTGGTTGGGCGTGGTGTGTCCATTGAGACACGAGGGAAGCATGAAGGGGCTTTGTCTGCGTTGCTGCTGGTGGTGCGAATCCAGTATGTCCAAAATTATAATAAGGATCGTTTCTTTGTGTAAAATAATATTCAAGCGGTGCTTATTTCTCAACCAAATATTATACAGAGAGAGACAGCCAGGCGGTTTGAACATCATAATGCTCGAGCGGGCGAACGAGGGCCACGGTGAGCACCGGGCTTCACGCGAGGCGGGCCACGG
This sequence comes from Saccharina japonica, assembly GCA_008828725.1. NCBI lineage: Eukaryota > Phaeophyceae > Laminariales > Laminariaceae > Saccharina > Saccharina japonica. Next base: position 84,852 of record MEHQ01002486.1, read on the forward strand.
GGCTCACTGGGGCAGAGGGGCAGTAGAGCTCGACTCGGACCGAATCGATGGCGAGGTGATCGCGGGGGGGCGGGCAGCATCGAGGGTGACAGAACGTGACAGTCGTTTTAACTTTTTTGTTTTTTGAGCGGCGCAATCACGATATGTCATTCGAAGTACTACTGCTGTTGTTGTTGCTTGCCGTTTTGTTCGAGTACGAGTACGAGTACGAGTATAATACGTATGTACGTCTTTCTCAGTTTGGTGGATTTTTTTGTTTTGCATACTTGACAACTTGGCGACCGTGCTGGTGCTGTGCTTTTTCTCTTTCATACAATAAAGTATATACAAAGTACGAAGTACTAATACTGTTGCACACATGCTCACGAAAAATGCACATCTCACACCCCCACAGCAGACAGCGCAGCGCCGTGCCGTGAGCCGTGTCGCTGTGCTTTGTCGTCCTGGAGCATGGAGCTATTGTGCACCCCGAGCATGTTTTGCATGCATGTCAAGTCCGCCCTTTGCTGCACCATGAACCTCTTGGCATTTTCAAGTCGCGGTGCCTGCACTACATCATGGGCCTCTTCTGTACCCCTTTCCTTACGCGAGTGTAGCGGGCGGCGTCAGCCGCCCGCGAAGCGGAGCCCTTGTACGTACATACTCATAGCTGCATGAAGACTCGAAGCGCTGTTGAACGCCCCAACGTGAGCTGTCGTAGACGTGCACACCATATATACGACCATATATATATGTAGCATATATATATATACGTTCCACGCGATTGGTCTTCTGGCTGTCTGACGAACACGAACAAGAACACCCAGACTTAGACGACGAGGTGCGAGGTCCGCCGCGGTTCTGGGGTGGTTTGAAGACACGACACACGACACCCTTGGAAGTGTTGTCTTCCAGTGGTTCATGTTTTAAGGCCAACGACTGCTTTAAATTAAAAGGAAAGTTGCAGAGATAGAAGGTCACGCGTCGTTTAGTCTGTATCTGATGGTATCATAGATTGAATCAACAACTTCGTATAACAACGTCGCGTAATATACTCCTATATTCCCGGCCCAAATGATGACACAGCCTCGCTTTTCAGCGTCGGGCCAACGCGGCGGCCCAGATCGAAGCAGAAGAAGCCATGCAGGCCCAGCGGGCACGACAATCGGTGAGCAGAATCAATGTTCATTTTGCGTGGAAGTTCGTTTGTGGGTACTCGTAGGTGGGCGCTGATTTCGGGATTGAGGAAGAGCTCGTTAGTGCTGCGCTGTTGAAGTGAAAGAGGAATGACAGCCCTCATCCAACGGGAATCATGCTTGCAATGCTTACCGTCTACATCGTCGTGAAAGTGCTGGCCGTTTCTCATGCGCTGCATAGTAACAGCTAAGAGTCCCATTTTGTTTTTTAGAAACAGCAACCGGAAGCCTACTTTGTTTTTGCATGTGTGAACCAGCGTATGCTTGATTTCGGCGGCTTCAGTGTTGCATGGCCTTTGTCAAGCTGGCATCACCCACGTGGCTTTGAACCGCTGACACCACGGTCGTGTTTCTGGCCCCTGACCCCTCAAGCATGCCACTGCCACACATACATGGTATGTTGCATATATGGTAATATCTCACACATGAAGTCTCGGGCATCACTGTTCGTGGTGACGCTATTTTTACTTTGTGCGTTTTATCGGGCTGTTCCCCTCCTGTTCGGTATGTATGTTGCTTATGTTACTTTTTGCAGGCGCAAGAGCTCAGAAACGAACGCATGTCGCAGCAAAATCAGGGCATTGCCGAGGAGCTGCAGAGGAGCAGAGCCGCAAAGACTCGAGAAGAAGTAGAGGTGCTCTGAATAGTTTTCGCTGGATTGCTCTGAATAGCTTTTACTGGAGGATCTTGTGTACCTGGTATTCAGTACATACGGTACATACAGTACATACAGTACACACATAGTATGCATACACCATACCACGACGAAGTTGACGTTATCTCGTTTGTCGTATGTATATATGATCGAATATTGCACTAACGCCTGGGTTTGCTCGATGCCGCCCTCCCGAGTAGCCCACTTTATAATTAACCCAGGTATATACCAGGGTTGTAGAGCGCAGATCCGCTTTGAGGATCCGACTGTATACCTGGTAGGTTATTATGTTACACGGACGAGCGAGTCTCTCGAGATGCATCTCTATTTCGGGTAACATGATCATGTGCATGAATTTTATCTTGTGGGTGTGTTACTCATTGTGGTCTCTTATCTCTGTATACAGCATTAGGTCGCGCTGGAGCTGGTCCGTGATGTTACAGTAGCTTTCGACCCGGGGCTGCCCATGAGGGCTGCCCAGAGACGGGAAAACATGCATACCTTGCAGATCTACTGTATTCGTTTCGTTTTGATGCAGCCATTTGACGACTGCTCTTGACCGTTGGGCCCGACGTCGATCCCACCAGATTCAGCGAATTTGTTCAGAGAGCGAAGAACTCAAGACGCTCGAGCAGGTAATAATAACAATTGTCAGAGAAATTACTGGCATACTATGTAGGTGGCTAAACGATCTCGCCAACCATCCTTCCGGTGTGGTGCAGCGCAGTACAGCACTGTATAAGGCACTTGGCTGTTTCTGATTTGAGCTTTCCACAAAAAGTCGGCGCTGAATTTTGGGTCCATGTTGGCTGCGGGTGAGCATGGGAACACATGGGTGTCGTTGGTGGTTTAGGGAGGAGATACGAGATATACTCTTCCTCTTCGTTTTGTTTAAGTGAACGCGATTGCGGTCGCTCCTCGGAACGAAGGACACTATTTGTTTGTGTAGCCGACACTGCTGAAGTGCTAACTCGTGAACCACACTGCTGTAAAACATGTGTAGTTGCCGTCTTTCCCATGTGTCGTCCCTGCGCGTTTTAAGCCAACATACATGAGTTGTACGTATTGGTATGAATAGCAACCGACCAAGCCGAGAAGAACTTACACACATATTACCCGGTAGTTTGAACAATGTTGAGCAATATTGAGTAGTGTATCATGCGTGACGGCAAGCTCTGTTTCGCTTGCGATTACGTGTGGGCATTCCGTGTTGACCTGACCTCCAGCGTCTGAAAGTAGCGTACGTGAACAAGGAGCGTGCTGCGCAGTACGAGGAGAACCGCTTCCTGCGGCAGATGGAGAACGACAAGGAGCAGGCCATCTCTGATAAGGTGCAGTACGGTGCAGTATACACCACTTCAAACATTATCCAAATTAAGTGGCAATGCCGAGCGCACACCGAAGAATATGTTTTCCGCCGAACCGTACATATGAAATCGTTTTTGTTGCTATTTGAGTGTCTGGGCGGCCACCGCTCTCATGCGTTCGCTTTGAAATCTGCTTGAAATCTTATCTCCAGTATTAGCAGGGTGGCCTTCCTTCGGGCAGGTTAATCTCCCTTGAAGCATACCAGTATGAAGCATGCTCGGCTTTTGACGCAGCATACAACTCTGTTTCCAAGTACGTTTATGCACCAGATATTATTGGATTGTCTGCGCTACGCTGTTTAAAATGTGGAGGAGGGAGTTCGTAACGTCTTCGATTTTGTGGTCTTGCCGCAGATGGAACACGACCGTCAAATGGCCCTTAAACAAGAAGCGGAGAAAGCCACGGCGAGGAAGAAGCTGTCGGAAGTCCAGAGGGGTGCCCTGCATGTGCAAATGCAGGAGAGAGAGGCCCTCAAGCGTGAGGTATGGGCCTGCACGACGGAGAGTACCGACGTATGATGAAGAACAGCGCATCGTTTCGCAGTCGTATTGGTATTGGAGTCTCTCTTGCACTAGTCACTAGTCACTATTCACTATCCACGCTTAAATTGCGCAGCAAAGCGTCACGCGTATCGAGCAAATGTAGTGTTTCGGCAGCGTTGGAGGCGTTTGTAGCATGATATGGCATGATATTATCAATACATGACAATACATGATATGGCAGGTATGGCATGATATGGTATGATATGACACGGAGGTAACCCCTTCACGCGCTCGATGTGCTCGAGGAGAAGCACGGTATCATATCATACTTCATATCATACTTCATATGTATAGTTATGTTTGTGAAATTTTCGCACTTTTCGCAACTTTTCTCTTCGCGCGAGCGCTTTTCGGCAAAACGCTAAGTATCCCGACACGGGAGGCCCGGCCGGACACATTGGTCGAGGTTTGAGCTCGATCCGAGCACTGTAGCTCGCGTGGCGGGCGCTCAAAGTTTTTTTTCGCGCGGGAGTGGATAAGCCGATTTCCCGGGTTTCGCTGCGTGAGGCCCTGTTTATGTTCAGTCGTGCGTTTTTTGTGCGTTTCTTGCCGAAAGCACGGGGAGCACACACGAACAACAGCAGCACCACAGAGAGCGTGTTACAAACAGTACAACCTCAACGTTACAACCCTGCTGCCCAGCAGCAGCAGCAGCAGCAGCAGCAGCAGCAGCCATTACATCATGCATGCGCGTGCCTCAGATCCGTGCTGTACCGTGACGAGTTGCTTTTGTCGAAGCCTGCGATTTTCCGAGGCATGGCACCTGCAGATCGATGCTCATGTACGAATCTCTCCGCTGTCCCGGAATGTAAGAAACTTTTGTTCATTAAAACTATATATATATAGACTGTCGTTACTTTTCCGGGCAGAGTGATACAACACTGTGCGCCTCGAAGGCAGATCTGTGATGTGCTCTGTTGTTGCTACGAGTAGTTTTGCTTTCATAGGAGCCAGCAATCCGTCAATAAACGACACCACCACCACCACTCTTCTACCCGCTGCTGCTGTTGATGTTGCTGTAGTGCTGTGGCTAGCTGTGTCTATCGGAGCCTACCGTCCATAATCCACACCATCTATCTACCCTTTTCTGTTCTGCTGCTGCTGTGTGTGTAACAGAGTCACGCCCACTCTGACCGGAAATTAATTACCGCTTTTGAATACCACCATATACATCACACAAAATGCAACGAACACAGGCAACGCCACAGCCCCGGCTAGAAGCACAAGCAGCAGACGTGACTGTGGCGGATCCACCGTATACTGCTGTGGCTATTAATTAGTGGTTGCTTCATCGCAGCAGGCTTGCATCCGTCATCAGGCACCACCATCTCTCTCTTCTGCTGCTGTTCTGTTGTTGCTTGCTGCTGTGCTTGCATCATGTATGTGCGATCTGTCGCGTGTCTGACGCGGGCCGGGACAAATAATCGTGTAGTACAAACTGTATCTTTAAAAGTATAGGCAAACGGTCACCATGCACGATTTTATGCTTGAAGGCTTGAGTTCGATCCTTGGCGATGACTCTGGATACTTTTTTTTTTTGTATTGTACGTAACCCAGACCCCCATAATATAAGACAGGAAGCACACAAAAAGTAAGTGGATTTCTTAGGCAGGTATATAATATGATATGCGTATGATACAATATCGCATGCTGTTGTTTTGATATTAATAGTGGGTTTTCGATTCGCCCTTGCGCCACTCCCCCAGGCACGTCCCGGAGGGGAACCTTGTACCTGGTATAGTTTTATTTGGAGGCGTAAAACAGCCCAAATCGACGTTGTTCCCACTACAGTAGTTATCCAAGCATGCTTTTAACGCTGGTGCATCATGCTGCATAGGCGCTTTTCGTCTGTGTAAGTGCTACAGTACCATGTCGGACTTACGTGCCGTGTTCTCGCTCTCTCCAACAAAGCACATGCGCAGACATGGTATGATACGTACGCGTAGTATTTCAATTACAGCCTGTTTTGTGACTTGGGCGTTTCTTTTGTGGGCGTTGGATGGCCTTGCACGCCGTCTTTTGTCCTCAACATATGTTTCCTACTTTAAGTATATATAAAGGTGCAGGATTGCCCAACCCAGCGTACGGCGTGTGGTTGACTCCACTTGCGCACTCTAAAGCAAGCACTGCTGTATGCCGGCATCGATAACGCTGCGTCCCTGGTAGCTTTTGATCCCAAAGGCCACAACACTATGTTACCATATTCAGACCATTCACAATGGTTGCCAGGTACACCACTCTGGCGTCCGCTGTTGATACGAATGTTTCGGGCCGCACGTTCCCTTTCTTGTTTCGGACAAAACGTCCTTGCTACTGAAGGCGATGGTGGAAGCGGACCGTGATCGCGAGATGGTGGATGTGATCGTGAAGAAGATCGAGGCCGAGGAAAAGGCAGAACAAGAGCAATACCTTAGGAGTAGGTACGATGCAATTCCACGAGTCGAGTTTGTAGGTGGCAAGAAACCAGATGCACATATTTTGGTGCGGCAGGAATTGAGTTCCATATAATCTAACCCGCTACCCGCTTGTTTTTTTGTTTTTGTTTTCGCAAGCTGTGTGCAGTATTACAGCAAGCATTACACGCCTTAACATGTACTTTTGGTATGTATTTGGAATGTATTTGGTGTGTGTTTCTTGGTTCCATGCATGACAGGGAAGACACCCGGCGAACTGTCCAGGAGGCGGAGAAACGGAGAGCAGTTGAGCTGGAAAACCGTGGCAAGCAGGAGAAGGTAAGCATGTCAGCATGCATTTTTTCACCTTCACAAATAGCTAAATCATTTCTTGTTTTGTTTTCTGCAACGGGCACAGCTGTAGATGCCCCTGTCACGACTGAATGGTCGATTCAATTACTAAATCGTATAGATGAGCAAAACATACCCGCGGCCCACCTTTAGTAATGGTGGTGCGCTTCCTGGTACATTGTAGGTTAGTCTACGAACTTGCAAAAATCGAACCCTGGCGTACTGTTGGGCCGGGTAGCGGTACTGTTGTGCCGTAATATACGAGGTGTTTTGCAGGAAGTTCAATTCGCCTTCTTTGTCGTGCGGAGCCTTGTGTTCTGTTGCATTTGCCTGATCGAGCGTTGTGAGGCAATGTCATGCCCCCCCCCCGACCCCCCCCCCCCGCCTTGGACCTTAGGAGGAAAAGGAAAGTATACGGAGATACATGGAGATGGTGGCACAACGTGAGGCTAAGGCGGAGGAGGAGAGACTACGTAAGAAGGCCGCTGCGGACGCCGCTTTCAAGGCCGTGGTGGAGCAGACCGAGAAGCAAAACAACGAGGAGGATGAGCTGAGGATGTTGAGGTACAGCAGTATACTACTTTTTGTCGGCATAGACTACACTACTGTACACAACTGTCAAACATAATTACTGGTAGACGGTATTGCCGTTGTTGTTTTGTTGTTTGATTATGTTGTTTTTGCATTTAACCGTTCGTTATATCCAACGATATACCCAGGACACCCAGTAACCGTGACCATATTTCTACCTACAATATGTAAATTCTACGGTGACAAGCTCAGGAGGCAAACATCAAAACTCGCACATGAAAAAGGGAGTAAATAAGTGCAAAAACAGTGTGCAACACACTGAAAACGAGATCGAATTGAAGGGGCTGGTTTACATTTGTTATAGATCAGGACAACAATTGTTTTTTAGCAAGAGTGAATGAAGCAAAGAGGACAACAAATCAAATCGCGCTGTCTAGTTGTAGTATCCAGTAGTGCCAGGTATCTATTCGACGTCCGCCCTGCTGCGTAGTCATTATGTACCATCTTCTTCACATTCTCGTCTTGAGCGTACGTAGTAGTTGTTGCCGCGCCGCCCCCCCCCTTCCCAGCCCCGCTGCGTTTGGGTTTCCCTGTCCCCTCTCGGTATGGCGTGCACGGCTCTTTTCCAATTTCTCCTGTAGTATTGCGCCGTGCCGACGAACCTTCCAGCTCCTGCCAAGATCGCCCTATGTCACCCCCCCCCCTCGTTGCCGCTGCCTTGTCTTCCATAGCACCGCCGCCGTATCGAGGAGAGCAGTGGCAACTAATTATGTACAGCCCTTGGTGGCTCGGAACAGAACTATTTACAGAACTAACAGAACTAACAGAACTATTAGAACTATGAATAGAACTATTAATATAACTATTACTAGAACCGGACAGGCATTGCGTGATTGTTTATTTGCTGACCAACCTGGCCTCGGATTCCCCCTAGCAGGCGTCGTCCCAAATAGCACCGGTTTCGACAGCCGCGCCTTGTTCTACCTGATCACTACCCCCCCCCCCGCAAATTAGAGTCTCCGTTTTGGGATGATGCTTTTTATGCTCTTGCGTTGGGCCTTGTGCGGGAGGGGCCTCGGTATACGCTATGAGGTGGTCTGTGCGCCAATGCCAGCTCTCACTAAAAGGTATACCAGGTACACCTGAGTGTAATTTGTCTATCTCGACCCTGTCGCCAAGCGACATTTCGTCCGGACTAATCTCAATACAAGATAACAAGAGAAGGGTGCAGACTTGAATGTTATACTTAAGAGTGTTTTGATGGCTCGCTTTGGCGAGCAGGCAGTTTGCGGGAGCCGTGTGTTAGTTGGTGATATGCCACACAGTGTTTTTGTGGCTAGTTTTGGCGTGAAGGCCGTTTTTGCGGGTACTCGTATGTGACACAGCTGACACAGGTGACACAATGTGTGGCAACAAGTGTTGCATCGCTAAAGAGACTGCCACGGCATTCCTTTCGTACATGGCTTACTGGTATGAACGAAATCAGTAATACGAATAGTGTAGAATTGCAGTAGAAATGATCACAGTGTCAATAGTATCATACGGTTCAACACTCCCTTCTGCGACAATTCGTCGTTATCCACAGTGTTGCCGCCCGAAAACGTAAAAATCGGACTGACTGACTGACCATAAATAAGGTTCAACCTGCGTCGCCTCAACGTCGAGTTGAGTACTGTGTAATCCAGAAGTTCTTCAACCATAGTTACTGAGCGCGGTGAGCAATGAGCAGCCTACCAAAAGTTTAATTGTGAATAAACAAATGGCATACCGGTAGCAATCCAGTACAGTTTAGTATTGTTTCTGGAAGTGGTACTAATAAACAGGCTAAAAGCTACAAGCGTTGGGCTGTTCGTTTTCATAATATGTAGGAATCCCGGCGCCGCAGGCGCTTCCTGCCCCTAAAGTATATCGGCATATCAGTACCTATTCATATCATATTATAATACACGGTTTGAAATGTTATCGGCGTGCTTGATTCTCTGAAAGGGACATGCTGTGGGAAGAGGAGTTGGAAGCTAAGCGGCTTCAGGATGACCAAGACCGCAAACGCAAGGTGGGAGGGCCAGGGGAATAAACACACTGCCTGCTGTATGCTGCTCTAGTAAAAATTGCTACTCGTAGCGCCGGTAATTTTGACGCCCTTGCAATCGACTGTGTAATCGACTTGCATCCGTCTACTTGAGTGGTCTCGCTTCTTTGTGCCGGTGTTAGTTCGCAGCAGGACATGCAGTGCATTGCGAATTCTGCAAGTACATTTCGGTCATGGACGGCACGGGGTGCTTGTTATCTATAGTAGCGATTAGTAGTGATTAGAAGCGATTCCAGTCTATCAATATCAATACGTACGTAGTTTTTCCAGGTAGAGCTTCTGTCGCTGCTGACTGGCGCTACATATGTGTTTCGTCGGGTTTTGTTTACTACGGTATCGACGAAGGCGACCGAGAGCAAGCTGGCGATGATGGAGGCTAATGAGGAACAGCTGAAACAACGGCAGGAGCGACTGGTGCTTGAGAAGGAGGAGGAAGACCGCCTCATTCAGACCATGCTCAACAAATTCAAGGTATGCTATCCATACAAGTACGATGCAGAGCACGAGGCATGAAGTACTATTAAGATCAGTATTAATAGTACTCCTGCACCGCGTGTACGTAGAGCGTCTAACTGTCTACTTTAGACGAGACCTGCGCAACTTCCGCGAAATGTGAAAGTCACCGAGCCTCGAAAAGCCAATGCCTTGCCACGCGGTGTAGTTGTCTTTCGAACGACCTGTACCACAATCGTGTCAACGTAGACGTGTATTATCGTCTTTTCGAGCATTCGGCGACAAGAGTACGTAGAGTGTACAAGGGACGTCTATTAATAATGTCCTACTATTCATATATAAATATCAACCTAAATCGCATCACTATGTTATTGGAACTGACTTATAATGTCTTACTAATCATATATAAATATCAACGCGATTGAAGGCAGTCTTTTGTGTGTCTCGTTACTTTTTCCCGTAATGTATGTCTCGTTCAAACCAACGCATACTATGGTCGGAGGTCACAACGTAGGTCTCTTCCCCGTCCAGATACACCTCGGTTCTTGCCTTACTATTTTGTCGTGCATTGATCCCAGAACCCACCGCTCCTCGACTTGATTCGTGGAATCGTGCTCAATTACGCTATCGATTGTTTTTACAGTGTTAAAACAGGCGCTTTCAGCACGATTCTCTTGCAGTCCCGACATTGCCGCAGTGTTGAAGGGGTACGGGACGTCTAATTAGGTAGTAAATACGAGTACATACGTACCGTTATTTTGTATCGAAACTCGAGCAGATGACCAAATCGTACAAGAGGTCTACCTATGAGGCCTATGCTTTATTCATACACCGCCGGGGCGATGAGCTGTGTAGGGTTAGATACCTGTAGACCTGCCTCTCCTACTCGTGGCTTGCATACACGAGAGTTTGTGTTGGGCACCCCAGTGCGTAGATGCTCGAGCTTCCGTGGTGTCCGCTTTTGAAATTGAAAAGCGTCCCTTCGGAAATCCGCACAGTACCTATCATACCTCCGTGCGATTGTGCGATTCAGATTGGCCCTGTTGATTGCAGATTTATTTTCGCAAGCATGTTAGCCCCGTTATTGGTCGACCGCTACACTGATTTTTTGGAGAGAAACGAGTATTTTGTTTGTTTAGTTGTCCACACATCATCTATCAATTAAAAAAAAATCAAGTGCGCCTAGAGTACCGTACTCTATTGTATGTTGTCTGAGTATGTGAGTTGAATCCATTGCATGATATTTTTTTTGTGTGAAGTCCTTGTTTTTTCATACGACATCCCGACTGCTTTGGATCTGTCCATAGGAGGACGAAGAGCGCGAGAAAAGGGAGGAGGAGCTACGCGAACACATGAAGAAGGAGCACAAGAAAAACATCGAGGTTAGCGTACATTGTTGACGTTGTGGCTGATGCAGCTCGCGCACTTATCACTGTTCATATGTATTATATTGTTGTTGTTGTTGTCTTCACATTAAAAACCGTGCCGGTCTCTCTATCCAGTACCTCCATCTGTCCGTACTAATCCAACACTTGACACGGTCGATTCCCGTGGTCACAGGCTAACTTACCCAAAAAAAGGTATACTGAAATAAAAGTGGAACCCGAAGAGTCCGCAAAGCGATCAAAGCCAGTCAAAAACAGATAGTCTGGAGCCCTCCGCTCCCCTCTACACGCTATGTGAAGGTAAAAATAAAACTGGAAAGGTCAACATCACCAATCGGGGGTATACGCCCCCTGATTCTATCTTGGTGCCCCTATAATGCCGGGGTGTTCCGTGCCGGGTTCACGCCGGTCAGGCAAACAAAATCGAGTCCTCCACCCCGATTATAAACGCAGACATGGTACGGGGGAAGGGAACTATGGTCCCGTGCGACTGATGTACCCCCGGCCTGCGAGCAGTGTAACTGCAAAAGGTCAAAAACAACGAAGGGAAAAAGACAAAGGCAAAGACAAAGAGACAAGTCAAAAGTACAAGCAAACACTCAAACAAACAAGACCACAGAGACAGCACAGACACGTCATCCCGAGGGGGTGGTGCAATGGTGCGGCGGTGGGGGGAGGGGGAAAAAAAAACAAAAACAAACAAACAAACAAACAAACAGCCCAGGAGAGTCAATCCGGCACATATCGCGCCACTCGGTCCGCCATTTCTCGCTTGTTTTCTCCCTCGCCGATTCGCCCTTCTTCCGCACCCCTCCCGTCCCGTTGGTTCTTGGTTACGTACATATATCACGTTGAAGTTGTTTATGAAAGTTGAAATTTAGAGTGACACGAGAAGCGAGCAGTAGGCAGTCATTCGGGGAAAGGGGTACCACAGCAGTGGTGGATTCAGTTTGCCAGCTATTGCATTCGCCCTTTTGAGCGATCGACCCGGGGGACCCTGGGACTTTGAACTCCTGGAGAACACGATTCTGCAGACGACACCTCTCTGATCGCAGACCCTCACGTGAATGCCGAATTGCTAGGACCAACGGGTGGAACGAGCAGTCTTGTACGAGAGGGAGAGAGACTTCGAGATTAAAGATGCCGAAGTGGAGAAGGAGAGGGAGCTGTACCGCCAAAGGGTAGGAGCCCCGACAACACCAACATTCCATGTGTCAACAAACGCTTGGCCTTGCGATATCATATTGATAAGATCCCTCTGATGGGTTTTTCTGTGTCACAACTCTTGTTTGTTTGTTTGTTCTATTTTGTTCCGGTGCTTGGCGGCATCGTGTACTACAGCAACGCATGCTGACGAGACGCGATAAAACCATAATCACGGCGTTGCCCTCAAGGTGGCACGTGTCTCCAAACATGGGGTGGGATGCACACCTTGCCTTCACTCACCACGCACGGCATTACGTGGCCGGCAATTTATTTTTTCCCCACGCTGCCTCTTTGTTTGTTCGTTATCAGGTCGTCGAAGAGGCCCGCCGCCGCTTGCTGAAACAGCACGGCGCGGCTGTCGAAGGATACCTACCTAAGGGTGCCTTGAAATCGCGAGACGAGCTAGAGTATGTTCGCGACCTTAGCCGGCGGAGGCAAACATATACCAATGGCGCATAGAGTGACGCCGTGGGCCGGAATATGTCTGCTTACTTCCGGGCTCGGCTGGCGCCCATCGATGACTCTTTCCTGCCTTTTGCGTTTCAGCTGGGCACTTCATTAGTTCTGTTCGCTTGCTGTCAAGCGCCCACGGGATTTTGGGTGTGTGGTTGAAGTAGCATACTGGCGCTGTACAGCAGAGTTACTCGCGGGGGCGGTCGCCGGGCACCTCGAAGTATGTGCTCAACTTGCTGTGATAGTATTAATGCATCTATGTATGTATGTACCACTCTGTCCCGAAATATAAGCATCGTTTTTATTGAATGTTAATGTATACACGGTCTTATATTTCGGGACAGGGTGATATCTGTCATATTGAGTGTCTCTGTAAAGGAGAGTGAGTCTGCTTGGTCATTGGCGAGGACATCTTAGTGGCATGACTGGTATGGCATATGACACCACCTGGAGAAGAAGGCGGGTGACAGACAAATGACGCAGCGTGATTTTTATGTGGTTGTCATGCGTGTCTATGTTGTATCGTCGCCGTCTGCTTTGCGTGACCTGAGTTTCTTTATTTTCATGCCCGTAAATCTGCAAAGGAGACAGGCATGTTTGTGCACAAATGTTTGAAGTGCTGTCTGAGAAACATGTCGTGAATATCAGTGAATCGGATCGACGGTCGGTTTCTCCGTGGATTGCCCTCAAGACCCTTCCCTTGTGGGGTTGCAGCATGTTGTCTATAACGCGTACGCTTTGGAACCAGGAAGATTCTCGTTGTTGCGACCCTACCTGCTGCACTGGTGGCCATTTGGGTACGTTGCGGTGGGGGTCTACACATTCTGATCGAGACATGAGGTTGGCCATATATGCCAAAGTCCCTGTTTGCACAACGTATACCCCCACAACCTCTCCAGGTTGGGTAATGTGGTCCCAACGTGTCCATTTTTTTAGTTTTTTCTTGCGTGGTGTTTATTGTACCGTTTGACAGAAATCGCGAAAACAAATAAACGCACGACACAAAACGACGAAACAAGCAATGGAAAAAATCGCAAAAAAAAAATCGGGGGAAAATCGAAATCTGAACAAATACGAAGTAAATCGGCGCGAAACATCGAAACACGAAACAATATTAATATTGTACATATATGTACGTACGTATCATATGAAAATACATAAAACAACTGTAAAAAAAACTGTAAATAAATCTCACCTCAACAGCTCACTCTTGTTTGTATGATGAACAACTACTGAATTGACACACGACACGAAGTGCACGAAGTGAGACGTGGAAGTGTGGAGGGCGTAAGCTTTATTTTGACCCATCCGCCGGAGGATAAAATAAAAAAATAAAAAAAACTACTTTGCTCGTGTTTTTTATATACTCCATTAGATCCCGCCCGCTGTTTTGCATTGCGCAAAACCATGTTCGTTTGCAACAAATGCTCTTATTTAAAAAACAGCTTCGTAAAACGTATGTTAGAATTGAGTAAAAATTACAAAAAAAATGGGCACATGGCGCTTTCGGGTAAGGCGAATGATGTGCATTACGTACGAGTATATTTTTTCATATTCGTAGTCCATTTTGTTCTGCAACAAGAAAACGGAAAACTCGTACAAAAAGTGACTTGGTTATAGTATGGATTTTCATTGAGACACAATTTTTTTTTGTCAATATTAACAACTTTCCGTGACAAATTCGACTGCCTCAAACATATTTTGACTTGGTTTTAGTGTTGTAGTGAAACGTTGTCTATCAATGATAATTTTACCTTCATTTATGTATCGATGTTATCATCGCTGTGATAACGCCTAAGACTTATAATCCAAATATACTAGATTCAAGTATTGGTTTTCAGTCATTCAAAATCCGGTTGTTTACCTCAAAAATATGTTTGTACTTGGTTGTTGTGTAGAGTACTACAATAATACTATTAAAGTAGCGTTGGAGAGGGGGAAGATAAGGAGGAGGGGCGAGTCTAAGAAGTGGAGGGAGAGGAGCAGACATTAACGACAGGGGGCCTAGGACCCCAAACGGAGAGACTCCGGTGGGAGGATCTTCCAGGGCGCCGGGGAGGAGAACAGGGAACGGGGCGCGCCCCCGTGCCTTCCTTGGTGACACCACAGGTGGAGTGGCCTGCGGGGTTTGCGGTGTAACGCTGCAGCTCGGGCACCGGGCAGTACGTTTTCGTTGTGGGCAAGGACGCCACGTGCTCCACGCTCGTTGTGTAGTTGACGCCCTTGCGAGAGGCGCGGCTCCGGCACCACTCCGCTGCCCAGCGGCCGACTGCAGAGTCCTGCATCCAAGGCGGGACGCACTGGAGGCAGCGGTCCAAGCCGACCCGGGGCTTCGCGACCGGGCAGCGCGGATGGGAGGGGGGACCATAGGCGACGAGGACCTACGCAGCCGGGGGCTTTGGTACGGATGGGACCAGAATAGCCTGGGCATAGGGCCACCACTCGATACCGTTTCCTTGGACGACCTGGGGCAACGTTTCGCGACCGGGAAAAAGGTACAGCCGCAGCTGGCAGGAGCACACGCGCGCCTGAGTGTTCATGTGCTTGGAATCCCCAACCACGCTATGGGAGAGCACCGGCCGAACCGGGACTCGGCGACGCCCAACTCGCTCCTGCGCGCGATCAAGTTATGGTACCTCATGCCAGCCCTGCTCCACTCAACGGACGGCCGGATCAAGAGGCGACAGAGATTCGCGTTGGTGGAGAGCGGGGACATAGTTCTCCTGCTGCCATGGCTGATAGCGTACACCAGGAGAGGAGACCTGAGACAACGGGAGGCCGCCCAGGAAGCTTCGGAGGAAGAGAAGCTGGAACGAGCGTCATCGGCGTGTCGCTACGCGGGAGGGGTCAAAGTGGCAGCACGCAACCTTCTGGCAGAGCCACGATCAGCAGGGAACGAGGAGACGTGGAACACACTGACGGCCAAGTTTCCCCCCGAAGACCACGCCGCCGTGTCCACGGCGGCGGCGGCTGCAGTGCTGGCGAGCGCCACCGAGGTGGAAGAAGGAAATGCTCCCCCGTGGCGCCCGGACGATGAGTACGCCTCCGAGGTGCTCTTCAACGTCATCAGCTCCCGCAGCGCCCTCTCAGGCCCCGGAAACGACGGTCAAAGATTTGCTCATCTGCAATCCATCATCCATACCGACATCGGGAGAGAGGAGTTCGGAAAGGGCATGACAGCTTTCTGGCGGAGAATCGTCGACGAGCCGAACGCGTTCCCGCCTGAATTCTGGCAGCTCTTCTTGCAGTCGAGCCTCACTGCGTTGGGGGGGATATGCCGGCCGGTCTGCGTTGGCATGACATGGAGGAGGCTCATCACCGCAGGGGCTATGCGACAGTGGCGGCCGCGGTTGGAGGAGGTAAACCGAGAGGTGAGGCAGTTTGGGGTCGCCGTACCCGGCGGAGTGGAACATGTGGGACTGAGGGCTAGGACGCTACACGAGACAGGCAACTGGCTCGTTCTCACGGACTGCTCCAACGCCTTCAACACCGTCAAAAGGACGGCGGTGCTAGAAGAGGTGGCAAACTGCGTGCCAGCGCTCACGCCTTTAGTAGCCAAGTGCTACGGCACAAGACCAGCCCACGTGTTTTTCCGGATGGACTCAGGGGAGACCAGGAAGATCGCTTGCTCCAGTGGTGTCCAGCAAGGGGGTCCCATGGGACCGGCAATGTTCTGCCTGGCGTTGCGACCAGGGCTGAAGCGATTCCGACAGGAATTCGAGGGAGAAGGTGTGGAAGCCTTCGCGTACATGGACGATGTCTCTCTCGGCCTTACGGGGGTCACGGCCAACACGGTTAGAGCATTCGCCTTCCTCCGGCGAGAGCTGGATGACATCGGCATTGTGGTCAACCCCGCCAAAACAGTGGCACTACCACCCAAAGGGCACGCCCCGACGGCGGAGGATATTTCGCTCCTGGAAAGCGTGGACGTCCGCATCGCAGACGACGGAGGGGTGACGGTGGTGGGTGTCCCGATCGGCACGGAAGAATACGTGAGGGGCGAGCTATGGAGGGAGTGAGGGATGGAGGCGCGGACCGCCTTGCGCGCTGCCTCGCCAACATGCCCGATAAACAAGCAGCGGCCCTCATCGCCGTCGAATCTCTCGGGCAACGGACGAGCTACCTCGAAAGGGTTCTGGACCCGGGGCTGTCCCTCGAAGCGTGTAGAAGGGCAGACAGCGGGGCGCAATGGGCGTACGAGAAAATCCTCGAGCTACTGGGAGCGGCGGAGGCACAGTCGTTTTTCCAGGAGGGATGCCCGGATAGTCGACTGACTCTCAAACCTTACCAGCAGGCCCAAGCACGCCTTTCTACGGGAGCGGGAGGATTAGGACTGCCGTCGACAGAAGCGAGGCGAATGTCTGCCTCAATTGGGAGCAGGGTGGGGACCCTGCCGGAGGTCCTAGCATACCTCACAGGCCCGCTCGGTGAAAAAGTCAGACGGGGGCTCCCCGAATCGAGCATCATTGCTCAGCTTGGATCAAGCTTGCGGGAGATCCGCGACACTTGGGGGGTGACGCAGGGAGAGATGGCGGGCATCGTCCCTCAATCTTGACTGGAATGGGCTCTAGGGGCAGAGGGGGACCGAGCCCCAGAGGCCGACATGCTGGCTGCGCATGACGCCGTAACCACCAATTCACGGAAAGCCCAACAAAAGCTGGCCAAGCTGGTGAATCAGGGCCGGCACGCTGCCCACGCTGCTTCGCTGGAGGAGCTACCGGAGACGGCACGCCCCCCCGGACCAGGCGACCCGCTGGGGGGGTCCGAGACCAAGGCCTTCGCCAAGGCTCGCTATAGGAGTCTACAGGGGGCAGGAGCCACGGCATGCCTTCGGGCGAGGCCAACGGATTCACTACGTGTCATACCCGCAGCAGAGTTTGTGGGCATGGGAAGACGCTTCATTGGGATCGAGGAGCACGTGGCAGTGAGGTGCCCCTGCTGCGATGAGTCGACGTGGACACCCGCCACGCCCGCATCTGCCCCAGAGCGGGGGCCCAAGTGAACCAACACCAGCCGCTCGTCCACGCGATGTCCCGCACGTTGAAACGTCTAGGAATTCAACACCAAGTCGAGAGCGGCGAACCGTTCACCATAGACCGAAATCTGCGGATGGATATTGTAGTCAGGAGAGGAGGTCTCCGGAACGCCCCAAACAGGGAGTACAGGGAGAAGTCCATCCTGCTGGACGTCACCCATGCTGACCCTCAAGCGCAGGTACACCTGCGAGGAGGCAGTGCTGATCACGATGGATCAGCTGCCTCTACCTCCGAGGCGCGCAAGCGCCAACACTACGCTCGTCCGGGACATGTGTCCTTCGACGAACGGAGTCACAAACTTACCACTTTAGCGGTGGAAAGCTTTGGGCGTCTCGGGGTAGCGGGCAGCACTTTCATCGACCAGCTGGCTGCTAGTGTTGTGGGGGGGAGGGACGGTGGGTCGATGGCTAGGAAAGGGGTGGTGAAAGAACGCCTGTTGCAAATCGTCTCGGTGACCACACAGGTCGCCATTTCCAGGAGGGTTTCGCGCTTCAGACTTCAGCTCAGGGGCCGCCAGGAAGCGAGGAGGAGCAGGGGGGGGGGGGATGACAGACCCACACCGATGGCGTGGGGATGGAGCTTAGATGCGGCTTAGGACTTAAGAATAGAACGTAAAGAGGGCATATTGGGAAGAAGGAGGGAGCAAGGACTACAAATGGAGTATTGTGGATAAATCTTGGCGGGAAGTAGCCATAGAAGGATGTTAGACTTTGCGCATAGGTTTCCTTGGTTTCCGTGGTTTTCTGCTTTAGGGAATGTTATGAGTGATCAAAGTTGAAGCTCATGCTGCACATTGTCGGATGGCAAATATAATAATAATACGTACAATACGTACAATACCGTAATCATGCGAAAGTTGGCACCGGGGTGCGATCGATTTTTAAATCTTTCTGCGTTGTGTTTTTTATCGCACCCCGGTGCTATCTCTCCGATGGGTGCCAACCTTCCGATGGGGGTGCGGAAATACAATTAAATCATGCCGTTCTTCAATTTTGGCGCACCCCCGGTGCGATCTCTCCGATGGGTGCGCTGCTGAATCGAAATACACCGGGCCGTACTGGGGCAACGGTGCTGCGTAAATGACTCAAAGCTACCTAAAACGACTTGACCTACCATGCGTTGGTAAAGAACGTTTGAGAGGAGTGGCGCACTGGTGATATCTCATCGGAAAATGAAAGAAATGAGAATATTACCTACTACAGACCCGCTGCGGTGGCCCTCAAATTTCTATTTATGTCGGAGAGGTCGCACCGGGGTGCGATCTCTCCGATGGGGGTGCGAAAACACGATTAAATGTTTCTACGTTGTGTTTTTTATCGCACCCCGGTGCTATCTCTCCGATGGGTGCCAACCTTCCGATGAGTGCCAACTCTCGCATGATTACGGTAATAGAATAACAAGCGAAACGAGCGAAATGTTTAGATGTGTTGGACGTATAAAAAAAATATTAACGTTGCAAGAACGTCTGCCAACTTGACGCCAGCCTTACACGTTGTATTAAGATCTCAAGAGGAGATCTCACAATCGAAGTGCCTTCTCGTACGTTGCGGTACATTGTGTGCGTCGCCCCGATGTACTGAGGTTGTGATTTCGCCACAACGTCCCGCAACGTACCCAAATGGCCACCTGTGTGGCTGCACTTCCCGAAGCCTTAGCCTACATGTTATATATTCATATACACCCTGCGCGATGTAACCGGGGGATTGAGCGAGTCTACTGTAGATAATGAAAGAATCAGCTTCGTCTTGCCTCGAGAGCGATTTTGCAACAAGAATAAACTCTACTTATACGTTGTATCGCTTGTATCGGCATCTACATCTGCCGCTGCTTTCAGTTTTTTATGTAACGGCAGTGCAAAGGGCCTGAAAACTGAAAACTAACTGGTGTGATATATTATTTACGACGGACCCTGACGGACCACACATACATGCCAGTCCACGTAAACTATTAGTCTAGTCTGCAGCAGCAGCAGCAGCAGCAGCAGTACGCGATGCTACTGTACTCCCGCCAATGAATGTACAGATGCCTCGGAGTTTCGCGATTCCTCTAGTAGATATGTAACGAGCGCCTCCTGTTTTACAGTACAGCAGGGGTCGCCCAATAAGGCGGTGGTGTGCCAGAGCAATATGACCGCCTTATAGAGGGAAGCCGCCTTATTCGTTCCAGGTTATGAGTGCGATTTCCCAGTCGCGCCACGCGATTTTGACCGCCTTATATCGGGATACCGCCTTACTCAGACCGTCTTATTTTTATTTTTATTTTTATTTATTTTATTTTATTTATTTTTCCCTCCCATTCATTATCTTCGCACTTCCGTCTTTCTCCCTCCCTAGTCGTAACTCAGATCCGGGGTCACAAAGTAGGCTCCTCTCTCTCCTCCCCCACTACGGTTCTTGCCTTGGTTTTTATCGCGAGAAGATTTCAGCACTTTCTTCCCTCGTCAACTTTCGTCGAATTTTGCTTACCCACGCTATAATATGCGCTCTCGACAGTCGGTGTCATTTGAGAATAAAAACCCCACTGCTGTACTACTGCATGCAGTACAGCAGTGGGGGCCCGCTGTTAAGAAACGTCAATTTGGGTTCCAGGCTCAAAGTCTTATTCCGTGTGCCCTCACCAGCAACATTTACGGCATTTCTTATATGATGATTCTTATTTTTCTCGACTTAAATTGTAGTTTTTTCAGTGTTTCTTATTTCTTATTTATATATGCCGTGAGAACCACATATGACGTTGATATTGTACAGGTGTACAGGTCAGCCGCAACCAACGAGTGCGGTATGATACTACCACACTGCAACACCTTGGATATGAGGGTACTCTTTTGACCTCCCCAGTCAACAAACCTGTACTGTAACTCAATCAAGCCTGCCATAGACTCTACGTATACCAAGTGTAGACTAACACTACGCGGATCAACTCGCCCCCTCCTGTTGCCCAATCTGTAGCAGCACCCACGCAGTAGCCTTTACCGCACCACTGAATTATTATCTAGGATCAAGTATGGAAATCGGGGAATATTTTATTATATACCTTTTAGTGTGGTCGACCAATTTTTCAAACAAAAACAAAAAACGCCTGATTTTTTCGAGACAAAGCTCATAAGGGTCGGGGCGGGGACGGGGTTGGGGTTAGGGTTAGGGTTAGGGTTAGGGTCTAAAGTAGTGTTTTCGGCGTTTTTCTCAATATTCGGTCTCATAACACTGGAACCACACGCGGGTCACAACCAAGTCCCCGATTTCTATACTGTATCCTATATTATAATAATTCAGAATTGCGGTAAAGGCGACTCCACCCACGCCCCAACAGCGGCGCCCTCACATCCGTGCTGTACGACTCCAACGGAAACTTGCAATCGTTCGTGATTCCATCAGCATGGAGCATCACGCGGTACTAGACCTCTGGTGTGCTCTACGTACGTCTTTTTTCTTTTCCTCACAAGGGGACATTTCACTTGTGATGAAACTGTTTGTTTGTTTTTTTTTTTTTTTTCCATCCCATTTATTATCTTCGCCCTTCCTGTGAAAAACAAAATTGTCGGGGAAAAAATAAAATGATGAAAACAAAATAATGTCGGCTGTGATGAGACTTTATGACTTTACTATATACTTGGTTTACTTTTCTGGACGGTACTCGTACATAGCACAGCTGGAAGGTTTTAACACTTGGCGTTTCTTATTCGGTGCGACACTCCGGAGCGACCTCATTTCTTAAATTGGATGGAACCAAAATCACTTCTGTTTCTTATATAGCATTTTCTTATTTCGTTGCCCGGTTTGAGCTGTCTTTCTTACACGCAATTTCTTATTTTTTCTCACAATCTCAGCCTCTGTTTCTTAACAGAATACTTCTTAAATGCGGGCCCCCACTGTAGTGCACAGATGCTCCGAGTACCTTTTGGAGTAAAGTAAGGAGTATTCTAGATGAAATACTTGAAGTACTTCGTGTACTCGCAGTATTTGGGCTCTACGTACTCCGGGATACTGCTTGTACTTGGAGTATTTCGGGTATGAACACTCTCGATACTGCTTGTAATCGGAGTATTCGGGGTTCAATACTGGTCGCCCCAGTGGGTCAGTTGGTAACCCCGTACACCTTCTGACGGCCAAGTCGCGGGTTCGAACCTCTCCGGAGTGAATTTTTCGCAATTTGGTAGTGGAAAGCGATACTTTATTCGTGAGTAAACAATATTCGATGAAATGTCGACGAGGGAAAGGGACGGCTAAACCCTTATCGCGATAAAAAAATAAGGCAAGCACCGCAGAAGGAAAGGTGGAGGAAAAAAAAAAAAAAAAAAAAAACTCCTTTTCCTGTGTTTACCCTCCTTCTGTGTGACCCCGGCTGGTGCGTCAACATACCGAAAGGTGTAGGCGCCCAGAATAAATGGGACGAAAACATACTCTGGAATACTGCTGTACTCCGAGTATTTGGGGCTTCAGTACTGCTCATACTCCAAGTACTCCGGTCAGGCCGCCAGTACTCTAATACTCTCAGTATTCGGAGTACGAAATGTACTCGATACTCGGAGTATACTCGGAGTTTGAAGTATAGGAGCATCTTTGCATCATTTTAAAGGCTCGGACGTCATTCCTCCCAGGTCCTGGAGAGCATGTGACTGGCGTGTTTATAGCATTTCAAAATCCACAGATAGATACATACATACGTAGATGCTCCCATTACCTGGGAGTATAATTAGAGTATTTTCGAGAAAAAATACTCGGAGTATCAGTATCGAGGATACTCGGTGTTAAGAAATGGATGAAATCCGTTTCTTGTCATTATCAATGTTCTGTAGTGAATGCCCAGCTCCATGTTAGCACTTGCTGCAGCGCCACAGCAGTAGCATGTAGCCTACAGAGTTGCTCATCAGTACGACAATGTCATCTTATACTCGTAGCGGATAGGAACACTGCGGAGTCAATGCGTATCGTATCATAGGCAAAACCTTCCAGGTACCAGGTACAAGGTTATGCCGGACAAAACGGCAACAGTGTGCTTGGCGGGTGTGTTGGAATGTTACGCTTGTACAGATTATCTATATATGTTGAAGCTGATTGGTTTAGGTTCCACCGCGTTATTTCAGGTTGCGCCGCATTTCTTTGTGTAACG
This sequence comes from Saccharina japonica, assembly GCA_008828725.1. NCBI lineage: Eukaryota > Phaeophyceae > Laminariales > Laminariaceae > Saccharina > Saccharina japonica. The sequence goes on from MEHQ01002486.1 coordinate 107,598, forward strand.
TACCTACCGGATATCCACGAGTACAGAGTTCGTAGGCGGATATCCTAGCTCAGTTCTTCGTCTGGCTTCCCTGCGATTGGGGCGTGGTTTGTCTACCCCTTCCTTGGTTGCGACCGTCTAGCTCTACCAAGCGGCTCTACTGCATTGACACAGGACGAGCGTCATCGCTGGTATCATCAAGTTAATTTATATGAAGTGGAGTGAAGCGAACCTTCTAAGCGTTATCAACTTCTCACATCCTTAACACAGCATGTCTGCTCGGTCAGTCTAACGACTACCAGCACCAGCCTTTGCAGCCTACTGCGAAGTATTTTCTGGTGGTATCTTTAACAGGTTATGAGCCTCGGTTTACGCGTGGTGCGCGCATCGGGAACCTTCGCGGACCCGGAGCTTTACAGCAGCAGCTAAGGATTTCACGCACAGCAGTTCGGGGTGAGTTTCGTTTGTTTATTTTATCAGCGACCCGGCCCAGCTCGGTTTCCGTAAATTCAGCCTCTCGGCTTCTTTTTAACACTGACACTGCTACACACAGCAGTTCAGCGTGATTATCACTGTTACACACAGCAGTTCAACGTGATCGGCACTGTTACACACAGCAGTTCAGCGTGATTATAGCAACCTGGCACAAGCTCGGGGACGTGGGTTTTTTCAACACGTCGACCGAGACTCGGGTTCGCGTTTTTTAGGTATCTATATATCGCCGAAGGAGGAACAAATCCGTCTTTAGCGCTAAGTACGAGTATTTGCCATGGAGAGCGTGGCGTCCAACAACACTCAGGCAGTTATCAAGAACTGCCCGGTCTTCGCCGGCAGGAACAAGGATGCTTTCTACGAATACAAGACCAAGCTTCGCGTCTGTCTTGCGCTCTACAGCAAACCCGTCTTCGAAGTGTTTCAAGGCAAGCTCGAGTCGCCATCTATACTGGGCAGCGCCAACACATCGTCGCTTAATGTCACTGCTGAGCGGACATGGATTCAAGCAAACCAAGACCTCTGGTGTGTGCTACTCCTCACCACATCCGGCTCTGCCAACAACACCATTAAAAGGTTTGAGGGCAAGCGGCCGGAAGATGGAGCGGGGCACGGACAGGCGGCGTGGAAAGCTCTCACTGAAAAGTACAACGGCCACACTAAGGAGGCCAGAAGAGCGTGCCATGAGAAGCTCGTCAACACCAAGATGGAGTCCGAGCAAGATCCGGACGACTTCTTCTTCGCCCTAGACGAATGCCGTGACCGACTCCAGGAAATGGGCCAGACGGTCCACGACGAGAGGTACGAAGACATTGTGTTACGTGCTCTTCCCATTGAATACGAGAGAGTACTAACCGCCAGCTACGAGAGGCGGGATTTTGGTTTAGAAGATATTCGGCACATGGTACACACCATGTACGTCGACCACCTTTCACGCCCTTCCAGCGTCAAGCCGGTCGCAGGTCGCGGCATCGCCATGCAGGTGGCAAGACACAACGGTAGGGACGTGCAGTGCACCTACTGCAAACGAGTCGGGACACACCATACAAGACTGCGCCGTCCTGAACGACAAGGAGCACCGGCGTGGGCGAAATCAATGGGGCCAACAAATTCAACGATCACAGCACGCGCCTAGCCACGCAAAAGAACCACCCGGAAACGGGAGGAGAGTAGGCAATGAAAAACAGTGGTGTTCTTTCCATAAGTCCACAACACACAGCGACGCAGATTGTCGTATGCGGCATCAGCAGCGCAACAACAGTGCAAACAACGGGAGCGCGAATTATGTCGGTTCTTGTGACCCCAACCACCCTATCTCATTTTCCGCGGTGAAAGCGCCGGTGGAGGAGGAGGCTTTCTGGCCTTTCGGGCCAACGGATGAATTAGTCGACACTAACGGGCGGTTTGGATATATCGGCGGTATCGGCGGTATCGGCGGAGAATAAACTAACGGATCGGCTTTCATGATCAAGGAAGGACCAATCCAGAAACTGCCGATGCAGTTTCGAGGCCGCATCCTCGGGGTTTTGACTGCGATCACCCGTGCTCTAGTGATAGTGGCCATATTTCACTATATGTGGCTTATATTCGGGGACTCCCTTTATGCCCGCATGGTCTCGACGAACACCAATGGGCAGCCAGAAATGTTTAAGGGAATTACCCGCACGGAGAAAGGATTGGCTCTCACGGCTGGTCCTATCGCCGCAGATGGGCTCTCAATGAACCCACCGGTGGCCGAACTCTTGGACCGAATCAGCGACATCACCCGGAGGGACATACTGGACGAAGGAGCCGTAATATCACCGTACGAGGGTTTTGTGTCCGGGGGGGCGCCGCTGAAGAGCGTCCTGGAAGGAGGCAGTGCACAAGGTGCAGCATCGCCAGAGGGAGCTCCGCAGGGGGGCGTTTTCGAACAGCTGGAGCAGCCAGTGTCACCTGGTGGAGCCTCCCTGGAGTCATCGCCGGCTGCATCATCGCCGCTCCAACAGAGGGGCCATTCGCGGCTGGAGGTGATGCCTGCGGTTACGCGTGCTGGTACTGCAGCAAAATCCTTTGTGAAGCGTAACACCAACAGCAGTTCAAATTCTGCCCATCTAGCAACAATTGTCACCTGGTCCGCACTGTCCGATCTTCGAGGACTGAAGTCCTACACCAGGATGACCCTGCCAGATATTGTGCACGAGACATACGCAGAAGAGTCAGCCGTGGAGTACGCCTATGCCGCGATCAACGTTCGAAACTGTTCGGCGGGGGAGAATGCGGAAATAATCCCGAACACTTTCAAAGAAGCCATGACTCTACCGGTCAAGGCGCAGTGGAAGGCGGCCTCAGACAAGGAAGTGGAAAGTCTAAAAAATAGCAATGTCTACACCCTCATGCCGATGACTGCTGTCCCCACAAAACACAAGATTATCGGCAGTCGATGGGTCTATAAAGTCAAGGCCGACAACTCACACAAGGGACGCGTTATTGTATTTGGGTGGGGTCAGTTACCTGGTATTGATTGCGGCAGTACGTTTGCCCCCGTTTGCAGCCTTCAGAGCATCCGCATGGTGCTAGCGATAGCGGCGGAGTACAATCTGAAGAACGGGCAGCTAGATTACAGCACCGCACTTCTGAATGCGGATATCACGGAAGAAGAAGTATGTGTCAAGATGGCACCCGGATACGAAGAGTTCGACGAAAACAGAGTTCCAATGGTGATGAGAAATCTTAAAAGCTTGTACGGCCTTCGCCAGAGCCCAACCAACTGGTGGAACACAATCGACGGACATCTGGTGGAAATCAACTTTAAACGCCTCAAGTCGGACCCGTGTGTCTTCACCCACTCGGAGGGCGGCGACATCATCATCCTAACCCTGTCGTACGTCGACGATGTTCTACTGCTTGGAAAAGACCTGACGGTACTCAGGCGGATCATGCAGAAGCTGATGAGCCGTTTTTCAATGATGGACATGGGAGACGTGTCACTCGTGCTCGGAATGGGCGTCATCCGTGATCGCGACAAGGGGACGGTGACCATTACCCGGGACAAATACATTAAGTCCATGCTAGAGCGGTACGGCATGGCAAGTTGCAATCCTACGTACACACCTGGCGTGAGAAAAGAGCTTTCACTGGACCAACCGGACGAGGAGCTTTTAAACAAGGAGGAGAAACAGCGTTTCCAGGCCATCAAGGGCAGTGCAATGTACCTCGGGCAGGTGACTCGCTATGCCATTTTGTACGCCGTCAACCAATTAACGAGGGTGATGTCCAAACCGTCCAAAGCTCACATGGCGGCGGCAAAACACCTACTTCGCTACCTGGCCGGGACGGCGGATTTCTCCATCACATAAAAGCGGGAGGGTTTCAAGTTGGCAGCTTTTTGTTTCCGATGCAAACTGAGGCAACAATCCGGATAACGGCAAGTCGATGTCTTCATACGTTGTCTTCTTTTCAAATGCCCCTGTGAGCTTCAAGGTGGGGATGCAAGGGCTGACGGCGCAGTCCACTATGGAGGCAGAGCTCGCGGCCGCAGCACTAGCGATGAAGAAGGCGGTGTTTTGTTCAAACATGATGAAGAAGCTGGGGTTCGGCACGCCCTTCGACTGCGTACCACTGTACATCGACAACACCTCGGCTCTGCACGTGGCCGGGATCCGAACTTACAGCTCGAGAGTCAAGCACGTGGCCCTGCGGTATTTTTTCATCCAGGAGCTGGTCAAGTAGGGAATAATCTCCATCCACTACTACGTGAAGACGGGAGACGAACTCGCTGACATCGGCACTAAGTATCTCAGCAAGCACAGGTACCGCTACCTCCTCGAGCTTGTCAACTAGTTCAAGGTCTGAAGTAGGTAACCCTGGTTTATTTTATTTATTTAATTTTATTGTATATTGTTTGTTTTTCTACGTTCGCGCGAATGGGGGAGTTGTTCGAGAGTCAGTGTTGCACACAACATACTTTAAACCATTCCGTTCGCCTTCTGAAAGGCAGTTATCCGAACGAGTGGCTTGAATGGGCCCTTAATGCGTTTCGATCGATGTTTTTTCTTGATTCAGAGTGACTTTGTTGTATACACATGCATTGCGTTGCATGGTCAAACTCACCAGTGAAAGAAGACATCAGTTACAACGAGGTTTTATTGCAGAAGCCATAAGCTGGGTCTAACCCCACGGTGGAGGGTTTAGGTAACAAGGACATTGATTTGAGGCATTGCAGCTGTATTTGAGACTCGACATCCATTGAGGGGGAGTGTTAAGAAATGGATGAAATCCGTTTCTTGTCATTATCAATGTTCTGTAGCGAATGTCCAGCTCCATGTTAGCACTTGCTGCAGCGCCACAGCAGTAGCATGTAGCCTACAGAGTTGCTCATCAGTACGACAATGTCATCTTATACTCGTAGCGGATAGGAACACTGCGGAGTCAATGCGTATCGTATCATAGGCAAAACCTTCCAGGTATCAGGTACAAGGTTATGCCGGACAAAACGGCAACAGTGTGCTTGGCGGGTGTGTTGGAATGTTACGCTTGTACAGATTATCTATATATGTTGAAGCTGATTGGTTTAGGTTCCACCGCGTTATTTCAGGTTGCGCCGCATTTCTTTGTGTAACGTACCTACCGGATATCCACGAGTACAGAGTTCGTAGGCGGATATCCTAGCTCAGTTCTTCGTCTGGCTTCCCTGCGATTGTGGCGTGGTTTGTCTACCCCTTCCCTGGTTGCGACCGTCTAGCTCTACCAAGCGGCTCTACTGCATTGACACAGGACGAGCGTCATCGCTGGTATCATCAAGTTAATTTATATGAAGTGGAGTGAAGCGAACCTTCTAAGCGTTATCAACTTCTCACATCCTTAACACAGCGTGTCTGCTCGGTCAGTCTAACGACTACCAGCACCAGCCTTTGCAGCCTACTGCGAAGTACCATCTGGGGGTATCTTTAACACTCGGAGCATGTAGTATTATGTAGTATTAATAGCAGTATTATTATTATAATAGTCGGTGTCTCTCTCTTTTTTCGTGTTGCCTCGCCCGTGCAGCAGTTATCTGTTCCTCTTGGGCACGTGTGCTTTTCGTCTATTAATAGGGGCGCTTCTGTCTCCCTGCGCCATTTGTATTCTGTTTCATTTCAGAACTTGTTTTTTATTTGTCTTTTTTGTTCTTATTTTTTGGTTCGGCTCGTGTCGCTGTGTTCTCGTACCCGGTACGTTGGTACGTTGCGCGTCTCACTTGCTTTACCCATTAATTTGCGTTTATTTTGTTTTGGTTTTTCTCTGTTTCACAATCTGTGACCACAGAATTTGTATCTCTCTAGGATTGGGAATCAGGACAGGCACTGGGTGTACTGATGTGGTTGAGTAGAAAGAACGGGTTTAATGTGAAGACAACAACAACAACAACAACAGTAGTGCTACGTACCGGTATGCTAATAACAATGACTCTCCGTAAATAGTCAAGATACTTTTTTGCGAGAAAAAGTCCCTACGACCACGAGTATGCACTCGGGGGCGGGGCTCGAGCCCACGATCTTGACTCTATAACAGAGACGAGATTCGCCTGTCCGAATAAACAAGAAACACGCATACCGCGCATACCTCACATGCCCGATATGAACCCTACCGTATAACCCTTAGAACATACTAAACATATCATACGTACGTACCAGCTCAACCGTAAAGATCGTCGCGTAATACGTAATGTACTGCTGGTACTGCTCGTTTTTCCAACAAATATTTTGAAATTTCGAGAGGTTCCACCAGAAATTTTGAAAGGTGTCGTGTTTTGTTGGGAACCAAGGTACCTGGGATATTCCGATTTTTTTTAAGATTGTCAAAATATATATATTTTTTAAGAAACTTTATTCTGAAAAATTACAAAGCATTTCACCAAATAGGTCAAGGGTCGTGCAAAAGGCGCAAAGACTCGGCAGCAGCCGTAGTAGCAGCGCGAACACCTGAAACCTGACACACGCAGCAGCAGCAGCAGCAGCAGCAGCAGCAGCAGCAGCAGCAGCAGAGGCAGCAGCGGCAGCAGCGCCGGCAGAAGAAGCAGGATAAGTGCAGGGAGCATGAGCGAGAAAAGCAATCCGGAAAACAGCAGACCGTCGAGGGCAACCGAGCAATCTACCGCCGAGCAATCTAGCTACTGCGACGCAGCGACAGCAGCAACAGCAGCAGCAACACTAACCCAGTCCTGCAAGCAGGGTGGTCCTGTGATCCGTAGGGTCATGGTTCGGGGAGGAGATGAGCGCGCTTCTTCAGCAGCACTGGCTCTGCCTCCGCCTCTCCAACCTCTGGGACAGATGCAGACGACGGCAATAATAGCAGATTCTTCGGTTAATGAACATCAACCTGGTTCGCTCACGAGCGACCCGCAGCAGCACCACCAGCAGCACCAACAACCGCAGCAGCAGCAGCAGCAGCAGCAGCATCAATTGCAGCAATTGCAGCAGCAGCAGCAGCAGCAGCAGCAGCAGCAGCAGCAGCAACAGCAGCAACAACAACAACAGCAACAATTACAGCAGCAGCAGCAACTGCAGCAGCAGCAGCAGCAGCAGAGAGGCACAGATGAAGCTAGCAGTAGCAGCAACCCAGCTCTTCCTGCCTGGGAGGACGAGTCCGCCCTCAAAGAACAGGGCACCGATGCACGGCGTTCGTCGGCAAGGGTTAACGCAAATGCCGCCGCCGCCGTTGCCGCCCGTCCGTCGCCAGGCCGATCAGCCTCCTTGCCCTACGCTTACGCTGGAGAAAAACCCCTGCTGCTATCCAAAAAGCAACCGTTCCAAGCAAGTGTCGACAAAGCAATGGGCAAGAACTACGTTTTGTGGCCGACGTTCCTATTGCAGAGGGTGTGCGCGCGCCGGGGCATCCGAGGGATGTCGACGTGCAAGGCTAACGAGACGATGGTGCAGCTGCTGATGGAGCAAGACTTCAACGAAGGCAGACCAAGCCCGTACATGGACGACCTGCGGGAAATCGCGCTAGGTACTATACTCGTAGTTGTTTTTTTTCGTTTTTGCTTCGCCAAACAACCAAATACCTGGTACCACATACGTACCTGGTACACACTGTACGTACGTAAAAAGCAAGTACTCGTCGAACTCGGCGAGTGCCAGGCCACAGGTATACTTGAGTAAATACAAAAAAATGCTGTACGGCAAGTGCAGGTCAGTGTCATCACAACTCCTCTGCCAGCCTCTGCTGCTGTAACATTGCTACGTATTCGGTCGGGGTTCCCTGTTACTATTTATTACGGTACGTAGAAGTCATACCTGTACTACTGCTGTAGATCTCTATTATTAGAAATAGGAGAAGTACGTACACACGTGTTGATGATATGCATCAATCATTACAAGGGCGACGAGGTCGATTGACCGATGAAGGCGACCTACTTATTATTAGATTAAATTTCACCAAGCGAACGGACGATGCCAACAGACGATCGACGGTCGACGGACCGAGTGGCCGACGACGGACCGAGCGGCGACGGCGCGATCGATGAAGGTGGCCAATGACCGCGGGCCTATGGGCTATGACCCTCCAAAGAGTCATCCAGGGTCATATCCTGTAGCCGCCGACCCTATCGAGCGACCGAGTGATCACCAGCAGTTATTACTCTGCTTGTAAATACCGTACGCACGATTTCCCTTTTTATGTTTACGAGTACGACCACAATACTGTAAATCACGTAAATCACACATTCTCTTGTCGAGCGACGTGTCTTCCAGGCTCCTCCCGCGACAACCACCTGACAGCGAGACGCAAAACCAAGCGCCCCGATCCTTCTGTCCCGTCTTTTCCCTGCTTGCACATGCCGCAAACCGCAGCGGCAACGCTGGGTGCAAAAACGTGCCTCAACTCAACCCAACCTGTGTTGTTACCGAAGTTGCGCCGCCTTTTGGCCCGCTCTTGCGCGCTCTTGCCACGCCGAGCGCAGCCAAGCGCGGCGAGAGATAACGCTTTTCGCCCATGGTGCCACGCCCCTCCCCCCCCGCCGGCCCCCGCTATTCACACCGAAAAACCGGGCCGAAACATTCCAGAACGGCGCATTGGCAAGGCTACGCTAAACCAAGCACGACACCGCAGACACCGACAACAACGACAACACCAACAGCATCGTCATCATTCTGTTTTACTGTACGTAGTGATCAAACAACAAGTATATGCGGCCTCGCTGCAAAGCACCACGGTTTCGAAATAGCGACTGCTGTACTTTTAACCTAATTCATTAGTACAGCGGAAGTAATGGCTGGCGTGAGAAAATTAACTGATCCTTACTGCAAGAAACTAGCCCGACGAATTATAATTTTATCTGGAAGATACCTGCTAATGACAAATTGTTGCTGAAACCGCTGTTTTTCTGACACACCCGGTATCCTATTTTTCTGCGGGTTGGAGCGGGCAAGCTTTGTAGTGGCAAGGCGTGGTTCATTTTTTCCGACGTTACCCCGATTTTGTGTTTGAAATCAGTTTTGTCGGACGTAAGCTTCAGGCGACGACAGGAATTTCGTAGCTCACGCGGTATCGCGAGAAACACAACGTGTTCCAGGTGTGTGATCTATTTGTGAAACATAATATACATGTTGCATCATGACACCAACCAATCGTTCCCCCTATACGCTTGTCTTTCAAAGGGGCAGGTCTCTTGAACTGTGGTCGCGTCGCAGTCAACGTCTTGGCTGCTGTGCGCGGCTCTTTTGCCCCATATCCACAGCAACCATACCCCACCAGCGATTCTTAACAGCATGTCTGCCCCTCAACGACGGACGTTTTGACCGTAGTAATAGTAGTCCTCTCACACACCACATAGAGGGCGGTCGGTGCTCGACTTGCTGATGTTGATCGCTGTTTTTAGTTTTTTTTAGCGTTTACCGGTACCAAGTATTATTTTGCTATTTCTTCCATGGTGCGACGCCCTGCCCTCAGGCCACACAACTCCAGTTCACTGGCTAACAGAGCGAAGCTCCCCTACGTCGCATTCGAGGCAATATTGATATTTCGTTTCGATCGTGATGATCCTTTGACGACAGGTTGTCTGTGTCAGGGAACACAAAACCATTACAGTATATTCAAGCCAAAATCAAGAGTTTTCCATTCATATCCAAAACAAAAAAATCGTGCAGATCGGGGCTCTTTGGCCTACACTATAGCCACTATTGCAATAAACGAGGGGACGGAGAAGAAAACGTCCGACCCGCGGCCTTAAAAGTGCCAGTATTAGTAGTTACATATGTTTTTCAGGTACGAAGATCGACCCGACCCTTGAACGATACCACCCCCCCAGGGGATGGATGATTATCGCTATATATTCGTGCGGCGTCACTGGAGTTTAATTTATACCTTCGACCACTGCAAAAAATGTTCCCACCCTAGCTCCCAAGTAGGTTGTAGTTGGTACTCGAAACGCGGGTGCAGCTGTCAAGGGGTTACCGGTACTACCGCGTCATCAGTGTTGCTATTGATCTTGTCGCTCATCGCTTGAGCCCTTAGCTCCAACCGTTACCCTTCTTGAGTTGTATTTTTTTGTCCCGAGGGCTCTCAAAACATGGCCTCCTCTCCCATCCCCCTCACTGCACTGAGCGTAGTATCTCTGTGTCGTAGTTTTGTTACCACAGAACTGGTACCTTTTTAGGATGAAGAATCGGCACGGACACTGGGTGTGCTGGATGTCGATGGGTAGAAAGGAAGGTTTAATGTGAAGAACACACACACACCCTCGCTATGATACGGTGTACGCGCCTAAATGTTCTGATATATATATATGTTTTGTCCGGTGGCGTTCCGTCCCGTCCACACCCTGCTTCTTCGCTCTCGCCCGCAATTGTCTCTCTCGACAACAGTTCGGAGCAAGGACACCGTCTCCAACGGAGCCGCGGCAGAAAGTATAGAAACCGGCGAAGGGTGCGACATGCTCCTCCCCGAAGGTGTCCGGACAGAATCCTCGGGCACCCTGGCCGGAAATGGTGCTTCTGCGAGGGGGGCGGGGGGTAAGCGCAAGGGTAAGGAGCTGTTTGCAAAGTCGACGTATGGGCAGAGGAGGGCGAAGGCGGAGCGGGCCAAACAGGCAAAGAAGGCCAAGACTATCGAAGAAAGTACGGAGATGAGCGTGTCGAAAGCCCTGTCCCGGATCCTGCCGGGCTTGAGAGATCGAGTCGCGCCCGGGGAGACGAACCCGCGCGAACGCGCTCAAGAAATGGAGGTTAGGTCCGCCAAACTCGCGCTCAGCATAAAGATGTACGAAGCGCACAAGGAGTTCTCCAACGAAATCGAGGAAATAGCGAGGGGGAGGAAGGAGGGAGGCGGAAGAAGAAGAAGCGATTTCAGAGAAAAGTATTTGGAGAAAATTCTCCAGAACCTGGAGGCGCGCATGCTCAAGGACGCGGACGCAGAAATCTAACCCCTGCCGAACGCTTGTTGTGTTTAGGTGTCATGAGTTTTTTTCGGGGGGGGGGCGGGGCGGCTCTCCTGCACCATATTGTTTTTGTTCATTGCGGAGAGAGTAGTAGTGTATGCTCGCGCCCCCTCTTTTATTTTTACTCTGCAGTTTTTTTTGCTTTGCTGCGGTTTAGTTTTTCTATTTCTTTTGAACCGTGCACAATTCACAAGATCTGTACGGAGTGCTCTGTAACGTGCCTTGCTGTACAGAGACCCTGTCATACCATGCTCCGGGTGCAGTTGTTGTTGTTGTACTCGTATGGTCAAAATTTGCTCCTCGTACGAGATCGAATATACGTACTTATAGTCTAGAGATCTATCTGATCTGTCTTAGTGTGGCTTCGGAACTTGTATGATATCTCCCGAGGAAGAACCACATCAATAATTTGCACGTAATGCCTATGGGAATAGTAAGTAGTACCCGGTTAGTAGATGCCTGATGAGTCTGGGTGCACGTCTTGAGGTTAAATAGACCGGTATACCTTTTTTGTTCAAGACACAAGCACACAGCACATCGCTGGGTCTTTTAGTTTAGTTTAGTAGCTGCTGTAACGTCTACTCCAACGCCAACAGTTACAGTTATGAATGGCCATAACTTACGTTGATGTGTATCTGCGACGTCTGTAATTGTTATGTTCCTCTTCATTGTCCACGGGAAGGGAGTTGAGGTCGATATGTGATAAAGGCTTATTGTTGGACACTGGGTATTGTCGAATTGTACCTTGAATATTCAACATTCGAGTATTTACCGTGTCATCCTTTTTTCGTCGAGGAAGGTCACGACAATGCACGCATCTGAGCGTATTATGTGTGATGACAAAACTGTCATGAAACGAACGGAAGAGGAAGCAGTTTTTTCAGCCGTTCGCCTTAAAGAAAAAACGCGACGGTTCGTTGGGACATTTTTACAAAGCAGTATTAGTAGTATGGCCCAGACAGGCACAAGACAGGCAGAGAGCGCCTCCTGTCTGCTTGCTTCTGCTACGATATCTGTGCGCTGTGTGCTGTGGTGCTGTGTATTGGGACTGGGACTGGCCGGGTTGATTACGGATGGATGTCCCCTGACGACCACGTTTCGCATCCACAATCCCTATTGTGTGAGGTAAAGCGCTGTCAAGACGGTCGAGCGTTGGCTTGCGCTCCCCGTACACAACCCAGACTATTAATAGTTCAAAGGAACACATAAATAGGTATAATATTTGGTCGTTCGGGTCTGTACGTATAGAACAAACACACCGACAATCGGGAATTTTGTTTTCGCTCTCACGTGCAACTTGCAATACACCACATCGTTCACTATTATTCTTGTTGAAACCGGTACTACCGTACAACAACACGAATCGTAACACCCCGTGGGAAAAATTCAGTGTTGCCGAGGGAATGTGCTATCTTACATGTTATTCGGTACCCTCCTCGTGAAATTGGTAACCTCATCCGCCTCATCATATAATAATAGTTACCTGGCAAACAGTACACAGGGGAACACGCCAAAATGCGTATCATTGGCGCTGCATTTACATGCAGTATTTATTGTTTGCAGTCGTATATACGATTCAATATATGTATACATTGCACCAGGGATACTCTGACCCACAGCAGTAGTAGTCAGCTCAGAAAACATCAACAGATACCAGGAAGGAGTGGGTGGGAGTTGGAGTAATTTTATTGTGTTTCGGGGGGAACCAGGAACCACACTGGGTGGAGGATGGCGCATGGATGGATGGATGGAGTGGTTCCTGTGATAGTATATTATACTCCTGGAAGTACTCGAGTATATATATATATATATATATATTTTTTTCCATCCCATTTATTATCTTCGCCCTTCCTTTCTCTCTCCTTCTTAGTCGTAACTCAGATCCGGGGTCACAAAGTGGGCTCTTCTCCCTCCTCCCCCACTACGGTTCTTGCCTTGCATTTTTATCGCGAGAAGATTTCAGCACTTTCTTCCCTCGTCGACTTGCGTCGGATTCCGCCTACCCACGCCACGAAGGCGCTCTCAGCAATTGGTTCCTTTTTATTTTTTCAAATAAAGACAAAATCTCTCACCACGGTGGGATTCGATCCTGGGTACCAATGATAGTAGTCTTTGAAGCTGACCACTACTCTATACCGGGGCGGCCGGTATATGCCAGGGTTCGATATATTGTTCAAACTGTGAGTACTCGCAATATAACGGAACTCCGTACTGCACTGGGAGCATATACGTGCATCTACCCTGTGAAGGGTAACAACGGTAACAACCCAAAGCAATGGACACTCGAATATCACTGGCGGGGCAGAGCAACGCGAAATATTGTAATCTTGACTCTTTCATGCGAGTTTTGGTGGGTGAAAAACGAGAATAGGCCCCTGGGTGCAAACGCTTCCGTAAAGTATAAAACTATTTTCTCATCTCTGGTGTTGATCGTTCCTCCCCGTTGCTCACAGCCAGTACCCCACGTCAGGAGTTACCAGCACGATGACTAAGGCAGCGGCGGTGAGGCATTGTCTGATGTATTGATGCCTGTCGGTGATGAGTTGTTGAGATTACTGGGTGGTAGTTAGTTCACGGCCCGACAACCTTGGTGGCTCACTGCTGTGTGAGGCTTGAGTGGCTCCTGATGCACGGAGCAACGAAGCTTTCACGTGTTCTGGTCGTCGTCCTCATGGACTAGGGCTCTGGACTCGATCAAAACTGAAACAGGAAGCACCCTATTTGACGAATGCTTACCTTCCTGCCCTGACCAGCCCCAGGTGAAAGCCCCCAAGTGGTACGCTGGGGACGATGTGAAAGCCAAGGGCGCCCCGCAGAAGCACAACCCTACCAAGCTTCGCAGCAGCATCACCCCCGGAACTATCCTTATCCTCCTCTCTGGACGCTTCCGCGGCAAGCGTGTGGTGTTCCTGAAGCAGCTCCCGTCGGGAACGCTCCTGGTCACTGGTGAGCTTATACCACAACCTTGGAGTTGACGTACTTTCGAGGCAGAAGATAGAGAAGTCCGTCCTAAGCCCAATGACGTAAACCAAACACGTGCGCTAGGCTTGGCCAGCTTTGTAGGTCGGGCGCCGGCGACCCGCATGCCTCAATGTGAGGGTGCCTGGAAGCTTGCCTGGCCTGAGGAGCTTGGCAGTTGATAAGCCGATGAGTGCCAAATGCTTATGAGAACTGAGGGCTTTAGGACTGTGTTGTACCCATCGGTCATGTGTTTCGCCATTGCTCTGGGCTCTGGGCATGCTTACTTACTCTGTTGCCCAGTTGGTCGTGTTGGGTCAGATTATGATACATGCCCTGGTATAAAATATCAGTTCGCCATTTTGCTGCGCAAACGCTGCCATATTGCAAGTTGGCCACAAACACTCCAAGAAACCGAGAAATCGCGAGTCTCCTCCGGAAAATTTGCTCCTTGTGCTAGCCTTGCGTCGTACGTATGGTTGGTCTACGTCACAGCAGTACTTGTTTTCGTGGAATTTAGATTATTGCGGGAGTTCAGAGACCACACGTTCAAGAGCAGACAGAGGCCAGTAGAGGGTGTACGATACAGCACGAGAACTTAGGCCAATGTTTCATACCGTACGTACTTGGTACGAAGTACCTGGTATTAAATAGCAGAAGAATACGAGGCATTGGTAAAAAAGTAAAAAACACAGCAGTTGTGAGATCTTTTGCCGAAACCAATGATATTTACGTACTTACCTACCAGCCTACCAGGTAATACGAGTATATAGTATATCATACAAGTATTTACGTATTTACCATCAGCAGAACCAGCAGCAGTGTAAGCAATGATGCGCAACAGTATATGTACAGTATTATCATACATATGATACGCTTCAAACGCAGCAGCCAAGCTTGCCTCGGTTTTTCGTATAATTCGTATATACTTATGATACGGCGTCCCGTTTCGTCCCGTGTTTACAAAAACGCACAACCTACACCATGCGGTGATGGATAGACCCCATTTTTTTTTTTTTTGTCCATCCCATTTATTATCTTCGCACTTCCGTCTTTCTCCCTAGTCGTATCTCAGATCCGGGGTCACAAAGTAGGCTCCTCTCCCTCCTCCCCCACTACGGTTCTTGCTTTTTTTGCATTTTTATCGCGAGAAGACTTCAGCCTTTTCTTCCCTCGTCAACTCTCGTCGAATTTTGCTTACCCACGCTATAATATGCGCTCTCGACAGTCGGTGTCATATGATAATAAAAACCTCCATGGGGAGAATCGAACCCTCGACATCCGGCCCAAAAGGCTTCGTGGCTACCAGTTAGACCACCGGGGCGACCGCCCATGCTCGCTCGTATATATGGTACGATACTGCTGTACACCACCACACAATCGCTTTAAACAGCGAATTTGCATCGTCGTTCGATCTTGCGTTTTCCCTTGTGATGACTGATGTGCACTTGCTTACGACTGCTTTCTTAAATACATTCTGCAATACTGCTTCCTCAACTTGCTTCCCGCCAAATGTGCCTAATGTGGTGTTTTCCCCAGGCCCGTACCAGGTGAACGGTGTCCCTTTGCGGCGCGTGAACCAGGCGTACGTGATTGCTACGTCGATGAAGGTGGACCTGTCCAAGGTGACCATCCCGGTCGCTGACGACTCGTACTTCACGCGCGTGACTTCGGCTAAGAAGACCGAAGAGGACCAGTTCTTCGAGCAGGGAGCCAAGGTATGATCTTCTCAACCCGCTTCGGGCAGAGGATAACCGTTGTTGTTGCCGTTCCATTGCGTTGCTTCCTACCTGCTACCAGGTATGTACCTTGCGTATACCTGGTACGAGGTATTAATGTTGGGGTTGCACAGTTTTTTTTTTTGCACAAACAAGGTTACTGCTGTTACGAGTACATGTTTTTTTATGCATCTGGATTGCTAGCAGGGTAGGTCTTACCTGTCGTATATGGCATTGCATTATCTGCTCTGCGTACTGCACTGCAGCGTAGCATCTCTGTGTCGTAGTTTTGTGACCACAGAACTGGTATAGTACCTCTCTAGGATGAAGAATCGGCACGGACACTGGGTGTGCTGGATGTCGACGGGTAGAAAGATTTATCTGTATCCTCGACTGTCTCGACGCGCCCTCCTCCCGGCACCACCGACGTGACGGTGCTCTACGGGAGGAGGGCGTCTTGTTCGAGGCTCTAATTTGGCACTCTTCGCGCGTCTCCCTTCCTTGTCTTGTCTTGTCCCTCTTGATGTCTCTTCCGCAGACCTCCACTGTGTCCGACAAGCGCAAGGCAGACCAGAAGATCGTCGACGCTGGGCTCCTGGCCGCTGTTGCTGCCGAGCCCCTGTTGAAGGCGTACCTCAATGCCAAATTCTCCCTCAAGAAGGGCGACCGGCCGCATGAGATGCTCTTCTAAGTTGGCTGAAAATTGTCGGCTTTAGCTGGGGCTTCAATAATACGATGGCTTGACTGGTGCAGAGTGTGTTTTTTACTCATGGGTATATCCCCTCGCGGGTGTTTAACCCTTTTATCTCGATCTATTTGGGCCTCTGCCGCGGTAGGCATGTCGACTTGCTCGAAATGTGTACCATGGCTCGGAAGATCCATTGGTAAACAATTGCTCCGATTTTCGGATTGCATTTCATGCTCCTCCTCGTGGATTAATGCTTTCGTGACGGCGCAAACTGCTTGGTCGTGGAAAAACATTCGTCAAAACACGTTGCCGCAAACAGCGAAATACGTTGACGTCGTTTCGTTCGGATCCAAAACACGCATCCATGGAAATTTGTCGCGCGCAGTTGGTCGTTCAACCGCGGTTGTCAAAACGAAAGCATTTTTTACGTACCATGCTTTTTTTGTCCATAGTCCACTTTTGCCCGTTAACACGGCTTGCTTGCTGTGCGTGTGTTCTTAGTGTTTTTCACATGAACCGTTATTTTTCCCCGTCGACATCCAGCACCCAGTGTCGTGTTGATTCTTCATCCTATTGTAGAGAATAGAGAGATCCTACGTGTTGATGCAGTAAGAAAAGTAGACAATGCCGTGCCGTCGTACTGGGTACGACAAACGCACCAGCGTACACAGGCCAGCAACCCAAAGGTACACAGGAACACAAGAAATCCAAGCCTTCAGGTCGGCAAAAAAGAGTAGTCGGCGATATTTTGTACTCCCACTACGCACAAACTAGGATCGTCTTCGGAATGTCGATAACTAGGACCAAATGGATGAACAGAATCGGTGCATTCGTCCAAGTACAGTCGAAGCAATTATCGCGATTCTTGGCGCCAACTTTTTTTTTTTGGTCTATCCCTTTTTTTCTCTCTCCCTCTTTAGTCGTAACTCAAAACCGGGGTCACTAAGTAGGCTCTTCTCCCCCCTCCCTACTACGGTTCTTGCCTTGCATTTTTATCGCGAGAAGATTTCAGCACTCTTCCCTCGTCGACTTGCGTCGGATTCCGCCTACCTACGCCACGAAGGCGCTCTCAGCAATTAGTTCCTTTTTATTTTTTCAAATAAAGTAAAAATCTCACCACGGTGGGATTCGAACTTGGGTACCAATGCCAGCAGTCTTTCAAGCTGACCACTATTAATAGTCTACCGGGTCGACCGGTTATACAGCTCCCCGGCGAGGATTTGTATGGTGGCATTATTGCGTCTGGAGTTGGGGTTGGGCACGAGATGACTTGGGTACAGTTATATAAACAGCGCGGCCTCTGTTAGCAAAATGGGAAATAACTGCGATAATCAGCTTTGTAGGAAATCACCTGAAGTGGATTGGCTCAATAGCCACGAACAATTTACCTCTGATGGTCCGATTCATCGTTAGATACCTGGTACATGGCATGCACCTCCGATGAAGGAGGCAATACCTCGTACAACTACGTACTGTACCTGGTATGATAAAATGCCCTGTAAACATTTCACACGTGGGACAAATCGTGCCCGCATTTTATTTTTGTACTGCCGTACGAGTACCGGTATTCTGTTTTGTAGATTGTACAGATGATGCAGATCCGTAATACAATGCCCTTAGACAACAGCAGCAGCAGCAGCAGCAGTGATATTTAGTGATATTATTATCATCTGTTCCACGTGTGAAACATTCATGACATGTATTATATACCAGGTATGTGTGCAGCCTCGCCAGGGGCGGCTCATGTACCAGGTAATTATATATGTGTGCAGCCTATCATATCTCGTACGTACTTGTTGGCAGTTTGTGGGCGAGGTCAATGGTGCAGCGACACAAATATCTCAACCAAACGCAACAGCGCCCAAAATTCCGATCGGTTGGACCTTCACATTTTGCTCTAGTCCAGTCACCCCATAAAATTAGTATGAAAATGTTAATAGTTGGAGGGCCAGATATAGAACAATCAAGGAAACGCATGAAAAAAAATGTTTTCACAAGGAGAGACACAGACAGGGATACCTACAACAGTACGTATATAACCACAACTTTGCCGGACACCAAACCAAACTCAAAACCTCCTCATGTCCTACAGCCATACTACTGTCTCGGCCATACAAACTCAAAAACTTCCCCGGGGAAAAGGGTACCCACCCGTGATTTACGTGAGCGCGGGGGTGCACCCAACGTTAACCACTTTTACCACCGCTAAACAATGCCACACTATTTTCAAGTACTTTGTCCCCGAAACGTGGTTAGTATATAGTTGCAGAGAGTCTCAGTGCAACAATTCTCGTTTCCATGATGCCATGTCTTCACCAAACGACTCGAGCAGCAGAAGCAGCAGAAGCACCCGCCGCACCCAACTCAGACAAGACAGCTTCGCCACCTCAAAAACAACTAGTCGTGGGTCCGACTCCACTTGCTATCAGAACAAATCATGCAAATACCACACGTACAACGCGCAGTGAACAACCACACACGACAGCGAGCAGCAACAGCGACAGTGGGATGGCTATAATACGGAACAGGAACAGACCGCGTTTCACGCTGCAAACTTCGCAGGTTGGCAGTGGGTGGTACTGTGTGCTACTACTGTGCTATGCTGTTCCAACGACTGCAGATGCCTGCGGAGATCACTCGAAGAAAAATCCCGATCAGCATGACTGGATATGACTATATATAGCTATATATAGGGTTATAGCTATATATAGACGGCCGGCGCCATGTCCAAATGAAAGACCCCGGGAAAATGCTCGTTGGGCGCACGCACACAAAACTATGGTCTACCTAAACGTATAATACTTGTACAAGTGTTGCGTACCAGTGCGATGGGCACCCGAGGCTATCAAATATGGTAGCAGTAGCAAACAAACAACGCCCTTAAGGGCACCATCCAGAGCCGATACCCATCCCAGCCTATACCCGCCCAAGACAGTCCAAATATGTCTGCACCTGGAACGAAAAGCCTTGAACAACGTTCACGCAAAACGTGCATACAAAAACGGCAAACACGACTGGTTGCTCAAGAGCAGTGGCCAGCACCCCGACCAGAGTGTGACGAGAGGGTGTTTAGTTTAGTCTATCTCGCGCAGCCTGGATGAGTGATGATCGAAGGTCAAGTGAACTTCGCCCAGATCTCCGTCGAAGCGGTTCTTCTTCACCTCCAGAGACTTGGCGCCTTTTTGGTTCTGAGCATATCGGACGGGGAGTGATTATGCGCAGTCAGCTTCACGAAGGGATTGGGCGAGACAGAGCTATGGTGGCTCTCCCCCCCCTCCACAATGTCGATGCTTAAGGCACGCACTACCTCGTGGGTATACTACCAATAACATTGCAAAGTGTAGCAGTGCCGTGCGACTACATACTCACTCTCATGATTTTGTTTCAGTCATCTTTTTTCACTCACACTTTCGAGCTAAACTTGAGAGAGGGTGTGTGTATGTACCCTCGACGGCTTTCTGGACAACGTAAAGCCGTGGTCACAAGTGTGTGTTTTCCTTCCTCCCCCCCCCCCCCCGGTATAGTATTAGTAGTACTTTGCTTCATTTTTATCGCGCATAAGGTTGAGTTAATTCAGCATTGTTAGCACTGTTCGTCGATTTTCATAGAATTTTGTAATTCACGCTCTTCCACTTTCAGGGACGGAAGAAAACTCAGGAACATGCCTTACGTAATAGCAAAACCAGCCGGGATTCGAAACCCAGCGGCAACCGACAGAAGGGTTACAGAAGTCTACCCGTTAGACTACAGTCAACAGCTTACCAGGTTTATGTGTACCAAAATACTGCGGTACTATTAATAGTGTTGCAGTGGGGGGGCATACATGGTGTAAGAACGCTCATGAAGGATGAAGGAGCGGTGGTCTATTGATAGTGGATGGACGAATGAGTGCACCGGCGCAAGGCACCTTCAGTGTTTTATTCGGTATCGGGTCGAAGTCGCTCTTAAGTCGCTCTAAAAAAAAACAACCACAATGATGCCACCATGCTGACACATACACATAACCAAACACTGCGAAAGCACTCTCGGACTACAACACGAGCACACGGATGGTCGATGACAGAACACTGCACCGTTTAGACAAGCTCGGCTACGTATATACGAAGTACTTCGTGCTCAACAAGAGCCATACATACGGGAAACACTCAGACCATAAGCGACCGCCTTTTTACGTAATTACGAGCCAAGCCAATAGCTCAAGTACGCGGCGGCCAAAAAAATAGGGCATGCCTTACTTTGAGCTGGGTGAAGCCGCAAATTCTATATACATGCATACAAAATTTGAAGCCGGAGATCCGCGCCGTCCTACCGAAAGTTGCCGGTTTTTCGTATTTTAAAGCCTTTTCATGAGCGCACACAGCAAGCAGTTGGTGGCACTTACACCTATCCACTATTAATAGCATGAGTTTTAAGCTAGCCTATCTTTACAGATAGTTCCACTACAGCGGTGGACCCACCTGCAGAATGACGACCAGGTCGGCCTCTTGGGTAGCCTTAGCCGAGCCGTAGATTGAGCTGGTGGTGAGTCTATGCCCTTCGTCCTCCTTCCGGGGATGTACGACCAGCGTTACGTGCACGTTCTGTTCTGTCGCAAACTTCCGGAACTTTTCGACGGCGACGTCCTGCAAAGAGTTCGATGCCCAGCATGGCCACGAAAAAAGTAAAAGGGTTGCTTGCACTTCGGGAAATGTGTAGACAAACAATTGCGAGCGTTTCCGGGCCTAGGTCTGCAGTTTACCACACTACTAGGTACACTACATGCACAAACTTACTACAGCTACAAGCGTGTCTTCAATCTTCGCGAAATCAACGATCATGGGAGAACTTGTGGAGAACTACGCTCGACACGACAATCTAACGTGAAATACTGACTGTCCAGTCAAACTCGATGGTGTCATAAAAGAGACCGCGGTTGGTCCCCACATAATTCCGATTTCCGCGGCGCTGTTCTGGCTGCCTCTCTCCACAAAGAACAAACGGCGCACGGAGACGCGACCCTACCGTTCTTTCCCGAAAAACTCTGTCACGCCAATAACAAAACAGTAAGCGGGGGAAACTCAACTCCCGATATGTTTGCCGCGACGCGGAAAGGAAATACAATATAGCCGTCGCCAACTTGAGCAGCAGGGTATTTGTAACTGCCAACAACTTGTGTGCGTTGGTTGTTTTGAAGAATTTAGAGAACCGCGTACCAGGTGTACTGAAGTATCGTATTAATCTCCGCCGACGGTCATATCATACCACCAGCCTCAGTCACCTCGAAAAGGGTTTCGCAGATGCTCCGAGTATTTTTCGTGCTCCGAGTACTGAGAGTATTAGAGGACTGGTGGCTTAAATACTCGGAGTACTTGGAGTACGAGCAGTACTGAAGGCCCAAATACTCTGAGTACTTGGAGTATGAACAGTACATATCCTCGAGTACAAGCAGTACCCGGAGTACAAACATCTAAATTACTAGGAGTACAGGCAGTATCCGCAGTACGAACACTTCGAAATACTGCGAGTAGACAAAGTACCTGAAGTATTTTTTCTCTAAAATCCTCTAATTATACTTCCAGGTAATGAGAGCATCTGTGATTTTTGAAATGCTATAAACGCCAGTCACATGCTCCCAGGACCTGGGAGTAATGACGGCCGAGTCTATAAAATGATGCAAAGATGCTCCTAATATACTTCACACTCCGAGTATACTCCGAGTATCGAGTATATTTCGTACTTCGAGTATTGAGAGTATTAGAGTACTGGCGGCCTGAATACTCGGAGTACTTGGAGTGTGAGCAGTACTGAAGACCCAAATACTGCGAGTACAAGGAGTACCCGCAGTATCGGACCCCGAAATACTCCGAGTATGGCAGTATCTGCGGTACAGAATCTCGAAATACTCCGAGTATCATACGAGCAGTATTCCGAAGTACATAGAGCCCAAATACTGCGAGTACACGGAGTACCTGAAGTATTTTATCTCCAATACTCCTTACTTTACTCCAAGGTACTCGGAGCATCTGTGAAGGGTTTCAATTTTTGGTGCGGTGTCAAAATTTAAAACCCGCACTCGCTCGAAAAACAACTCTGACCAACCTGCGCGTCGAACTTGTCCCAAGATATTGCTCGCCCACCGCTCTTCCCTCCAGTTCTTGTGAGCATGAACTGCAAGTTGTCGAGAATGATGTGCTGGACATCTTTGGCGTAGACGGCGTAGTCCATGGCGTCCAGAACTGCATCGACGTCGGTTCCGCCGTGAAACCGCATGAAGGTCAGAGGGAGCGCCTGAAATCGGTCCGCCACCGCTGAAAGCGACTCCGGTGAGCTGCGACGAGAACGTCGAAACGCAAAAGAGTCGAGGGAAAAAACTCACGCCTTGTGGTGAGACTAGTAAATGTGCGACTTGCCGGGGGTGGTGAAGGTTGCACACATCGGACAGATGAGATCAAAACTCTCTACGTACGTGCTCTATTTCATTTTCTAGATATTTCGGGTCAAGATATATATATATATATATATGTGTATATCCCTGATTTATCTGATCTACATAATCTGCACGATCTATGAATAAATCATGTTTTTCAGGTGAGATCTATCTGTATGATCTGTATGACACGGATCTTGCGCACACGTGTTTAGTGGGTGGGATCTGTACAATACGGCTCTTGCACAAGTTTTTGACAAGGGACCAAACATCACAGCCTCTAGATAATCTAGATAATCTAGATGATCTACTGTAGATGGTGATCTGTCCGGCGTGTCGAAAGTTTGATAACGACGTCAAGCTTTTGTTGGTACTGTACCACAGGCATGCACGGTTAAAACGTGTGTATCACAACTCGTAAGCGGAGTACATATAACACACCAGTAGGCATGAACACGCGAGAGCTGCGTCACCTTGCGATATCTGCCAATGGCCTGCCGGCAAACTGCTGCAACATTTTCTGCAACAGCCGGGTGTTCTTGATCTCGAAGCTGCCCCACAGCGTGTTCAGCCCTCCCGCCGCAAGGTCGAGCGAAAGCTGGCTCAGAATAGTCGTCTTTCCTGAACCAGTTGGGCCGGTGATGACGGTGAGCTCGCCGCGCCTCAGGCCCTTGATGATCTTCGTGAATCGCGGGAACGACTGCAGGACGGTCCCGCTGTATTCAAGCGGGTTCTGCCAGCACAACACCATCCGGAGGTTAAATTATCGAAGCGTGAATCCTTTTAGTAGTGCACTGTATAAAAAAGACATTAAAAAAGACATTTTAGTAGTACAATGTACTGGCTCGAAATACCACTTGCGCCTGAAACGAGTGGTTAAGTGAATAAACCCTCCGAGACAAGCAACACAGGAGGGTAGCTGGCTGTGGCGGACACTCAGTTTTGGTCGTCGTGGGATCAGCGTACTTGTGTACACGTATTCAGGCCCAGTTTTGGAGGGCTCAGGTCCAAGTGGGATCAGACCGGGGTGGGGTCAGGGTACCAAGCGGGAGCAGGGTGAAAAAAAATATTGTGTGTGCGTGTGCTGTGTGCTAATCAATGAAACACCCCGAACAACAGATTTTGACCAAACTTCGGTAGTACATGCCTGGTACAGAGGTAAGCATCTCCGAATAGTTGGTAAGCTCTACTGCAGCCCTGACCACATCAACACGATAAGGCATGGACGCGAGTTTTCCCACAGCCGAAGACGCCCGGCGTAGTCCCGTAGTCGCTTCACTCAATTTGAACTGCACCCAGGTTATTGGGGACAACTACTTGGGACTATTTAATAGTGAGAGATACTATATATAGGCTTGCACTACGTAGTAGAGGGTAAGGAGACGTTTTTTTTGTAGCAGCTATCGCAGGGTCATATTTTGACAACGCCTGTAATTTGGAGCATGATTCAGTACCTGCAGTTCGTGGATGACACTCTGGCGCAGATCTTGGAACGTCTGGATGTCATCGTGCCTCAGTGAGCTCGCCCCTTCAAATTCAAGTTCAAGTTGCAAGCAAGGACAGACAGGGAAAGGACAGGCCGGCAACGGCAAGCAGCAATTCGCGCATGAACAAATCACGCGTTCGTGCTACGAGTACGCTTAATGAACTTGCTCACTTACTCGGTTTTTGGCACGCCCTCTATTAAAAAAATGACACGCCCTCTACGGAAAATACAACGACGAAGGAGAAGAAAAACCGCTGCGAAAGGCCAGAGGGCGGAAAGGAAACGGCTCTTATTGCGCTCGCTGGCCGAAGCAGATCATCTCTTTAAAATAGTACCGGTATACAGCTGTAGCCCGCGACTAAGACACCCCTAACCAATAAAAAAACAAAAACTATGTCAAAACCAACCAAACCCAACCAATCAGCCAAACCCTACCCAACCGCCAGCAAGCTACAAAGTACAAAGTATGCATTACAATTCAAGCTGTGGATCGTCGCGCTATTCTATCAGTGGACAAGCCTTACTACAAACAACCACAAGCACAGAACCGAGCTCTACAAGGTACCGTTACGCCAAGGGTGATGCGATGGCTGGCGGCATTCTCGCCCCTTGACGGGGCAGCCTTAGCATCAAGGAACTCCCCATACTAAAACTAAAATATTAAGACTGAAGAGTCTTTACGGGCCAAAACGAATAAGTACATCGAAACAAACGACTGCTTTGATGCACACCATGTGGGAAGCGGACTGCTAGCTTGTGTCACTATCGGTTCCATCGGTACAGTATTAATAGCCGTCCTTGACAACAGGTACCACGTATTGGGTGATAATAATATTCATATTCATATTCATGTTCATGGTTCGCTGCAATCAGGGACATTCAAGAATTTGGTTGGGTTTGGTTTGGTTTGATTTGGTGAAGAGGGCTGCGTATGTACGTACGAATTGTGTAGTACAGGCGGTCTCGGGCGGCTGGCAATACACGGTGGCCGCGGCAGTTGTGCATCGATATCTCACCGTCCAGAAATTCTTGAATATTTCGGCCAGCCAAAAGCGCCTCGTTGGCGTCCTTCGGCGGATTAGGGTCGCCCACAATTGGTCGCACCACCAAGCAGCGTCGGGCTCCCTAGTCGTATTCGACAGCACGAGAGAGGGTATCGTTCAGACTGGTCATCACTCGTCTGTTTTCCATTTACGTAAACTGCACGAGTAGCCCCTACCAGTCTGATGGTGACACGCAAAATTATAACTCGTGACCGGATTTTCCATCCCCCGAATGCACCTTTGAGCCATCCCCTGTTTTCAAATTGACTGTATTTTTCTGTATTTTTCAATTTGGAGGGGATAGGGGAGAGGGGCGACAAAACGCGAAGAAAAAAACGAAATATTAATAGTAAATGGCGTTCATCGTGGGGCGCAAAGACGGTAAGGTGCGATATCAAACATACATACACATGATACATGCTCAGTTTCTCACCAATTTTTGTACGAATTTGTCCACCCCCGCTTGACCTGGCCCATCATGGTCCATCCAGAGGTAGAGCTTGTCAAACTTCTCTAGCAGAGGGAGGGCCTCTAGTGGCAGCGAGCTTGCGCCGTTGGGCAAGGACACTGCCGGAATGCCTGTCGCTTGGAACACAGCCATGGCGTCGAACTCCCCCTGACCGATTCAATGGCGACCACGACAAACGCCGAGAATTTCGCGGCAATGTTCAAGCCAGGGCAAGAGCGGCTTCGCAAAAGCAGGGAACGCCAGAAAGTATCAGCATGGACGGGTAGAAAAAACAACGGAGGCAGGATCACTCTGTACTTGTATTGCAGTACTGCCACCGCCAGCGACAGGGTGAATAAACACAGAGAACAAAAACATGTGGGCAGAAAAAGTTGTCGCGTGACTACATAAGTTGGAAGTTTATTGCACCATTCCATTGGCAATGTGGGAGGTTGAACAAAGGAAAATCTGGGGCTCGTGGAGCGATGCACTGGGTGTAACATAGGAGGCGCTACTGGGTATCATAGGGGATAGGGGACACACTTATTAGATAGAGCGAGCATCTAGAGTACTGTAGGTGAGGTTGAATGAAGCCAGGAGAGAAACAAGGACACCACGGGATTGGTTGGAGGAACCAAGCATCCGACAGAGAAACAAAAGTTCATTTTTTTTAAATCAAAGCAGAACAAACGTGGAGTTGTTATCGCCATCGCCCAACTAAGACAATTTCGATGCCCCCACACAAAAACCAAGTCATTTCCAACCACCCATACTAAAACGAAGTCTTTTTCGACCCACACACAAAAACCAAGTCAAATCGGATACCTACACTGGTTATCGCCATCGCCGCTGCCACCCCTCAAGCGCGCCTCACCTCAGTCACGACAATTTGAGTAGCGTTGTCTGGCACAGTGTGGAGACCGAAAAGCCCCCATCGCCCACCGGCAGGGTCCAGCCTTTGCCATCGTTTGTTTTCGACGGCACGAGCTTTGATACGGACGACAACGGCCTCGGGAACGCATCTGTTTCAGAAAACGGTTCAAGTAAGGGTCACAGCGCAAACCGCGACAAGGGATCCCGGCAATGCTTTTTCTCTGTACCCCTGTTGGAGATACTCTCACCTCCTACAAGGCGCCGCCACGTACATGTACCTTTTTACCGCGCAACACAGCAGTAGTTGCCACAAACGTACTCGTTCATAATAGGATATATGTACCAGGGATGTTTCAAGGGGCGAACTTTTCAAGCGACGAGCTGACGTCCATCAAGTGAACGCAGGGCATGAGGGGGGGGAAACAGAAGAAACATAGGCTTGAAAGCGAGCCTGGGGTCTGTTGAAGCCGGCGCCGCCTTTATCAACACAACCAAAACATCGCGTATGAAGGATCAATCAAGTGGTGGGCCAAGTGCCGATCAAGGGCTGATCGACGACACGATGAGGTACTGCACCACCCGCTGACATGCACTCACGATTGACTCCCGTACTTGTCCTTGATGAAACCTTCCAAGCCCTTGACCTCCTCCGGCGGCAGATCCTTCTTGTTCACGACCCACGGAAACGTGATGCTCTCGGCATCAACGTATCCCGACTCCCCCGGGAATCTTCGAGTTCAAGCAGTCCAGGCGACGGCGAGGGACGACGTAAGGAGAATCAAGCAGCACGGCACAACCTACGTTAAGCATCCAGCATCCAGCATCCAGCATGCAGTATCATACGTCCGGGGTCTTGGTTTCCCATCCAACTGCTTGCTGCACGGCTATGTCAATACTCGTACAGTAGAGCCTGGTTTTGAGAGTACGTCTAGCAGAACGTGGACTCTACCCCTATAGTTGGCGGAGTGACAGGGACAGGCCGTATCATACATCATACTTGGCATGTGTATATAGTCGTGCGGTAGGCGACGCAAACGTATTCCTGGCCAGGCGACGGGAATACTACTGTATTACGGATGGTGTTGCTATTTGTATGTGCTGACCAGACCAACGTTTGTCAGAGTATGTATACCTGCTACGGGTACGAGCAGTGTATTAATTACTGGCAGCATCTCTCTACTGTAGTGCGCTTCATGTAGCTGTCCTATACTCTCAAGACTGGAAGAGCCTACAACAGCTTCGTACACGCACGCAATGAACATGAACATTTGCAGATCGCCTGCCTGCTGTCGCGCGAGCGCTGGTGATACACGCAGACGTATATACCCTGGCGGCATCACAATTTTTCGAGGTTGATTGTTGTCTGCACGATTATCTGGTGGTACATATCATGCATCATGCATCGTGCATCATACCTGGTGTTTACATCATACTATTAATAGGTACGTACCGATCCACGAGTGTTCGGTTGCGCCGCACAATACAATCAAAAGGCGTGCTCGTAGTCGTACAAACTCGTACAGACTACATGCGGAAATTTACGACCACGTCGTGCTCGTACCGCTACTTGGACTGCACTGCGAGTACAGCAGCAGACTAACTACTTTCACGACTTGTATATACGTACAAGGTAAACATACCATAGACTAGCAGCAGCAAAAACGTATAATACGGTTCCTTGGTATTCAGTAATCAAAGTATGTACGTAGTCTATGGTTAGGGTCAAAGATGTCGGTTGACGGTCAAGTGTCAAGTTTGTCAAGCGTCAAGGTTGTCTGTCAAGGCCTTTGGCGTTATCAAGACAAAACATCCCCCATCCCCGCCGGCATAATAACTGCCTCCAGAACTCATGTGGAAACCCCTCGTTTTTCAAGAAGAAAATGCAGAAAGACCTGCAGTGTTCTGTACAAAAAATGAAAAACATTGAAGTTTTCAGTGATTTTGTTATTTAGGCGTTTTTGAAAACCGGGGATTTTCTTTGATGCCCCCTGATTTTTATTGTCAAGGCTGTCTGAGGTGTTCAGTGGATTATTGTCTGTCAAGGGGTTCAAAGTCTGACAACCGACATCTTTGGTTAGGGTTAGGGATACGGTATCCATGTGGAGTGCGGAGCACGACGCCGACCACATGGCACTCAGCGGACACTCACATGCACACAACAGCAGTATCACGTACGTACCAGGTATGTATGACCCGACTATTAATAATGCTGTACTCCGTACTCGCACGCTCACCTGTAAGCCGCACAGCCGACGCCGTACTTGATGAGCACCTCTGGCCGAATGCCTCTCTGGCCTGGCTGCGTACCGCTGAGGTACGCCTTGACTTCTTTAAAGCGAGGGTTGTGCATCAGGTTGACCGGGTATGACCTCACCCGTTGTTGATCCGGTATTGGCCTCAACCCTGCGGTGCGTTGCTGCGCCACGAGGACCTCGTCCCGCCCCGCCCGGCGCGGCGTGGCCGCCGCGCCATACGCCGCTTTGCCCCGTGCCGCTGGCTGGTGCATCACCGAATTTTGGACGTCGTTTTCGGCCAGCAGTCCAGCGCCACCGGTCCCAGCCCTGCGCTTGAGATCGTACCAAGAGCCCGAAGCAGCACATCTGTGGCACATCCATGCACCCCTGCCAGAGAAGCCGAGAGAGGAATTCAATTGTTGGCGCTATACTTATGTACATGATACTGCATACCAGTCTGACCGTAAATATAAGCAACTTCCTGACATAGCAAAACATATACGGTAGTAGGTAATACTGTGAATCTGATGGCCGCAGTTCGATTCCCAGCATCCGTCACTATCTCTCTTTTTTTGGCACTATTTTGTTTTTCATTTTTTATTTATTTTTTGCTTTGTGTATGTCGACCCAACGAAGTAGCACTCGGACCTGATTATTTGTTTCTGCCGGTTGAGAGCAATGCTGTACGAGTGATAATACTTGTAACGAGCAATTCTTTACATGACCACAAGTACCAAAAATACGATAGTGAAAACCAATGTGAAAAAAGTCGATTTTTCGGCTTGGGAGAGCTCAGTAATTCTCAGAAAAAAATCCTTACTGGAAAAATTGCGCGAAATCCCAGGTATGGGGGGGGGGGGGTGATATCTAACCATCCCCGGGTCAACTAATGGAAATTTGGAACCTTCTAGACTAGTACATGATGATACGAATGCTAACGATTCTGAGGTTCACCATTACACAGTACCCCATGGCCTCTATTCAGGATGTTGCTTATATTTACGGTTTTCCTAAAGTTGCTTATATTTACGGTCAGACTGGCACCAGGTATCTGGTATCTGGGTATGATACATGCTCAATGGCTACGTCAACTGGGGGCAGCGTGCAGCGTGAACCATGTGATACATGATGGGCATGATATGAGGTGGTATCAGACTGCTGCTGTGCTGTACGCGTATTGGTGTATACCTGGTGCCTGGTACCTGATATACAACACCGGAAAACAGTAAACATGACATGATCTCGTGATCGTTGTGTGGCAGCCTGTGTGTAGCATGGTAGGGAGTGCCTCCGTGTACAGCACTTTAGAGAGCGGCTTCACAAAATAATCCAGGAGGCAACGACGTGGTGACACACCCTTTGTCCAAGCCGATGTAGAGCTTCCATAAGTTGTCCGCTTGCCCTCCAGTGTCGTGGCAGAAGGGACACTCCTTGACGACCACCTCTTTGCCAAACATCTTGAACTGTAGGCCACACTGATCCAAGAAAGCCATTACATTATTTGGCTGGAGAACATGGTGCTTGGACACGAACGTGCTGCTCTCTCGGTAGGTGCAACCGAGTAATGCAGGGACCCGTGTCCACGGCAATTCCCTGGGTAGAGATCGTGTCCCATGAGGGAGCCAGTGTCTCTGGAGGAGCCGTCGTAGCATTATCTCGTGAGTGGGTGAGCAGCGTTCCGAATCCAATAATTTGCTGGGTTTGCTACAAGTTCCATTGGCATGCCTGCCTTTCCTTGGATATTTGTTGTGGATATCAAATCTTTTAATTTTAATTTTGAATTATTAATTTTTGAATGGACCCACCGATAGCGTACGTATGGCGGAGAGACGCGCGCAGAGAGCTCTTCTTACGAATACGAGTACGAAAGCTTTTCTCGTGAGCCTTTGTTGTATTAATGTGCGGAAACGTGTCGGCATATGACAGGGGTAATGACATGGTAACACATACTGCTGGTGGATAACAGTGCACAACAGCTATCCCAAAATTGGCGTCGCTGCAGCAGGAGGTGTCTCGAAACTCGAAAGAGATCATATATTGATTGTATACGAGCACGTATGTATATATGTATGCGCGCGTTCTGGCAGAAAACCGCAAGATCGTCGAAACGTGGAAACGCAACCCTTCTTGCCTCGAGGAATGCCGCTAACACACCCGCCAACAAACACTTTGCAGGACTACTAGTGTTGCGGGTAGCATTTCGGTTCAGAACCCATCCGGGTGTCGGGTGGCGCGTTCTGGCAGGAAACCTCAAGAAATATCGTTGAAACGTGGACCCGCCCCCCGCAAAGGACTCTAAGGTAAAAGAAGAGGGTGAAGAAGATGAAGGAAAGACATATCCTACCACAACCTATGAGCCGTGCATGCGCAGGACGGCATGAGCTCGCGGGTGTCTAGTATTGCCTGCTCGTTTGGCATTATTACGTACGAAGCCGTGGGAACTGGCAACAAAACGACGGGTGGATGTAAACTACTTGTTGCGTACGACTGGTAATTGTGTGGTACTCGTACTCCAGCAGTAATTATACTGTAGATAGAGCTAATGTTTGTCATCGCGTCACTGAAAGGTGAGTTACTTAAGCAATATTCGATGAAAACAAGCAATGCTGCACCCTAAATAAATGCGTGATAAACTCGAAGGCATGTATGTATGTACTGGGGGGGAGAAGGTTTTTGACACTGCACGCCGACTTGTTCCGTCGCTTGTCCTTTAGAGAGTTAGTTTTTTGTTGTGGCGGCCGACCAAAGAAAGAAGTACGCGTAGAGGTAAAATATGCTGTACGGCGGGCTCGTCACGATCCAGTCGGGACAATGCGGGTGAATGGGTCTCTTACGTACGTACGGGGTTTTCGCGCCGTTGAACGGACGTATTGGTATGATATACCTGGTACACCAGTTGCCACTCTGGCCGTGGATACAATCATCTCCGTTTGATCGAGGGAAAAACTGCGTGGGTTGGGGCTCGTACTGTAATTCCAGACGCACGCACGCGTTTTTTTTATTATTGCACTGGTAGACCCTTTTTTCGGGGCTTATCCCCTCAAAAGGAACGACTTGTTGTCCGTTGAGTGAAACTCCCGCGATTTTGACCTACTGGAAAGCAAAAATGTGACGCTAAAAAAACGCTGTCCGCGTGTGGATGCTTTTTGCGGGCGCTAAAATGAATGCTTCCCGCGTGTGGGTGCTTTTTGCGGGCACGTGCGTATCACAAATAAATATAAACGGAGCACCGCTAACAGGAAGCAACGCGTGTCGTCTATCTTGAAACAATGCCAGGTATACATCACTACCACCATGATCCCCGTATGATTATGTATCAGTCACGGCCTCAAGCTATTTCCTCACGTCAAAGCGAGCCACGTTACCGCTCACGTGTATACTGTGAAGCTGTGGCTCATCACTTCGTTCAAAAATATCCAGTCGCCCCTTTTATTACGCTATGGGAAGTGGAAGGCAATTGAGTTCTCGCTTACCGACGTCGAAAAATACAACAGCAACTCAACTCCCCCCATTGATGTTGTACAGTAGTCTTTGGACCCTGGTAGGCCAGCCATAGGCCAACGCATAAACTCCAGGAAACGCCCCACCGTCCCCGCGCCACTTTTGTCTACGTAACTGTTCCGAAAGCAATAAAATACCACTACTAATAGCTATATATAAAGCACGGTATTTTCACAGCTGAACGAAGACCAAGCTTCAGGAGCAACATATTTAGTAGCGGTGCGAGCCACCAACGCAGCACTTCGTTCACAAACAAAAACATACAAACGAAACATCGATACACTGGCACATGCTGTCTCAAGCATAGCGTTAATCCGTAGCTGCCGTACTACCGACGTCAGCGAAAGGAGCAAGCGCAGGCACCACGTATCAGTCTCCAGTCAGATACCGTAAATGCCATGTTATGCTATGAGTGTCCACGTTCTTTTATCCATTTGCCAACAACGAACCAACCAACCAATCTACAGTATACTAATATCTAATATTGGAAGTGCTCCCTGCGACGAAATACCCCCCCAGGCTTTGACAGCACCAAAAACGAGAAAACTTACGCCCCTTGACGGCATCATACATACGTGACCAATAGGTAAACAACCCTTTTTTCTTCCCGCCCATCTGCAGTACCAGCCGCTACTTCCTAGTTTTGAGGCTCTGCCACGTCGCTCTGGCGTCGCAAATATGCCACATATTGCGCAACGATAGGATACCATCACGCAGTGCCCGTTACCCTACCGTAGATGATTTATTGTCATCCATGTTGTCCATGTTATCCATCTACGCTTGTTGGTCTTCGCGGACGAAAATGGGGCGGCCGCCCAGCTCGCTGTTGTTTAGCTGAGCGATGGCACGAGTGGCATCCTGTTCGTTGGCGAACCGCACCGTTCCGTGCCCCTTGGAGCGACCCTGGGCGTCCTCCGGGATCTCGACGAACTGCACGTGCCCAATAGGCTTGAAATGGTCCTGCCAAAAACGGTGGGGGAGCCAGTGGACGCATTTTAAACGCCTTCAATTCAGTAAGAGAACACTACCGACCCGCCCTCTGCATACACACCAGTTGGGATAGTTTTTCACGACAGCGCCACGCCAAACAAAACGGTACCCTGAAAGGGCGTGCATCACTGTCACTACGTCACTACAGGAAATTCAACATATACTGCTGAATATCAGTACAAATTTTACGAGCACAATCAAAGTTCCTACGACAGTTTTGGGAACAAATCCGTGTGTTTAATGTCCGTCATAACGGCGACGCTTGGTGCATTATCCACCTTCAGGGCTTGCCACTCGGTGTCCCAAGACAGGTTGCCCACGTACACTTGCTTTCCTTCTGCTCCAGGGTGCCTTTG
Source organism: Saccharina japonica (assembly GCA_008828725.1). Classification (NCBI taxonomy): domain Eukaryota; class Phaeophyceae; order Laminariales; family Laminariaceae; genus Saccharina; species Saccharina japonica. The sequence goes on from MEHQ01002486.1 coordinate 141,169, forward strand.
GCCCATCGGGCCCATGCTCTTGCTGGCCGCAGAACCCTGCCAAACAGGTTTCGGGTAGAAATAGAAAATCGATTCGGGCAACAAGCTCATCAATGCCTTGGCTATTGGCTAAATGCGCTGCACCAACTTACAGTACTGTGCAAGAAGCCGAATATTAGACGAAATCAAATAAAAAAGCGACGACACAGAAAGGCTTGTGCAGAAGAAGCGTTAAAGTGTAAAAGCTCCTGCGAATTGAGCCGGAAAGCAAAACTTCACACGATGATGTGTAGTTTACTAATATATAAAAAAATGAAAAAAGAGTGCTGCCAAGTCGAGCATCATACGGGCGTTGCCATACATGTATCCATACCTCCTCGCGATCCTCCCTGACGAACATCATGCGGCCCATCAAGTCTGAGTCGTGGAGGTCTCTAATTGCGGCGTGCGCCTCATCAGGTGTCTCATACTCCACTATGGCACATCCCTTCGACCGACCCCCGGGTTCTTGGAACAGGTCCACGAAGTTGACGTTGCCGGCCTGGAAGTTTCCAATTACGATACACGCGAACTAAGTCAAGGTCCCCAAGTACGCTGGTCCACTGAGTTTCGCTGCCGGCCTCCTAGTTCCAGAAAACATGTGGAGAAAACGTGATTTTGCTTTCACCCTTTCGACCCCCCACCCCTAACTCGTAGTGAACGAACAGTGCCTGGCACGCACATCCTGCTCGGGATCTTCCAAGGTCCCTGAGTATATTGGTCCGTCGAGCTTCGCCGGCGGCCTTCTAGTTCGAGAAAACGTGTGGAGATAACGTGATTTTGTGTTCGTCCTGTCGGATGCCCCATTCCCTATAGTGAATGAACCACCGTGCCTGGCACGCACATCCTGCCCGGGATCTTTTCCCCACCACATTTTTTACACCAGGGATGAGTTCTTTAAATTGACGTTCGTGCTGGTTTAAATTCGGTTCAGCCCGCTTCGCTCCAAACAGCCCATTTTTCGGGTTAGTACGTATGATAGGCTCTGTCTTGTGTTAACGGAGTGTCCGCCTGTGGTGGGCCTTTCTACTATGGACGACTGCGCTACCGATCAGCGACTCGGTAGAGCACTGGCTACACCAACAGTGTTGAACTCTCCATCACACTCCACACCCTCTACACCCTCACCGAGCGCATGTGGTCCTTCAAGGCCTGCCACGTAACCTGCCAGCTCAGGTTCCCGACAAACACTCGAGCTCCGGCAACACCTCCCACCCCACGTCCGTGCTTGCCGCCATCGCCGCGATCTTCCCGAATGAGGATGGGGCGACCCATAAGCTCGGTTTCGCTAAGCTGGCTAATCGCGTTACTCGCCTGCGCAGCAGTCGAACGAGACCGATCAATCGGCAAGAGGGTAAATAGGACAATAGGACAACACCGCCGTGTCTGCGACTTGTACATATGTGTAACCACTGTCGCTGTCGAAAATAAAACTGGAGCAGAAATGGCATGCGCAGCTTACGCCGGGTGCACTGATGCACCTCGTGCCAACAACTGGTCGCACTTCAGCGGCAGACTCGCGTGCACATGAAACAAGTGAACGTGTATTATTGACATAAAAACTTGTTCGTATTGTTGTTGTTGTTTGTCACCTTAATTGCCATCATCTATTAAATAGACCGTGGTCACAGGACGCCCGGCGACAATTACAATTAAGACAGTATACGCTTGACGGTCCACCTCGGAGCTACACGTCGCGAACAATCCATACTCAGGGGCTAGAGGTGCTTTAGAAGTGGGTACAAACGTATTCGCCATCTCCGACAATATACCAAGTACCTCGTAGGGCTTGGAGAATTCGACGGTGCCGAGTCCCTTGGAGCGGCCGTCAGGGCCGACGATGACATCTGCCCGGATAACGTTGCCAGCACTCCGCATGTGATCCTTCAGGTCCTGCCAGCTGACCTCGTACGCCAAGTTGCTGACGAACACCTTTCGGGTGTGTTCGGCGAGGGCAAAAGCAACCCATTAGCATGCTTAAGGCGGCACTTGCAAGGCGCTTGTATTGATCTCTCAAAATGACAAACATGGCAAAACACAAACAACAGAGGAATGCACTCTTTGTATGGAGCTCTTGAACGATAAACATGGCAAAACACACACAGCAGAGGAGCGAGCGCACATCGTGTTCCGAGCTGTCAAACTTCTAAAAAAGGCAAAAACATAACAGCAGACGAGGAAGCGTGCATCGTATTCCGCTCCACAACGTGCGCGGTTTACATCAACGATGGCATGGCGATGCCCGCCCGCTCGCACGCACGCACGCACGCAAGCACACCTTGCAGTTAGCCATTCCGCCGCCTCCGAAGCTGCCGCTACCACCACCACTGCCACCGAAGTTTCGGGCACCAAAGTTTCCGCCACCGAAATTGCCACGACCGCCACTAAAGTTGCCACCACCACCACCACCACCACCGAAGCCGCCGCCGCCACCACCGAAGTTGCCACCGCCACCGAACCCGCCACCGCCGCCACCGAATCCGCCACCGCCGCGGCCGGGAGGGGGTGGCAGTCCCTGCGGGCCCTTACGGTCTTCCCGCAAGAAAATGGGGCGGCCGTTCAGGTTGAAGTCCTGCAGGGTGGTGATCGCAGCGTGAGCATCGGCGGATGTCTTGAATTCCACCAACCTGTGGTAGGTCGTAGCAGCGAACCGCAAGAAGCGGTGGTGACGTCGATACCAGGACAGGAACGGGGGGAAAGCGGAGTTGCAGATTCAACGACCAAACATGACAAAACATACCAGAATGTTCGCATTCCATGGAAGAAGCCGTCATACCCCCAACATGTGCTCCACGTACTCGTTGCAGCGCGATCTGCAAAATGCCATGTGCAAACTCAGGAGGCGAGCAATGAAATCCAGCCCTTCCAACATCAGCCCCTTCCAAAACGCAAGCACTGCAAACGTACCGTGGGGCCAGATTGAAAAGTAGAGCTCATCCGGGCTCAGCGCTTTGGGGGTTGGTTCACGTCACGTTCCAGCGATTTCAGGTTTTCGTTTGTACCCAACAAGCAGGGGCCGCCCGACCGAGGCCAAAGGCGACGCTTCACTGTGAGAGGGGAACACCCGGGTGGCCTGACTTAGCGTGCTATCCGCGGTAAGTTTTAGGTCTGCCTGGCCACCCAGGTTGGCCAACCGTGAATCGCCAATGTCCGCCACCGTGCGGCCGACAGAGCCAGCTTGGCAACAACACCCTTGCCGCCGATTCCGACCGACTTCCTTGGGGCAGTTTGGCCAGCCGTGCCGGCGGCATGAACACCCACCCGGCGAACGGACACCTTTGTGCCTCCTTCAATCTTGTCTGCTCTGCCTGCACACCCACCCCACCAAACGTGACTGCACACCCACCACGCCAACCGTGCCTGCACACCCATCCCACCAACCACCAGGGCGATCGGATCGCGCCGCGTTCAACCCATGCCATGCGTCCATGCACACACGCCCCTCCCCACCGATCCCCGTTTCCACCCCAAAACAGCACGCCACCCCAACAACATCCGCAGGTCACCCGCCATCTCACGCCCCATCATTTCATCCCACCCGCAACCACCCCGACATACCCCTCCAACCCTCACTCCCCCCGCCCCCCCGACCCACCCCCCACGCTTGCAAACATCCGCCAAGTATCCACCCACCCGTAGCCCTGCGGACAGTTCCGAACGTCAATGGGGAGCGGTGGGATGGGCGGTGAAACGAGACATGATTAGTTCGTGGACAAGGACGGAGTGAAATTACAGCTGCAATGGAGGCATGCTGGGGACGCGATTCATCGGCACCCCAATCCGAGTTGGGCTACTGATCGCACTGGAGGCAAGCGCTCTAGCGCTCTACAGAGTACAGGAATACCCGTCGAATCACCGTGAGAACGAAATAAGCTCCCACCTACGTTATACGTACATATGTATACATATGATCTATACGTAGCTCAATCAAGTTACTGCTCTGCTGCTGCTGTAGTTGGAAGCTCGTTTGCTGACGTCTCTTGGCATCGTGCTATCGTACACATGTCACCTTAGTCGATGAATCCGATCTATCAATACGAGACATTCTGACTAGGACAGGCGAGTCCGCGCACAGGGGGATCGCATATCTCTTAGCCCCAGTAAACCACCGAGGAACTCCGTATCTTTTCGCTACTCGTAATAATCGTGTCGAGAAAGCCCCCAAAATACGACGACCTTGCGAAGGAGGGCTAAACGTAACACTGCTTGTGAAATGAACGGGATTCCCTGGAGCTATTTACATTGGGTTCATGAATATTTCTCGCCTCACTCGCGTGGCAAGAGCTTGTCCTTTCGTCCTTATTTTAGTGCGTAGAAAAGCCCAGAAATATTGCTGTAGGTTCACCTCAAATCGGCATGAATGGTATATTTATCTTGCATATAATTGTAAACGATCGGTCAGCGTTGGGACCCCGAGCGAGACAGAAGACAGAGTACAAAAAAACGTGACTCGGTGTCGTCAAATTCGCCAATTCGGGTTTTCGGCGCAGCTTTCGCCAGAGAAATGTTCCCCGTGTTACGGATGGTTGTAAGAAAGGTGTTTGGGATCTACAGGTAATGTACATCAATGATAGTACTGTATACCGAACCCCTCTGCCCTTGCAGCGTGTAGACTATTCATATGTACGTACTATTGATAATGCTGTACATGTATCATATGATATGTACCTCATACGCGAGCTTTTATTTGTATTTAATGGTACGGTCAACTTCCTCTCATGAGCAGACCAAAGCCATGCACTACTCGTAAATAACGTCCACTTGGTCAGCACACTCAGCACACTACGAGTACAAGCTGTCAAGGCTAAATAGCATGCAAGGTGAGTGACCAAAGAGCCAAAGAATGGCCATCTACTACTGCCTCTGCGTCTACCCTTGGCAGCTTGGCAGAGACATCAACACCACATCGCCCGACTCCGTATCATACGCCGGCCATCCCAGGTCGCATTATCCTCTTGAGCCAGCTGTGGGTCGTACATATATTAAAAAAATTAAAAAAACAACAGCTGTGTGCTCGAGGATTTCGTCGAAGCTCATCTTTGCTAGCTGAGTGTAATACCACAAGCGGAAAATTAGGCAACCGTTTGAAGACTCCCGAATTCGGGACAGTTGGGACAACGAGCCCTTCGAAGGATGCTCCTATTTCTACTTGCGGCACAAGCGACAAGCGACCGCTGGCTCAGGACGACAATGTGACGCGGAGTGGCTGGCACACGGAGTCGGGCAACGTGGTCTTGTCGACTCTGCCACAGGTGGAAGAAAAGGCCGCAGATGGCCACTCTTTGGTTTCTTAGCTTGCATGCTGTAGACTTACAGATACATTTTTATTTTGGGCAGCGGCCAAAAACAGGTACACCTGGTCCGTTCGGGGCCAAAAACAGGTACATACTAAAATCAAGTTTAAAACGCACCCCATCAACCTGCCGTTCCTTGCAACGCAAAGTAGTAAGGCTGTGAGTCGGCACGACTTAAGTCGCCGACTAGTTATTAGTCGGACTAATAGTCAGTCGTGAAACGGAGGTGCCGACTTTCCGACTTATTGGGTTTCCTTAACTGTAGGAAGGCTTTTTTAATGCGGGGTACAGCTTTTAACGTGAATTGCTGCGGGCTGCGGATACCCTGAGCCAATTTTATACCGTCACATGCCCTGTGACACTGCAGCGCACAGCGGGAGATCCACACACACACACACACACACACACACATGGCGGAACAGCCCATCTCTCTCGACGGTGCCGACGTCGTCAGCCCTGGCGCACCCAATGCCAACGCTGAGGGCGGAGATCCCGTCGGCGAAGTTGTGCCCATTATCGGCCCGCGGACCACCTTGGCGAGTGCGCGCGACCTCGAAACGGTGCTCTACCGCGTGAAGCATGAGCAGAGGTGCAGCAAGCCGCTCAGATGCAACAACCCGCTGTGGAAGCTGGCGTTCACCCGATGAATCATCAGAGTCTACGTCGTATTGTAGCTTTGGGTCCATCGAGTAGGTTCATAGTTTAATGTTTCATGTCTTCGTTTGTTTTTGTGGAAACGGTTTGTCTTTCGTACCAGAGGTGCGATACTGTATAATCGCTGGTTCAGGACTTGCCGTCGTCATTGACGCGCGCGTTTCGCGCAAGGTTGGGAGAGACGTTATAAAACAAATAACATCACGGAGGGATCCAAGACCTTTTCTTCTGGGGATAATTTTTGCCCCGCTATCTTGGTGATGAGTTCGCTTTTTCGCTGGTATTCCCGCCAGGTAGTATTGCGACTCAAACAATTGCTGTCCGTTCCTCTGGTCCGGGGTAGATCTACCTGGTACTTGCGTTGAAGTTCTCGTTTTTGGTGAATTTCTTGTGTAAACTGAAGATTTTTTGTGTTTTTCGTTTGAAACCTATGTGAATCTAGGTCATATTTTTTTGCGCTTTTCTTGCGTAAAGTGAAGCCAAATGGCGTATTTTTGGCCTCCGGCGGCGCCTTCAGCGGGATCCTCTGGAGGCGCCTCCGGCGGGCCCTCCGGGGGCGCCTCCAGCGGGGCCCCCTCGGCCGCCAGCCGACTTACCGACTAAAGTCAGCTAGTCGCCGACTAGCGACTAGTTATTAGTCGTGAAATGAAACCGACTCACAGCCCTACAAAGTAGAGTTTTTTCGTTTTTTTATGTTCTTCGTGCTCGCCCGGTGGCTACGTATACGAGTAGCTGCTATTAATAGTACGAGGAACGAACGCCTGCTGCTGTATTCTCCCTTCTCAGCTTGCGACACCCCTGGTATTCCAAGTCAACCACAATCCCGAAGGGGAGCCTTCTATCTCGTATTATTTCGGCGGAGGTGTGCAGGCAGATATGTATGTGTGTCGCTCGAGTGGCGTGTGGTGCGAGGTGCGAAGGGAGGAGGGGGTCTCCGTGTATGTCGGCATTTGTATAGGGGGCATAGGGGGGAACTATGAAGGGCCTCTGATTGGCTTAAAAACGACAAAAAAAAGTGAAATTCAAGCAGAGTAGACAAAATCAGGTATACCTGGGTTTTAAAGAGGCAAAAACAGGTACAACGAGTTTTCGACCAATGGCAGGGCACGTGGAATGCGTTTTTGACATGATTTTAACTATGTACCTGTTTTTGGACGCAAACGGACCAGGTATACCTGTTTTTGGCCGCTGCCCTTTTATTTTTTTATTTTTGTCCATCCCATTTATTAGAGTGTTTGCGTTTTTTTTTCTTCTTACTTTTACTTCTCTAAAAATTCTCCCGAAGGAAGGATTTGCGGTAAATTTTTAAAAAAACGGCAAAAAAGTACTTTAGAGAAGTACGTTTTTGATCAAAAGTTACGGTAACTTTTGGCTCTCAGTTTCATTGGCCTACACACACCGAGCATTCTACCGACGCAGAACGGCACAAATTATGGGACATGTCTCCCATAGGCCCCAACCTTGCTGCTTGCTCTACACAACACAACAACCGGTGGGAGCACAGAGGCTCGAGAGGTGTGCTACAGTATGATACGGACAAGCGGTGCTGGATTTTGCTGACGCGGCGCCGGCGGACTGCTGGCGGCCCGCTACGGTACGCTCTCGCCGGCTTGGTGTCGTGGAGGATGCGCTGTTCAGAAGAACTACTCGTACGAGTACGAGTTACTCGTACGAGTCGTGCTCGTATGGAGACGTAGTCTTACCGCCTTGCTTGTAGAGCGCGACAGGATGACAGATCGCCGTGTATCATTTCAATTTCACCACACTGCGGTAGCAGCACTAGTAGCACTAGCAGCAGCGGCGGCGCGCCGCCACGGTCTATATATGTCGGGCCCCGGGCGGGCTTGGAGCGGAGCGTGCCGGCGCGGTGTCGCGCGTAGGTCGTGGGCAGCAGCAGGAGCAGCACACGACGACAAGAAGAGTTGGACGCAAAATCGAGAAAAGCAAAAACGGAAGCTGTTGCTTCTCCTGCTCTGCTGCTCCTCTGCTGTTGCTGCTGCTGCTGCTGCTGCTGCCGCTGCTGCTGGGGCTGCCGCTGCTGCTGGGGCTGCCGCCACATAGCTGCAGCCACCGGTGCTGCTGCTTGCGGTCGTGGGATTGCAGCTGCGGCACTGCGGTCATACCCCTGCCGCCGCCACCGTTGCTGGGCTGCCGTTCCTCTCGTACGTTACTTTTTGTTTTCGTTGTTTGTTTGGTTTGCCGCATTGCCTCACCCCACTTCCCTTATTATTTTCGGAGGCGTCGCCTGCAGGATTTTGTTTACTTCTATCGCAAACACACCGAAACCATGAGGGGAAGGGAATTCACTTTTTTGAGCGGAAGGAAAGGTATTTTTTTTTTACTTCTATCGCAAACACTCCATTATCTTAGCCCTTCCTTTCTCTCTCCTTCCTATTAAATAGTCGTAACTCAGATCCGGGGTCACAAAGTAGGCTCCTCTCCCTCCTCCCCCACTACGGTTCTTGCTTTGCATTTTTATCGCGAGAAGATTTCAGCACTTTCTTCCCTCGTCAACTCTCGTCGAATTTTGCTTGCCCACGCTATAATATGCGCTCTCGACAGTCGGTGTCATTTGAGAATAAAAACCTCCATGGGGAGAATCGAACCCTCGACATCCGGCCCAAAAGGCTTCGTGGCTACCAGTTAGACCACCGGGGCGACCGGCTTTACGTATGCGTAGTCCGAGAGTGTTGAACAAGTGCACGCTCGTATTATATTCCAAGTGCACCGCTTGGGCGAGAGGCGAGAGGAAGTTCGCCGAACAATTCAAAACAAAACAAAAATACAAAAATACCAGGTACCAGGTACCGAGAGGTACGTACTCGTACGTAAGAGTAGTCTACGAATGCCCCTCGTACCACTGGTATTTAATACCGTGCCTCGTAGTGAGTCTTTTGGAGGGTCATAGCTCATATCCCATGTCATACGAGCTGGTCCGGCCGTAAAACAGATTTTCATTCTATCGGCGGTTTTGTAGCCATTTTGGCATGTTAGGTATTCATTTTTTGTGACCGTGTTCCCGAGCCTGCAACGCATTTGCAGACGTTCGAATTTTTGGAATCGGAGTTAATGTCGTCGAGTAAAGTCATGTCGAGTAAATTACCGTCACTCGCGAGGATATCGCGATACTAAGGTCTATACAAAAGTCCGAAAAAACTGCAAAGCGGATGGCGCTGATTCTTGGTGTGAACATTCCTTGGGGCATAACGAAACGATCCATGTCCTTAATATCGCCTAATTCGTTGTCTTTCGCGAAATATGACGTGCATAGTATCCGCAATACAAAGTCAAGATATTACGATGCCGGGCACAAAATCTTGATTTCACAGCCCAATTTGTCGTTTTTGAACCCAATTTTTTCACACGTGATTCGCATCGCTTTCCTCTAGAGCTTCAAAGAGGCTCCTTTTCATTTCGACTTTTTATTTCATACTTTTTGGCCAAAATGTTGGCCGGGTTTTTCTTGAAACGACCAGATATGAGGACCCTCCCCCTAAAAAAAAAAGGAGCCTCTTTGAATCGTTCGGTTGTACCCTAAGGAAGCTCCACACAAATTTTCAGATCTCTAGTCACAAAACTGAGGTGTGAAAATGCTGGCGAATACAGCCTGCTCAGCTCGGCCGGACCAGCTCGTAGCCACAAACGTTGCCTTCGCGAGGGCAACCTCCGCGGCAAAAATTCGAGCCAGCAGCTGCACTTTTTTTACTTCTCTTTTTACTCGTTGCCCCACTGACCTTTGATCTTCCGCTGGCATCAGCGCCGACGTCTGCCTTGACGACACGCCCCGCTTGCTTCATGCAGTCCTTGAGTGTCTGCCACGTAACGTCCCATGCCAGATTTCCGACATACACGTGGTTATCAGGTGCACTCATCATTTGCCTCGGGCCGCCGACACGAGCGTAAGGCTGGCTCTGTTGCTTGCGAACGGGACGCCCTGTCGCACGTATCTTGCCAACTCCGCCGCCGCCACCGCCGCCGCTAGCCTCAGCTTTGCTTTTCGCCTTTGAGGCGATCATGTCGTCCAGCGACATGCTGAGCATTGCATCGGTGTCCATCGCGGAATCCGCCGCCGAGGTTGCCATAATTAATACGAGAAGACAGCAGTGTTGCTGGTAGCAGTCCCTCCGGAGCTCGGAACTGGGTTTTGTAGTTTTATAGTTATTGAACCGGCTTGTCAGAAGAGGGGACAGGGGACACGACAAACAAGATACGTATCTGCGTACTGATGATCATGTGATCCTTTTGATCGCTTCATACATTCATACACGAGACCTCTTCGTACTCGCAATGTGCAATGTATGCTGTGTTTTTCCAACGTAGCAAGCGGATGATAGCACTCTCACCATAAGCCTAACCCCAACGCCCGCCCAATGACGCCACCAGGTAGATGGGTTGGCGGTTTGTGGTCAGAGCTAACAAACATATTGTGCCAGCTACAAACGAAACGAAAACCGTTGGATATTTTCGTACTTTATACATTAAGGTGTAGATCTCGCTTGTGTGTGAATCGATCCTCGCGCGCAGCTCGCAGGTTAGTCTCATTTACAGGCTCTTCTCGCAAAAGAGAGTTGACTTTAGAAACATAACGTGAGGAGTGGTGAGGGTGATGGTCCACTATGGTCCACCACGTGCATGTACCTGGTACGTACACTTTCCCTCTACTTGGTACCTGGTACGAATACCCATGACCTGTCTGTGTGACGCGGCGCGAGAAGAGACATGATTATCCTGCACCAGTTAGGAGGAAGGGTGATCCTTGTCGACTTTGCAGTAGACTGAGCTCACCTTGCTTAGGGCCCGTACAAACGAGGAACACAAAACCTAAAAACAAAACCTAAAAACAAACCCTAAAAACGAACAGACTTTAGGTTTTTAGTGTAATATAAGGCCGTTTCCTATGCGGTTCGATTTCGAGCTTCAGATTTGTATTTTTCGATCTCAAAAACGAAAGCACCGTCCTATGCAGTCCGATTATGCAAAATCTGACCGGAAATTTTTCGATTTGAGAATCCGATGACCCAAGTCGTCGGATTTTGGGCCAAAATCCGACGACTTGGGTCATCAGATTTTCAAATCGAAAAATGGCATGGTCTCTAAATTCAAGATGTTATCCAGGCAGCAAGCAAGCAGCAGCAGCAGCAAGATCGATGAGTTGGATGGTGACACAGCGACGTTGCTTCGCGCCCGACGCGCAGCCGACGATCGGTGGGCCTCTCCGTCGCCAAACTACAGTCGGCTGGCGCGGGCTCGGGCCTAGAGACGAAGGGAAGCGCACTCGGCCGCGCGCCTCTCCGTACTCGTAGATTTTACAGCAGCAGCAGCAGTACTACAGCAGTACACAGTCAACGCTCGGATGCTTCGTTGTGTCAAAATACAACCAAGACAGGTCGACTCGAGTGCACTCGGCGCGTCGCAGCCAGACCAGAGGGGCAGCCAGCGTGGCTCCGAACGCTTGGGTTCTACGCCCTGTACAGCGCACTCGGCGCGTCTCTTCGCGGCGCCAGACCACAACAACAGCAGTTGGTCTTGCCGTTTGCTCAAATATCTGCACGTACTCGTATGATACAACAAATCCGTGTTTTCTCGCATAAGAAGACTGTTTCGATTTTCGAACTAGGTCGCTGAAAAATCAATCAGACCATAATCTGAAGCTCAAAAATCGAACCGCATAGGAAACGGCCTAAAATCGAAGATGGTGTACAAACGCAGGATACACGCGTGAAAAACAAAAGCGAAAAACAAAAGCGAAAACGAGTCAACGGTCAAGGTGGAAGACCAGCAGTAATGCACCACCCAGCTGCGGTAGAGGCGACGCCCAGCCCTGAAAAAAGAGGAGAGTGTGCCCACATGACGAGCTGACCATAATCTGCTGCTGCAATAGCGCCCGTAGCCTGGAGCGCGAGATCTGCGCTGGATAACGTACGGGTGCTGTGCAAAACTTTTCACCGCTTGCTACAACAGATGATTTTTGAATGTACAGCAGCACGCAATTCGACTTGGACCGCCCCATGAGCCACGGTTTTGGCTACGGCGTTGAACACTGCATTGCCTGGCACCAGCGGCATATTGTTCGCGCATTGTCTGTTCTCTGTCTTCTGGCTGTCCAGTCTACGGGGCGTCCGTAGCTGCGGTTGTCGCCATTATGTCCGTTCTCGCTGGGCTGTTCGTTCTTCGTGTTTTGTTTTTAGGGTCATTTTAATCGATTTTCGATTAAACAAACCCGAAGAGCAAAAATATCCCATCGCGGTCTCCTGGGTCTCTTTCTTTCTGTTTCGCCAATCAGAGGGAGTGTATCTTCCTATCTCATTTTAGGTTTTGTTTTTAGGGTCAAAACGCTCCGTTTGTACGGGCCCTAAGGGCATGTCCAAAGAGAACCGAAAACGAAAAACGAAAAACGAAAAACGAAATGAAAATAAACAGGGCACTGATTGGTCCCTGGCACAAACGTGTTCCCCTTCGTTGTTTTTGTTCTGAGAAAATCAACGATTTTTTTTAAGGGCCGTTCCTTACGAACAAAAAAAAATCACGATTCGTGACGTTTTGGCATGACAAAATGTCACGATTCGTGAGATTTCTTTCCTAACGAAAATACGTGATTTTTCGTCACGTTTCGTGATATTTTCAAATTGTCAAAAATCCGATATTTCAAATCCAACGGTATTTGAGGGTGGGGCCAACTCTCGCAGGTAGGTGACGGCCAGGCCGTGCCAGGCCGGCCGCGCCCGACCCGGCCCGTGATTCAACTCGCTCCCCAAGGTCTGACCCGGCCTGTGATATTCCAACCTCAAGTGCCATCGGCCAAGCCAGGTCCGCGCGAGGTTCCAATCTCTCTGACATCTCGTCTGCCCTGCTTGGCCCGTGAGATTTTTAGATTATTTTTGCTTTTTCTTCACGCTGTGTCTCCTCCGCCTCGAGATTTGGAGGCCACATCGTGCTCGTTAGTCCGCACCCAGCAGTGTCTTTAGGCAGCCGCTCGCTGTCCACAATCGTCGTACGAAGCAGGGTCTGCCATGCCCCTATACCGGCCATCGGATACCGTTGGTGTCGGGTGGGTTACGTAGTGCCTTGATCAGGCGTATTTCGAGCCACGACCAAATGTCATGAATCGTGATTTCGTTTTTTTTAAAGGAAATTGTAAAAAAAAATGATGTTGTGAATCGTGAGGTTTTTTGTGTTATTAAGGGTGGGTCTTAACGAGCAAATAAAAAATGAAAATAAAAAATGAAAATGACGAACAGCCTTTTGTTTTTTGATAAAAAAACGCAGTTGAGTCCAAACGACAGCCAACTTTATCTGAAAAAAAAAACGAAAAAATAAGTAAAAACTCGCGGTGCAACTTCTTTTTTGAATCACGGAATAGTTCAACCGCCACCGCATATGGACTCGCGGCGAATGCACCCAACGACGCAGCTGCACAAACCCAACTCGCACGCGCGAGGCACCCCTGAGAGCAAGCGGTGCTCGTGGTCCAACCCGCTCCCTCGGGAAGGCCCTGGAAGTTGTGTTTGAGTCCTCGCCGTTTGTCGGCAGACATTGGGCCGCTCTCTGGCACCCCCATCGCAAAATATATCGCCACAGGCACCTCCTGACCCTCTGGTTTCTTGCATAGGCACAGCTTGGTTATACCCTACCGATAGATGCTGGCTTTGATGGCGCACGAGCCCTGCAGCAGCCCCACGCACTACTCCACCCACCGTGCGCTTGCGAACAGGTCATCCTATGTTCCTCTTGGCGCTGATATCCCATAATCAGATAATATTGCACCCCTTTTCATTAAAAAAAACCCCTCTGGCAATAAAAAAAAACGAAAAAAAAAAAATGAGTTTTCGGGATCTCTACTGCTGTTTTTTGCTGTTTGACCAATGAGGCTCGATTATTCTTTAGTTCTGCTTTTCGTTTTTATTTTCATTTTTTATTTTCATTTTTTATTTGCTCGTTAAGACGGGCCCTAATCATGACAAAAAAATCACGATTCACGACAAAAACCTCACGAATCGTGATTTTTTTCGTTCGTTAGGAATGGCCCTTGCTCTTAGATTTTTTCGTTGTGTCGGCCGCCACATCGTCGTACGTACGTGTGACGACCGGGGGTATGGAGTGCAGTGTGTTCAAAGTTTTTTTTTTGGAAGAACCAAGTACGTTAGCACTCTGAACAAGAACCATGATGGGGCATTGTCGTCAAGATTCGAGATACCACAATATTACCTGGTACCTTGTACTCGTCTACAGATGTTGTGAAGAAACGATCACTTACACTACTACTTCGTATACTACAATTACTCGTTTATACTCTTTGTTTGTGTCATGCAGGTAAACTTGGATCATGCGTAGAAAACTCAGAAAAAAAGCATCTAGGGCATAAATATATAGGTAGTTTCAAGACAATGTAGTCGGTCGCCCCGATGGTCTATTAATAGTGGTAACCTCGAACGTTTCTAAGCGTTGATGTCCGGAGTTCGAATCTCACGTGGGTCGGACTTTTGGGTTGATTTGCAAAAATAAATAAAAAACGGAATCAACTGCTGAGAGCGCCTACGCCTAGTACTGTAGCGTGGGTAGGCACAATTCGATGCGAGTCGACGAGGGAAGAAAAGGCTGAAGTCTCCTCGCGATAAAAATGCAAGGCAAGAACCGTAGTGGGGGGGGAGGGAGAGGAGCTTACTTTCTGACCCTGCGGATCTGAGTTACGACCAGGGAGGAGAGAGAAAGAAAGGGCGAAGATAATAAATGGGATGATTAAAAAAAAAAAAATGACGGGACGGCGATAGTCCCGGGGCAACACCGATTGTACATTGCGGATACGATGACCGGCGTTGTAAACGACCAGAAACCCGTACGTAGGCATTCCTTTGCCTCTGAAGCATATTCGCTTATACCCTTCGTACGAGTACGATATTACCGCCACATTATGTCGATGAACGCGGCTTTGATTGTCCTGAAAACGACCACAACAAAGGTTTTCATGGTTACGTAGGCGGTGCTTCATGGCGCACAGCGCCAACGTGTGTCCAGTCAACAGGCCTCAGCGAGGTCGACAAGTTACGCTACTACCAACTGCACTAATACTGCATTTATAGAGAGGAATCGAGGCCTAACACCGTCTATTGGATACACGTGATGTTTTATATACAATCAGTGACTGGTGCTGAGAGATAGTCCGTCCGACGACCACCGTAGCTCTAGCAGAAATATCGCCGTCTCCTTGCCAAGGGAGCTACGCCGCGTACACCTTTCGCAACAAGTTTAATCTCTCAGCATCATGGTCACAACTACTGTCGCCGAAAGCTTTCGCAATGAGGTCGAACACTCGAGCCAGCGCACGCTTTTCTACACTGTCCAAAAACTGGATGTTGATCTCAAAGCGACCCGTCCTGGTCAGTGCCCACAACCAATCCACGCAACTTCTTGCGGCTTCCTCGCATGAGGCCTGCCTGCACGTACTACCTCCACCAGCGTCCACTGAGCCAGTAGGGTCAGTAGGCGCGGGTGGCGTCATAGCTTCCAGCTCCCCTGCTTGGTTTTCTGGCGTCAATCCGCCACAAACAAGCGAGATCACTTGTCCTAGTACGTCTGGTTCCATTTCCACGCGGAATATAACTGGGAGTTTTTCAGGTCCGATGAGGCGGAGGTACGCTCGACGTTCGCTGTCGGTAAGGCATCGACGTCGCCAATCTTGCTGGAACTCAGAATGGTTTTCAGGAGCGCGAAGAGGGCTATTCTTTGCAGATCCTCCGATCGCAGCAGCAGCAGCACGGCCTCGTGTCTTTGTTGATGAACCCTTGCGCCGACCGCTGCTGCCTGATTTCGCCGTGGGTGGCATTACGCCGCCCGACCGTCCTTGCCAACCCCGCTTTTGGTTCGAAAGCATCTCCATCTCCTTGCGTCTGTTGCGAGCAGTGTGGCCGGTCAACAAAGAAAATAGCAAAAGTACGCTGTTAATCGAGCGATGTGTTGCCTACAAATCGTACACGCATCACTACTTCGTATCGACATTTCCTCCCGACAAAAAACTCCGATCGCAGTTCATTCCGCGCATCCGCTTGAACAGGTGCCAGCTCGTGCATAACACATTCGACGTGTAACACATTAACTGGTATTAGCTGAGAATGCCTGCGGATTTGTATTGGCATCGTTGCCACGATCGAAAATGATCTCCCAAAACATATTGTCGTAATCTTACAGTAGTAGTGACTATTCTATTCGAGACCACGCCCGTTGCATACCCCGACACGAGGTCATAGGGTCAGCTTCCTGTGGCCATCCCCTCTTCCTGCCGTGTACGGTGGCGTAATGCGCCGGATCCCTTATCGACATTAGATGCGGCCTTCCCGAGACGCGCAAACATACACAAACAAACCCCCCGTTTGCCAAGAATCGATCTCATGACAAGGCTGCTCCACAAGTTACGCAGCAGACATTCATTCGTAGGTTAGGGTCGATCTTAACGAGGAGTGAATTTCNCTGCACAAACCCAACTCGCACGCGCGAGGCACCCCTGAGAGCAAGCGGTGCTCGTGGTCCAACCCGCTCCCTCGGGAAGGCCCTGGAAGTTGTGTTTGAGTCCTCGCCGTTTGTCGGCAGACATTGGGCCGCTCTCTGGCACCCCCATCGCAAAATATATCGCCACAGGCACCTCCTGACCCTCTGGTTTCTTGCATAGGCACAGCTTGGTTATACCCTACCGATAGATGCTGGCTTTGATGGCGCACGAGCCCTGCAGCAGCCCCACGCACTACTCCACCCACCGTGCGCTTGCGAACAGGTCATCCTATGTTCCTCTTGGCGCTGATATCCCATAATCAGATAATATTGCACCCCTTTTCATTAAAAAAAACCCCTCTGGCAATAAAAAAAAACGAAAAAAAAAAAATGAGTTTTCGGGATCTCTACTGCTGTTTTTTGCTGTTTGACCAATGAGGCTCGATTATTCTTTAGTTCTGCTTTTCGTTTTTATTTTCATTTTTTATTTTCATTTTTTATTTGCTCGTTAAGACGGGCCCTAATCATGACAAAAAAATCACGATTCACGACAAAAACCTCACGAATCGTGATTTTTTTCGTTCGTTAGGAATGGCCCTTGCTCTTAGATTTTTTCGTTGTGTCGGCCGCCACATCGTCGTACGTACGTGTGACGACCGGGGGTATGGAGTGCAGTGTGTTCAAAGTTTTTTTTTTGGAAGAACCAAGTACGTTAGCACTCTGAACAAGAACCATGATGGGGCATTGTCGTCAAGATTCGAGATACCACAATATTACCTGGTACCTTGTACTCGTCTACAGATGTTGTGAAGAAACGATCACTTACACTACTACTTCGTATACTACAATTACTCGTTTATACTCTTTGTTTGTGTCATGCAGGTAAACTTGGATCATGCGTAGAAAACTCAGAAAAAAAGCATCTAGGGCATAAATATATAGGTAGTTTCAAGACAATGTAGTCGGTCGCCCCGATGGTCTATTAATAGTGGTAACCTCGAACGTTTCTAAGCGTTGATGTCCGGAGTTCGAATCTCACGTGGGTCGGACTTTTGGGTTGATTTGCAAAAATAAATAAAAAACGGAATCAACTGCTGAGAGCGCCTACGCCTAGTACTGTAGCGTGGGTAGGCACAATTCGATGCGAGTCGACGAGGGAAGAAAAGGCTGAAGTCTCCTCGCGATAAAAATGCAAGGCAAGAACCGTAGTGGGGGGGGAGGGAGAGGAGCTTACTTTCTGACCCCGGATCTGAGTTACGACCAGGGAGGAGAGAGAAAGAAAGGGCGAAGATAATAAATGGGATGATTAAAAAAAAAAAAATGACGGGACGGCGATAGTCCCGGGGCAACACCGATTGTACATTGCGGATACGATGACCGGCGTTGTAAACGACCAGAAACCCGTACGTAGGCATTCCTTTGCCTCTGAAGCATATTCGCTTATACCCTTCGTACGAGTACGATATTACCGCCACATTATGTCGATGAACGCGGCTTTGATTGTCCTGAAAACGACCACAACAAAGGTTTTCATGGTTACGTAGGCGGTGCTTCATGGCGCACAGCGCCAACGTGTGTCCAGTCAACAGGCCTCAGCGAGGTCGACAAGTTACGCTACTACCAACTGCACTAATACTGCATTTATAGAGAGGAATCGAGGCCTAACACCGTCTATTGGATACACGTGATGTTTTATATACAATCAGTGACTGGTGCTGAGAGATAGTCCGTCCGACGACCACCGTAGCTCTAGCAGAAATATCGCCGTCTCCTTGCCAAGGGAGCTACGCCGCGTACACCTTTCGCAACAAGTTTAATCTCTCAGCATCATGGTCACAACTACTGTCGCCGAAAGCTTTCGCAATGAGGTCGAACACTCGAGCCAGCGCACGCTTTTCTACACTGTCCAAAAACTGGATGTTGATCTCAAAGCGACCCGTCCTGGTCAGTGCCCACAACCAATCCACGCAACTTCTTGCGGCTTCCTCGCATGAGGCCTGCCTGCACGTACTACCTCCACCAGCGTCCACTGAGCCAGTAGGGTCAGTAGGCGCGGGTGGCGTCATAGCTTCCAGCTCCCCTGCTTGGTTTTCTGGCGTCAATCCGCCACAAACAAGCGAGATCACTTGTCCTAGTACGTCTGGTTCCATTTCCACGCGGAATATAACTGGGAGTTTTTCAGGTCCGATGAGGCGGAGGTACGCTCGACGTTCGCTGTCGGTAAGGCATCGACGTCGCCAATCTTGCTGGAACTCAGAATGGTTTTCAGGAGCGCGAAGAGGGCTATTCTTTGCAGATCCTCCGATCGCAGCAGCAGCAGCACGGCCTCGTGTCTTTGTTGATGAACCCTTGCGCCGACCGCTGCTGCCTGATTTCGCCGTGGGTGGCATTACGCCGCCCGACCGTCCTTGCCAACCCCGCTTTTGGTTCGAAAGCATCTCCATCTCCTTGCGTCTGTTGCGAGCAGTGTGGCCGGTCAACAAAGAAAATAGCAAAAGTACGCTGTTAATCGAGCGATGTGTTGCCTACAAATCGTACACGCATCACTACTTCGTATCGACATTTCCTCCCGACAAAAAACTCCGATCGCAGTTCATTCCGCGCATCCGCTTGAACAGGTGCCAGCTCGTGCATAACACATTCGACGTGTAACACATTAACTGGTATTAGCTGAGAATGCCTGCGGATTTGTATTGGCATCGTTGCCACGATCGAAAATGATCTCCCAAAACATATTGTCGTAATCTTACAGTAGTAGTGACTATTCTATTCGAGACCACGCCCGTTGCATACCCCGACACGAGGTCATAGGGTCAGCTTCCTGTGGCCATCCCCTCTTCCTGCCGTGTACGGTGGCGTAATGCGCCGGATCCCTTATCGACATTAGATGCGGCCTTCCCGAGACGCGCAAACATACACAAACAAACCCCCCGTTTGCCAAGAATCGATCTCATGACAAGGCTGCTCCACAAGTTACGCAGCAGACATTCATTCGTAGGTTAGGGTCGATCTTAACGAGGAGTGAATTTCGGGTTTTTCCAGAAATTTCTGGTTTTTTCTGGTTTTTTCTGGTTTCACCAGAAAAACTTCATCCCCGAAAAAACAGTCCTCCAAGTTTTTCTGGTAATCCCGTAAATTTCTGGTTTTTATGGGTACGATCGGGCAGCCCCACCGTGCCAGCCGTGCCACCCCTCACGAACACACAGGGCTGGTCAGGGTTGTCCCCGAGGTCCTCCGCAGGCCATAGCCGAGCGCAGAAGGCGCAAAAGCTTTTTGAGCTCTCACAATCGAATTGACACAGTGACCGCACCGAGGTGCCCGACCGACCGAGCTCGCGGAGGGCTGTAGCTCAAGCCTTTGTAGCGTTGGGCGTCGTAGCGCGACGAGTTGGTGGTGGATTCCACTCTCCGAGGCACCGATACCTGCCTACGAGCCAGGCCGACCGTTGTGGGACCACCACACGGATGGTTACCGAGAGCGCTGCTGCTGTAGTGACGGTTTTGTGCCTGGTGGACGATTATTAGCGAGGCAACTGAAGCTCGTACTTGTTAAGAACCCATTTTAGAAAATACCGAAATTTCCGAGAAAACCAGAAAAATACTTTTCTCGTTAAGATCGACCCTTAGTCAAGAGCTCCGGTACTTGTTGAGCACAAAGATAGATACGTGGGGGGTGCAGGCTTCAACTCGGAAGACGCATCCAATGCATCCCATGCAAGATCTCACGTGACAGGAGTGAGTTGTGCGCAGGATACCATATGTCTGAATTCGTCGTAGCTCGCAGCCGTGTGAATTGCCCGTTTCTTCATCTCGTCCGTCTTCTTCCGACTCTCATCCTCCTATGAAAGTGTATGACACGCGCGCAGAATCGGAAAGGGCCGTGCATTGCAGTACGACGTACTGCTTTGTTGTGCTATTCGAAGTATAACAATCTTTCATTCTGCCGGTTTATGACCGGTTGTACCAGGTACTACAGTAGTAGTGTACCAGGTAACCATGTACCCGTCTATGGTCTATGGTCCTGCTGAGCGACGAGTGCTTCGCAATAAAATTGTTCCACACCCCAGTTATCTATTCATCACAGACCAGCAGCCAGGTGTAACCTCGGGAGTAAGATGATATCATACCAGTATGATACAATATCCTTCCTGTATGTACAGCAATAGTACGACGTACCGGTGAAAAGAGAAAGATACGTTCGGGAGCTCTGCCAATATTAGTGCGAAAATAAACGTGGCGAAAAGGAGCCAAGGGAATATACTCGCATAGGAGGATAGCGGGGCGTAATAAGACATGGTCGGCAAAGGCTGCAAGCAATTAGGTCAAGTACGAGCGGTGAGGTGAGCTATTAATAGTTTACGACGGTGTTTCGACGAAAACAAACAAAAGGCGCCATATGCGAGCCCGACCAACAAAAAGTTCTTGGCTCTTTTAGGTAGATGCCTCACCTTCAAGGCTGAAGATAGCTCCTCGCGTAGCTTCGATGTCTCAAAGTGGAGATCATTGACATGCCCCATCGATCTCATACAGCACCACCGATGCAACGTTAGTACTCGCGAACACTGTTCACGTCCAAGGTTTGCCTCGTTGGCGATTTTAGCTGCACAAACATCGCGAAACTGACAGAAACGCCACTGTGAAACATACAAACTCCCGGTTTGCAACATTTTTTTTATTTTTTTCCTACACAGCAGCACAGCAACCGTCGTGTTCCTCAGCTGGCTGCCCAAGGGCCGCGTACATGATGGGCAAGCTTGATACCCCTACGTTTGTACGACAACTTTCTCAAACTCAGGCGCAGGCGGGATGCCTTATCTGCGGGATCTTGTTGTCTGTGGACACCCTCAAGTGAGCGGAAAGGGCGGGAGTTGTGTTTGTTTCAGCACAGGGCAGCACTGCTGCTCGTACTCCTGCCGTCGTGTCTGTTCTACGTACGCCTTTCGCGTGTCATTGCAGTGCTCCACCCCGAGGCAGTCATTGCAGTTGTACTCTCATCGTGGCTGAGCGCCCCCTTGTGTTTTTTTTCCTGGCACACTCAGGTCTAATACTTGCTGCAATACCTCAGAAATCAGTGCATGTGACATGTGACGAGCAAACGATGTTGTGCAGCAGTGACGACTACTACAGCAGTACGTGCGCTTGTGCATCGTTGCAATCCGTTCCCGTACTGTTGCTGTGGTTACGCTGTACATACGTACTCACGAGGGACAGCATCACAGCAAACTACAGGGCAATACTATACGTATGATACATCCTCGTAGTCTATACGAGGATGAGGTCACTGTGTTGCAGCACATCATATGAACCTATCCTGATTGAATTCGTTTCTCGTGTTGATCGTCGCTTCCTGCCCAGCCCCATCAAGATCATCGCGTGGTCTGTAGGCGTGGACCAGAGGTTGTTCGCCCTCCCGTTTGCGTTCATGCTGGCGTCGCTCATCGCAGGCCAGTTCGCCGACATTGTGTACTTTTCTGTCAGAATCTTCTTCAGCTCCATCATCAGCATCTTCTTCAATAAAGTAAGCCGAATGTTGGAGTGTTGTTACGTATAATACGAGTATACACCGGAATATTACCACCAAATGGCGCGTGGATTCCTGTACGTGAAACACCATTGGGCAACAAGTCCTGCAGACAGCAGTACAATTCGTACTCAATACCAGGTAGGCACGAACATCGTCTTCCCCGAGCAGCTCCTGCAGCCTACGGCGCTACCAGTAAACTGGTATACGTACGAGTACTACTTTATTCGTCATTTATAGCAGCATCGCGTAATTGGCAAGGCGATACCGGTGCTCGTTCTGTATATATAGACAAAAAAGGTTTAGCAGGATAATATAATATTAATAGTACGATAATATCGTTATACTCGTACTACGTACGACTCGTACCAGGTACACACCAGTTACGCATCGTTGCGATATGTACTCGTAACTATGATAGTTGTAAGTGGTCAAGCACGCATTCGTTTTCAGTTTACTGCAAGTGTCGTCACACAACGTATCTGTTGTCTGTACAGTACCTGGTACGTAGAGTATACCCGGTACGTACTTGAAGTGGTCAGCACTAACCTGTAACCTATATCTGGTAGTACTTCGTACCGGTATATATAATCATAGTACAGCAGTACATACTTCGAAGAAACGAGGCGGGCGTACGTGCGCCCCCCGTGTCTCCCCTTTTATGAAGATCAATCAAGTATTAAGTACCGGTTCAAAAGTTTAGCATTAAGCTGCCTTGAGCAGCAATCATGTGAGGAGTGAGGATACATGTCCGTCAAGGGAAAACGCGCACCGTGAAGGGTGTAAGGGTGCACACCTCGGACAGACAGATCATCTACAGATAGATCAGATCATCTACAGATTGATGATCTAGTTCTCACCTGCCGTTGTGAGAGGTTGTGCAAGATCTGCATACGGTAGTAGAGATTTAACCCAGGAAACATGCGCTACGTCATACTGATTATACGGCCCCCAGCCGGCACCATAAGCTAGATGGTACAGATAAGGGATCTATCTGGCCTGAAAGATCTAGATCATCAAGTGGGAATGATCTGCATGACCTGTCCGAGCTGTGTAAGGGTGAACATAGGGCCGAGTGTTTCCACTCGAAAAACCTATCGGTACTGGTACCCGACAATCTATAGTAGTTTGTCGTCCGCCAAGTCAAATTGCGGGGAAATTGCCGTCTGTCAAAGGGTCAAAGTGCTGTCTCCTCACATCTTTGCTCAGCAGGGAGTACAAAGTACGAGCCGTGGAGTGTGGAGGCCCTTTGACGTTCGCTGTCGTACATTATAATCATATATAACTACGTGGTGCTTCGATAGTTTTTTTCTACCGGTACGTTTTTCTTTATTTGCGTTGGTAATTACATGAACGGTAAAGTCGGTGCAGTGGGTGGGTGTTGTCATTCAAGCAACATCAGCATCGCCGATTATTCGGTCCCTTGTCTAGTCGTGTGTGCCTAGTCTATACCGATAACATTTACGAGCCCATACGGTACCCATACCATGTACCAGATACCGCATACCACACACCACATACACCAGGTACGGAATGTTTTACGAACATAGCATCAGCAACGACGCAAAGACAGCTAACACGAGGTTTCTCGGCCGGTTGCCCGCAAGAAAAACACTACCAGAAGAACGCCAACTGTAGCAAGCAACTCCACTGAGGATGTATTCGGACGGTCAACCCCACAGGAGGACATGTAATATAGAAATTACTACGGGCGAGTATCCTTCTTCTAGACTAATGAACTACCAGTATTTTACCTTCTGCTCGTACGAATACCTTTGGTCTGAAAAGTTTGCTGTGTTTTGTTGTTTTAGGTGGATATCATCGGGCGGAGCAACGTGCCGGCGGAAGGACCCATCATTTTCACCGGAAACCACGCGAACCAGTTTGTCGATGCGCTCCAGGTGAGCCCGCGACACCCTGCCCTGCCCTGCGCTGCCCTGCCCTGCCTTGCCCTACCTTGCTCTACTTATTAGACCCTTGTACCTCTGTAAACACGACCTCACTCTGCTCTAATCACAAGTACCCGGTACGTATATACAGTGGGTACCCCGAGTTAACATCGCCCCGTCACAAGCCGAAACAGGCGCTCTTAACTACGTATTGCTCTTGTCTGTAGTGGGCAATATATAGCTTTTAGTACAGGTGGGACAAGCCGTTTTGACCGCTCTTAACTCCAGAATGCTCTTAACTCGGGGTACCCACCGTATCGTATTGGTGGGGGCAATTGTAAAGGGGTTGACTTGTGCTTTCTTCTCTTATTGTTGTCGTACGTGCTACAGAATAACGTTTCGTATTTGGCCATTTCCAGCAGCGTATGAGTACAGCAGCTCTCTTGAATTAAAGGTTGTCATGGTGTATTGCCGTCGCCCAGCATTGTTGACTGTTGACGCCGGAGAGAGACCATATGACCGATATTTTTGTTCGTGTTTCTTGTAATTTATTTGGAGACATGGTGTATGTTTTATGTATGTACCCTGTTAGTACTTTCCTACTTGCCACCTGGTGTATCGTATGTTGGTGCTGTGTTATTCCGGCAACTATTAACAACTGTTGTCTATGCACAGCAGTACGGCGATATTGTAATCTTGCATGCGTCTGCATGAATTTGGTATCAGGTGATCACCGCGTGCGGCCACAAGGTCGGCTGGCTGATCGCGAAAAAGAGTTTTGATCGCTTGGTGCCAGGATTTTTCGCCCGGGCTCTGTCGGGCATCCCGGTCGTCCGCCCCCAGGTGAGTTTTGTTATCTAACATCTACCAGTGTATCATCTACCATCTGCCATTTGTCATTTACCAGGTATTGTCTACCAGGTACCAGGGTATCAAGTATCATCTATGTGTATCACCTACTGCTGTACTAGGGTATCATCTACCAGGTATCATATTTCTACCTGGTACCGTCTACAAGGTACCACCTATCATCTATCGTCTGTCATCTACCAAGTGTCAGTTATCATCGATCTTCTATCGTCTATCATCTAGCTTCTACCAGGGATTTCATCATTCATCGTCTATCTTATACCAGGTATCATCCATCAATGGCTAGCCTTGAGTCATCTGTGATTGCGAGATCGCTATTTCTAGTTATACTATTACGGAGGACCATATTAAATAGAACCTACGATGTAGACTAGAGTATATATATTTACCTATTTTTACTAGCAATATTTGGTTCTATTTACTATGGTCCCCCGTAATAGTTTATACTGGTTTATAGCATACGCGCACTCGTCCAAAAGTGAAAGCGCACTCCTCTGCGAGCCCCCCATGTGCTTTGCGTAAGCACACTATTAATATAAGTACTGACAATGCTCCTGCGGCACGAGCTTCGCTGGAGAAGGTGTCCGTGTTGTTCAGTGGCGGAAAGTAAAGATTGCTACTACTGTAGTAAGCTGTGCTGTTGCTGCTCCGATGGTTTTGCGAGGATCTGCCCAACCAGCCCGAGAGGACAAGGTAGCCTATACCAGGTATTAGTTATACACGTACGTATACAGCTCGTATGCAAATAAGAGCTTGAACTGAAAGGCCTGGTCAAACAACGCCAGAGAAATCGAGAGGGGCTTCGTAAAGATTTAAAAGCTCTAGAGGGTGGGGATGTGATGCTGTTGGTACCACCCACAGGGTGGTATCATTTGGGCAGGGTGTCGGTGCAGCTCGCGGACGTTCGGTTCACGAAGGCATGCTCGTATCATACCAGCATACCACTGGGGCGAAGGTGTTGGAGGCATTTCTCGGTTGGGCTATGACACACCGAACGTCTTCTTCGAATA
Source organism: Saccharina japonica (assembly GCA_008828725.1). NCBI lineage: Eukaryota > Phaeophyceae > Laminariales > Laminariaceae > Saccharina > Saccharina japonica. Next base: position 166,903 of record MEHQ01002486.1, read on the forward strand.
CATGGATCTCTTGTTGAGGTGTACCATGGTAGAGAGAGACGACGGAATTGTACCACGCCCCCCCCCCCCCCCCAAGCGACAGGGGTCCGCTCCATCCACTACGTAATTAGAAAGCCTTTTTTTGTATGCATGGTATTTTTTTGTTGCGCTGACGAAGCTGCTATTAATACCATCTTTGTCGTCTCGATCGCAGGACTCGGCCATCAAGCGTCCTGCCACCGAGACGATCACAGCCGTTGGCGACATCGTGACAGGATCCAACACCAGCTTCACACAAATTTTCAAGTTCGGTGACAAGCTTCGCTTCCGGGGGAAGTCGGAACAGTTCAAGGTGCGGAACGGCACTCGGAGCAGCACTCAGAACAGTGCTCGTAGTGTTTGTCGAATGTTGCAATTGCTGTGATTGGCGGGGGCGTTCGTCGCGTTCGAGGGAGCACCGCTGCCTGCCAAGCGTTTCTGGGGAATACTCTGCAACGCCAATGCCTTCCTTCTAGACTATGGCGATTGCAGCTTAGGCCGCAAGAAGCAGGCCCGAGATGATGCTATATAGGTTGCGGGACGATACAGTTATTGTCCGAAGTACGAATGAAATACAATGAAGGAATGGAAGAAGTTTCATGACACACCCGCAGCATGATAAGCATGCTAAGCACGATAGGATTCTTCTCGTACTGCTTCACGCTGGCATTTATAGTATAATTTATAATATAAGACGGTTGATAAGACCGCACTTTGTCTTTTCTGTGGTCGCCTGTCCCACGAGGTCCGAATGGATCCAGCCGCAGCATTTACTGCTGCAAAATTCGTTTTGACACATTCAAATGGATGGCCTTTGGCCTTTTGCAGACAACCCTCGCAGGTGAAAGGAGGTGTTGGGCAACACGGCAACACCACAGCATAAGACCACACTTACCTTTTTTTGTGGGCCCTTACCGTATATGACAGTGTATATCACACCCCCTGGGGTGAATTTCAAAGCCAATTTTCTCCATAACCAGGGGGGCACAGACAACGAAAAAGGTGGCTTTCGGAGCATCTCGTCGACATCTCTCCATAGACGGGTCGCTCGGGGTTATAGCGCTCGACCGGTCGTCGAGCAAATCATCGTTGAAATTCGTCCGAGGGGGTGTGGTAAACAGTGTCATACACGGTATACCCGAGTCTAAAAAAAACTGCGCAATTGGATGCGAGTTGACGAGGGAAGAAAGCCCCTCCCAAGTATTTTCGCGATAAAAATGCAAGGCACGAACCGTAGTGGGGAGCAGAGAGAAGACCCTACTTTGTGACCCCGGATCTGAGCTACGACTAGGAAGGAGGGAGAAAAGAAGGGCAAATATAATAAATGGGATGGGGGGGGAAACAGATGTATTACGAGTAGGCCAGGCCTATTACCTAGTAGATCCAGCCGGAGCCTTTTCTGATATAAAGTTCGTTTGATAATTGCCGATGATCGTTGACTACCTGGTACCTATTGATATAGGCTACACTACCTATTAATAGTAGCCTTTCACACATATGACAGACAACGATCTGCTGAAGATCTAGATGCTATATTTTTTTGTTCTGATATGTTGCGCAAGAGCCGTATATATTGTACTGATCTCACCCGGCAAGCAGTTGCGCAAGAGCCGTGTCAAACAGATCATACAGATCATACAGCTAGATCCCACCCGGAAAATGTGATCTACTGTAGGTCGGGCAATATCGTATTAATATGTACAATCGATGATTTTTTTCTGCCCCGATCGATCTAGATCATCAAATGGAGATCTGATCTCATCTGATCTCATCTGTTCTGATCTGATCTCATCTCATCTGATCTGTTCTGTTATGTTATGATCTGATCTTGATGTGATCTGATCTGATCTGATCTGTACGATGTGCAACGTTTTTAGGTGAAGGAGGTGTTGAGCGACACGACAATGAAGCTGGGCGAGGAGGTGCCGGCAGACTACGTTGGGGTGAGTGGTTTTTGCCATTGTGGCGCGGCAGGCTCTGTGTTGTGTTGTGTTGTGTTGCATGGTGATGCCTCGTGAGGCCATGGGTGCCCCCCTCCCCGGCGAGTGTTGAAACAAGGCTCGAAGAGGTTATTGAAGCGACTCTTGACGAGACTGCTCAAGATGATGTCCCATCAGAGGGGAAAAGAGAGCGCCCTACCCTAGAGAAAGGCTCTTTCTGGAAGGCTCTCTCGACGAACAGAGCACGAGGTTGTCACAGCAACCCAAACGCTGAGAAAATTATCTCGGAAATTTATGAATCATGTTGGGGGGGAGTATCTCACCCATTTTGTCGGCGCTGGGCCACGTCGTAAGCACTACTCGTGCCAACTTGGCATCACACGCATTTGAAACTGAAACTCATGCATTTTATACCCGATATTTTACCGATTAGTTGATTAGTTGTTGCACTGCCGATTCGGTTGGCGTGGGCGTGAGTGCCAACATTTCGATACGGTTCGAAAACGCCATCCCGTGTCCACGCAGTGAAGTTAAGTGAATGCCGCGCCGTATGATGTGCCCCTCCCTGTCATTTGATTGGTTGTCCGAAACCTTTCGTGCGCTTCCGCAGCGGTGCTGTTGTTGTTGTAAATTCGTCTATCCGTCGTTAAATGGCCGACACCCCGTCCATATGTCGATATGTGTGTTTTGTTGTCATGTTTGTTGCCAGATGGGACCGAGTCTATTCGACGTTCTGAAGTACGTGGATCAGGGCAAGGTGTACGATTTCGTGCACATGGCTTTGGCGAAGGGGAAGTGCCTCGGGGTGAGACATGGCATGAGACATGGCATGAGACACGCGGCAAGAACTAACCGCTGTGATGTTTACGGAGTATAAGTACGAGCGACGTTTTTTTGTCTGCTGGGTCGAGTGCTGCGGAGAAGTTTTGGTCGTGTACTGGGCGCGTGGTGCTGCTGGGTTTCACATCGAGGTCGGCTACTGGTGTCTTGCATCGCATACGCATCTCATGGGCCCAAGATATCGCCGTCGGTTCATACAAAACTCTTTTGCCGTACCATACGTTTTTTCGTCATTGCTGTGGAACATGAAACGGGAACAACGCGTTTCCTCGTCGTTCTTGGGTATGTATATATGTATACAGCTCAGTGCTATTCGGAGTACCCTGTGGCTCATATTTTCAGAACCACTAGGCGATGGGTCTGAACAATGTATAATACATGTGTGGCGTTATTACTTGACCGCGGTTGTGAGACAAGAGCCGTTTCGTATTGGGAGGTACCTGGTATATATTGTTTTGGCAGCAGGAGCTTATTGAAAGATTGAAAAGTGGATGTTGAGGAAGGCAAAGCAAGCGTGCAATCTACAAAATTGAAAGAGTCCTACGGTTACAAAATATACAAATTACCTCGCATCCATGTGCAATGCGCTCTATTTTTTATGGGGTATTACTATGGTGCACCCATGTGCGATGTACCAGTACACTATGGATGCCAGGCACGTATAGTTGCAGAGTCTTACGTTGCATCCTTGGCCCTCTATGTTTTCTTCTGGCGTCCAGATTTTCCCGGAGGGGGGGTCGCACGACCGGACGGACCTTCTTCCTCTCAAGGTGGGGCGTGTTTTTGTGATGCTTTTGCTCTCGGGCCATCGAGGTTGGTTGTTCGTATGGCATGTCCAATTTTACACACCTTGCTCGTGCTTGTGCTCCCTTTATCTCGGTGTAGGAAATATTATTTATTATTTCACCACCTTCTACTATTAATACTACCCCTGCTACGACCACCACTACTACTCATTCTATGACTACTACTACTACTACTACTACTACTACTACTACTACTACTACTACTACTACTACTAAACATTAAAAAAGCACGTGTGTGCCGTTGCTCCTGGCAGGCGGGGGTGGCAGTGATTGCCTTCGGCACGCTGGACAAACACGGGGTTAACGTTCCTGTCGTGCCGATCGGACTGAACTACTTCCGGGGTCACCGGTTCAGGGCAAGGGCTGTCGTTGAGTTTGGCCCCCCCGTGCGCATTTCGGAGGAGCTGCACGACCTCTACAAGTGAGAGAGAGTCAAATAGGCCCATTGGGTTGCCGTAGCCAACCGACAAGCCGTATACCGTATGCAGTATACAGTAGGTATACAGGCCCTGTTTAAGGGACCCCGCAAGAAGAGAAAACGGTATATAAGGGGCCTCATATTTCTGCGCACCGTTTTAGCTACAACCGATCGGTACCAAGTCTGACAAGGGACGTCGGTATGTAAGGGACCTTCGACTCCGAACGCACTACTAATAACAGGGTACCTTACACGGGGCTATATGCCTACTGCTGTATAGCAAACGGGGGCGCATTGTCCACGTCACGATTGCACTTGTAGCGAATGGGCGAATGTAATGTAACTAACTGCCTTTGTTGTATGTCGCCACGGTTTTTCCGTTGTTGGGTTTATTGACGTCACAGGCTTTCCTCGTGTCTGTCTCAACGCTTTCGCGATCGTCCGCGCCTGTGTTTTGATTCCAAGGCACGCACTCCCCACCGATGAACAATATTCTACTATTACGGGAGGCCATACCGTACCATAGGAAATAGGACCAACTATTGTCAGTAAAAATAGGGAAATATATAGTTCTTTTTCTGTAGGAGGTAGGTCCTATTTACTATGGTTCTCCGTGATAATATCTGACACAAAATAGTATTTCATAGTCTGTAGTCAAGAGTCAAAATAGTCAGAAACCATTAGAGTCGTCTATTATTAGGTTGGTGGTACGTCGGGCTTTTCGTTGCGAAATACGTACCAACACTACCTCGTAATGCCTGGCACCTGGTATTACAAGTGTTTGCTAAACTGGGCGCATGCATGACCATGTCGCCAAGGCGCGTATAGCGAATGGTTCAATTTAGCTTGCCCTTGCTCACCCTTTAAAAGGTTCAGGTTTCGTTTTTTCTTGCCCGCCCGCCGGAGATTAACCGGAGGACAAAAAATAGGTATGATACCACTCTGGACTTGGATGTAAGGACCATTTGGACTTTATAGTTATACCCGGGCGGTCCTTATATTTCCGCCCATTGTGGCATATTTTAGCTCACAGATTAAGTGGATATTATCCTTGTATACTCCTGGGGACGCTGCATTGCGTCTCGGGGAGTTTTCTTACTAGACGTGTATCAGGATACGGTGGGTGTTTTTGTTTTGCGCGCTATATATCCGGAAATAAGCCCTCAGTTGGCTGGCGTTACGTAGACGGCTGATGTTATTGTGCTTGTTTTGTAGAAAAATAGAAAACCCTAAAATATAATCTAGTTTTTTTTGTTCGCCCTGTAAACAACGTTGTTGTTACCAGGCAGCTTTCTGCGAGAGTGTTGCAGATGTGTACATGGAAGCCCCTGTCTGGCAACGGAGCCTGGCCTTGCGAGCAGTGTCAGCAAGCTGTGCGCGTTATTTTGATTTATGGTCGACTGTCCGTGACTGACCGAACCAGCAGCGAAGTATATATGGCCGTCGCCGGTGTGTTGTTTTATACCGGTATACGTTTTGCGCTGCCCTTGTTTTGATCTGCCTGTGCTGTGTGCTGTGTGTGCAGGGTTAACAAGAAGGAGGCGTACTCGCGGTTTTTGATGCAGATCGAGGAGGCCATGAGGGTGAGTGGTGGACATCATCACTGAGGTTTGGGGATTGATGCGGACGCGTGCTATATACGATAGAGGTATAATAGCACTTTTCGGCCGAAACTTTTCCTTATGACGGCAGTTCTTAACCCCAAATCGTCGGAATTCCATTTTTGCTTTTGCCATTTTTTTCGCTGTATCGTTAGGCCATGGGATTGTTCATCGGGTAACGCTTTTGTTTTCCCCCAAAATCAGTTTTTTAACTTACAATTAGTATAGAGCTTTTTAAGTGACCACCCTCAGAAGGCAGAAACATGCTGCGTCTCTGTCGCACCATGCGTCTGCGGGAACCGATTGTTGCGGTATTTTGTGCTAGGTACACCCTTGCCGCCACCTACGGTAGCCTCTATTGATAGTTTCAGCCTCTGGTTTTGAGAGCGCAGCGTTTCCGACGATGGTCGTTACGGTGCATGCGCACCCTTGCTGCCTGCGCTAGCCTCTAGGTTTTGCTGCTGGCATTTTAGTCTCTAGTTTTCGCCACGGTTGTTGCGGTAGAGACACATTCACACCCTACAGTAGCTGCTGACGATAGCATCTACTGTACTTTTAGGGCGCAACGTTTGCGGCGACGGCTCGGGTAGGCTGACGGCCTTCGCAATGGGTTAGAGTAAGGGCTAGGTGCCCTCCGCACTTCAAGAATGACTTAACGCTACTCCCAAGTTGTCTGTACCGAAAACATGGGTGCTGTTTTCAAACGGTTAAGTTAATCCCTTTCGGGACTTGATCATCTATAGATCACACAGATCGCACAGATCACACAGATCACACAGATCGCACAGGTCGCACAGATCGCACAGATCACACATATCATAAATTTACCTTCCCTGAAGGCTCTAGATCATGATCTATCTGTAGATGACCTGTCCAATGTGCCGTGTGTAGGTACAGTACCCCCCCCCCTCTACCATACCCCCATACCCCATGGCGCGACTCAAAAAGTTTGCACCCCCGCTTTCCCGTTGCTGGCCTTTGCTGACCTTTGCTTGGTTCGTTCCAGGGCTGCATCATCACGGCGCCAGACTACGACTCTCTGCAGCTGGTCTACACCGCCCGAAGGCTGTTCCAGTCGAACGACGTCATGCCCCTGCCGGCCCAGAAGCAGGACATGAACCGACGCTTTGCCGAGAGCTACAAGGTTCTCGCGCAGGTGGGTTTGCATTGTTTGCACTGCTGTTAGCACTGTTAGCTGTTTGCACTGCTGTTTGCACTGTTACCACTGTTAGCACTGCTTGTATTGTACCAACCGTTGTTAAGAGTGTTGCGCACATCGGACAGCCCACGATCTAGATCATTCTCAGATCATTCTCCGATCATGCTCTAACATCATGATCTAACATCATGATCTAGATCAGCTAGATCCTATATTTGCCGTTATGGGATGTTGTACAAGAGTCGTATAATATCGTGTAGATCCCACCCGGCAAACATGCGTGCGCAAGATCCATACAGATCACACAGATCATACATATCATATAGATAGATCCCACGGGGAAAACTTGATCTCGCACAGGTTCGCATTAATGTTATTATAGTGTTATAATAAGAGGTCGCGCGCCAATCCTGATGACGAACGCCGTATTATTTATAACTGCCCGGGGTAAATGTGAATGCTTTCATCGAACGCCGTTTTAGTCGAAACGAATCCCCTGACCACGCATGCCGTATTGGTTCAACTGTGTCGGTTAAATTGGGTTGGGTTGGGTTGGGTTGCTGGGTTGGGTTGGGTTGGGGTTGGGTTGGGTTGGGCAGGGATGGGGTTGGATTGAGGTGCGGCAGCACATGGGTGGGGTGGTGGGTGGGTGGGTGGATGGGTGGGTCCACTGTTAGAGACACGACAAAATGCTGCTTTCGTTGGGGCTGGGTTGGTAAATATTTGCACCGACGACGGACGTATATGTGGCCCCACCCCAGACGAATTCCATTCAGCTCAGCCATTCAACCAATCAACTCTCTGCACTTTGGCCGACCGTGTATATGTCGTGTGCTTGTTCGCCCCTCCCCCCCTCGTCGTTGTCCTTAGCGATACGCAGAGGAAGGGATGCCGGAGGAAGCGACTCAGCTCAAGGAGAGGCTAGAGTCGTACCGCCAAACGCTGACAAAGCTGGGGATGAGGGACTATCAGGTGTGGATTTAACATCAGGGCAACAAAGTACACGCGCAGCAGCTGGTGGTGGTGGGACATCGAACGTCGAGATAGTGGCGAGGGCTGTGTTTGCGCGCGTGCGTGGTTGAGGTAGGCATGGTCAATTAAGGTGTTGCGCAGGTTCCAGGAAGGCACACGTTTTTCTGAATCTGTTTTTGTTTCTTGGGAATGTAATACTTTCCCCGCATTGCTTTAAATAGTGGTCGGGTACTTTTCCTCCCCAAAGTATGTTGGGTCTTGATTAGCTTGATTACAGTATAGAGGGGAAACATGGCGATTATATCATACGGCAGCATCGGCTACTGCTATGGTTGGGGGACGATGACGATGCGTTTAGTAACCGAACTACAAGAATGCAAGAGGTTGCGACAACACGGACGCAGCACTTGGTCAATTTGTACAGCTGCGCGGTCATACTGAATTTATAGACGGTCCATGAGACCAAACCCTCACTACAGCATTTTATGGTGATCGCAAGCGATAGATCAAAAGCTCGTCCAGAGGTAGCTTGCCTCATGTTTGTTTTGCATCGCCAAACAACCGTCAGACAACGGTTGATCCAAAGCTGCCCTTGTTAGGGCTTGAGCCAGTGCGCCCTCATCGCGTCGGATATTCGGGCGCTGCGTCTGTGCCCAGGCATCAGGCAAAAACTGGCCTTGTTAGACTTGTTCGACTTGTTAGGACATGCCTTATAACACCCTGACCAAGCAATGGTTGTGACTGACTATTAGTGACTATTACTGATTATCAGTGACGATTACTGTCGATTTCTGACTATTACTGACTAATATTACGGGGTGGGCTAATGTAGTAAATAGGGGACCTACGGTATACACATAAACTATATATTTAATACTTGTATTTCCCTCTTTTTTACCAACAATATTTGGTCCTATTTGCTAGTGTTTACTATGGCCCCCGGTAATAGCAGTAATAATGCAGAGCTTCTCAGCTGAGGAATCACCCGGTAATTACCCAGTATCATTCACTATGGACCCCCGTAATCCCGTAGTAGGTAATAGTCAATTATGCTCCTCAACTGAGGAATTACCCGGTAATTACCCAGTATTGCTGGAATGTGATGTGTTTTTTTCACTGTTTTTCGAATACCTACAAGCCGGGCATTGTCCATTCATTGGATAGCACTTTCAGTTTTTTTCTGGGTCAGGTTTTGGGTGGGGTATACGTAAGTACAGATAGATCCTCAAGTGAAGTAAGTAGCCTCAGGACATGTTAGAAATAGCTGCAGATTTATCTTAGCATGCATCTTACCCTTACCCTTACGGTTACACTTACGGTTACCCTTACGGTTACACTTACGGTTACCCTTACGGCTACACTTATGGTTACCCTTACGGTTACACATACGGTTACACTTACGGTTTCGGTTTTGCGCCCAATGCCTCGTTGTCGCGTTGGGGGTCGGGGCGTTGTCACCGTCAGTCGCCTTTCAACGATTACGAGTCTGGTATCGATTTGATCGATCGACCCCACGTGTTTTTTTATGCGTCGCACGTCAGAGTCTGCCCCCCGCCCCCGCTGCCCCCTCCGCTCCCCATGCAAGGTGCGCACTCTGGAGCGGCCGAACCCCCTCAAAGCGACCTACACGGTGATCCACATGTTCGCGGTCCTGATTCTGGCGTCAGTGCCGTCGTTCATCCTCAACTTACCTGTGGGAATCGTCGCCAGGTAAAAAAAAAACTTCTACGAAACCCCTTTCTTTGTTTAAGCCCTTAAGAACTGGTCCCAAGTATTTGGGAACAAACTACTTGAAAATAGTGTGGGACATTTTTTTCAGTTATGAATGGGTTATAGCCCGTTTAGATGTTACCCGTACATAGGGCACCCACGTTTTGTAGAGTAACCAGTTGGAGCTTGATTTTGAACGTTCTTGCCTCCTGGATATTTTGGAACTCCCTCTAGCGGCGTTCCTTGCCCGTGAGAATCGTGGCCAGGTAAATGCCACGCTTTCGTTTATTATTTCCTGAAAAATGTAAAAATGTGGGTATCACAGACCAACGAAATCCTCGTGATAGTTTTGCAACAGTCGTGATATTTATGTACGTTCAAAAATCGTTACGGTTTCACCTACCCTATCGTTAGACTATAGCTTTACCTGCAAAATCGCCATAGTCTTGCCTGAATGATTGTGTTGATTTTTGTACCTGCAGTACCTGCAGTACCTAGGGTAATAAATATATAGGTAGTTTCAAGACAATGTAGTCGGTCGCCCCGATGGTCTAGTGGTAACCTCGAACGCTTCTAAACGTTGATGTCTGGAGTTCAAATCTCACGTGGGTCGGACGTTTGAGTTTATTCTGGTTTATTTGCAAAAATAAATAAAAAACGGAATCAACTGCTGAGAGCGCCTATTAATAGTAGGCACAATTCGATGCGAGTCGACGAGGGAAGAAAAGGCTGAAGTCTTCTCGCGATAAAAATGCAAGGCAAGAACCGTAGTGGGGGAGGAGGGAGAAGAGCCTACTTTGTGACCCCGGATCTGAGTTACGACTATTAATAGGGAGGAGAGAGAAAGGAAGGACGAAGATAATACATGGGATGGAAAAAATAAAATAAAAAAGTACGAGTTGTCTGGGGTATTCGCAGCTTTCCCCTGGTAAATAGGCTTCGCTTGCCTTGAACCTCCTTCTAGCGGCGTTTTCCGTAAGGGTATTAGCGGCGTTTGCCGAGCACATTCGGTATTGTGACGTAGCTTTTTAACACTGACACTGGGCAGTATGTAAATGGAAGTATAGGGAGAAGAGAGTACCGGGTGAAAGAGAACTTCTGCGTGGACTCTAGTCCTCGCTTGTTGTACGTATCTCTTTTTTTCTGTGCTAAACGCAAAATGTTATCCCCTAACCGCGCTTCTTGGTCCCTCCCCTCCGTTATTGATGCTGTTAATGGCATTGCTGCTATCGATGGCTTTATTTTGATATTATTGATTGTATTGATTGTATTGATTGTATTGATTGTATTGATAGAGTGACAGCGATGAAGGAGCGCAAGAAGGCGCTGGCGGGTTCGGTGGTGAAAATCGCGGGTCGGGACGTGATGCTGAGCAAGAAGATCATGATCTCCATCGTGATGGTTCCGTTGCTGTGGCTCTTTTACTCGGCGCTGCTGATGATTTTCACCTCGTGGAACCTCTCTTCGAAGGTAAAGTCGCACTTTGGTCTACCCTGCTATTACGGGGTGGGCTAATGTAGTAAACACTAGTAAATAGGACCTACGGTACACACAAAAACCTACCAGCTATATATATATAATATATATATATACGTAACTATTTTTAGTAACAATATGTGGTCCTATTTACTAGTGTTTACTATGGTATTTACTATAATAGCACCATCAATAGAGCTCTTAAAACTAGTGTACACGGACATTGGCTATTAATACGTAGCGCTATTGGTAAAGGGTCTTGGAATTTCGAGGTTAATAATATACCTGGTAGTTGTTCGTGTCGTGTCGTGTCGTGTGGGTCACGTGTTGCAAGTACTCGTATATACACCGCGAGGAGTGCAGTGGTATAGTCCCACAAATAAGAAATCCTTACCAGGTACTGGTATTCATTAATGCTGCTCGATAGCGATGGCGATGGTGATGTCCAAACTGAACGGCTCTTACTGAGTTATGTCTTAACGCAAGGCTCACTTTTTACAGGACGTACGTAAGAATTTCGGACTTTTGAAATTGTGCTCAGAGGCGGGCGCTACACTAAATCCTGTATAATAGGCTATCTGTGCTCAAGGTTTCCCAAAAAAATGGTGTCACAATAAGGATTTCAAGACTTTTGCTTCGATGTCGTGTTTCGTTTTGTCGGCGCCCATACTGCACTACTGCTGCACTACTGCTGTACTGACATGCTTGGCATGTTATACATCACCTGTTTGTCGTGCGTGACACGCGTCTAAGCATGAAGTTGTCAAGAGAACTGGGCACCATCCTGAAAACCCGCTTGAGTTTTCGTTCGGTGCTGTGCTGTACTGTAATGTTGATGTTTGTATCTGTTTTTATCTGTACTGTTGTGTTCTGTACTTGTACTGTATTGTGCTACACTCTACTCTACTGTACTCTACAGACACTTTACACTACTCTACATCAATACGTCGTAGGCAAATGTTCTATTTACCTAGTACTGGTTATTGTGTATAATATGCCTGGTGGATTTGCGCAGGTGCTGGCGGTGCTATGCTTCCCTCTGTTCAGCTACGCTGGCGTCGTCGGCACGGCATCGGGCATGGTGGACTTGAAGGACTTGAAGCCCCTTATTAACAGGCTTCGCCCTTCTTGCCGATCGCTCATGGTGAGTCACTCAACTCACTCACACACACACTCACTTGCTCCCTCCCTCACTCACTCACTCGTGCATCCACTTTCCTCATTAACTCACGCGCTCATTCGCTGACTCCCTCCCTCCCTCCCTCCCCCCCTACTCCGTTACTTACTGAACTGAGTCAGTGTATGAGGTGTATGACTGACTATGGTAGAGGGTGCGCTTAAGGGTAGCATACCTATTTTGGTTACAAGTATAGTGTATAGTGTAAATATTAGAGTACCTCACCCTAGCCCGACTTTGATAAACAATGCCAATGGCTACGCCTGCCACTACAGTATTTAAATAAGCGACATTGTAAGATACCTGGTGGTATCTTCGTATAGGTGTCGCTAGGATCTCGCGTAGGAGAGTATTTGTAACTGTCGTCAACTTGTGGGCATTGGCGGACGGCGTAATACATACCTATGATTCAGGGTTGTGAACCGAAAACCGAAAACAGTCGTTTTTTTCGGTCGGTTTTCTCGGTTTTTCGCAACCGAAAACCGACTTTTTGTACGTAGTCGGTTTTTCCGTTGCCCAAAAACAACGAACCCGAGAAACCGACTCGTTTTTTTTCGGTCGGTTTCTCATATATTAACGTGCCACACTAAATGCTATATAAACCAGGTAGGGGATACGAAGTCATACCATTTCCTACAAGAGCACGATATACTGGTGCCGTGCTATACCAGACAGGCGTACGAGGCCATGCTCATTGCTACATGAAAAAACGTAATCGAGGCCATCCTTATTCTTCCCTGGTATGTAACAATGGTTTACAATAAATCCTATATAAACCAGGTGGGGGGTACGAGGCCATACCATTTCCTGTGAAATAACGATATATACTGGTGCCGCCCTGCTCTGCTGCGTGCAGCTGACTGCGTGGCCTAAAGGGCTGTTTATGGCCTCGTACGCCGATCTGGTATAGCACGGCACCAGTATACCGTGCTCTTGTAGGAAATGGTATGACTTCGTACCTCCTACCTGGTTTATATAGGATTGAGTGTGTCACGTTTCTACATAGGAATTAGTATGGCCTCGATTAAGTTTTTTATATAGGATTTAGTACGTAACATGTTTGTGTATAATAATTATTACCGGTATGCCCTAAAATAGTACCCCATTCCTGGTGTATATGGGATTTTTACTGTGTAGTACTAATAATTTTTTACATCGGAATGTACAGGTATTCATAGTATGGCCTCGTACCCTGTCCTTGGTTTATATAGGATTTGGTCTGCGGTTGACACCATATGATCCTGTCGTTGCATGTGGTACGAACACATGCACACGGAATCCTTTCAAATGTTGACTTTTTAGCTGGTTTCATTCAGAATCCAACCAAGAAACGGACCGAGAAGTGTTCGGTTTCGTTTTGTTCGGTTTTCTTTTAATATCGACCGACATTTTCGGGAAAAACCGAAAAACCAAAAAACCGACCGAGTCACTATTTATTTTCGGTTCACAACCCTCCCTGCCTATGGTATGTACGTCGGACGCTTCAGACAACTCTGAAGGGGTCGCTATTTTTCTTTTTTTTTTGTCGCCGTAAGAATTAGGAAATCGCATTCGCTTCACAACGTGAATACATATTTTACTGCAACCATAATGGGCAGTGCCTTTTTGGTGAAGATGGTGCAAAAAAGCGACCGAACGGGCAACCGTAACGGTATAGGATGCCGGCAGAATTTCGACTGCAGTCCTGTTTTTTTTCGGTCGGTGCTTGGCCCGGAGCGCTTTCCCCGCACCGTCCACCCTAAACACATACCTGGTAATACGTACCACGGTTTGGTCTCGCTACATTCGAACAATACCGTGTAGTTTTTCTGTGTCGGGGGATCAAACGGTTTTGACCTACTCGGCTCCATTCGAACGGATGTGGATCGGCTTCATTCCACGAGCGACCCTATATTTGTTTTGTTCGTTTGCCAATAGCAAATGTGCAGTGCAGGTTTTAATCCAATACGTATGATATTACAGTGTACTTGGATACCTATCCCATATATTACACCATCTCTCGGAGGTATGTGTGTAACTCGTACGCAGGGGTCAGCTGGTTGTCTTTTTTTCGACGAAACAAAACGCGAAAGTGGAAGCAGTTGTCTACGCTACTCCGTGCCATGGTTATACCTTCAATGCTGGCCTGACCCCTACGCATGATATATATGCGTACGTACGGACGTTTGTTTTATTTTGTTTTCTTGGGCGTGCTCTACTTGCGCCAGAACGAGTTGCCGGCTTTGCGAAGAGAGCTTCAGAAGGACCTAAGAACGTTCATCAAACGCGTGGGGCCGGAGCTGGGCCCGATCTACACCGACCCGGACCTGAACTGGGGCGACTTGTTCCGCATGCAAAAGGTATGCTATGCACCGTGACCACACAGCCTTAAGACACGGTTGACTCATTGGTGATGTAATACCAGGTGTTACGTACCGGGTACGAGTATGATTGTGATTGGCACTCACGGTTTACATTTTCGGATAGCAAGAACAAATAATATGTATTGCTGGATTATTAATAGTAGGTTAGCGCGGGGGGGGTAGGGAGGGAGAGAGGGAGCGGGGCAGGGAGGAAGGAATGAAGGGAAGAAGGGAGGAAGGGAGGAAGCACGTCGCCGTTGACTTTACGGGACCGTAAGGAAAATTAATCCAACGATTTCTGCTTCCTTGGCGTACGGTTTTTTGCGGTTGACCTTGCTATTCGAAGAAGATTTTGTCTACAGTAGTCGCGTTCGACACCATCCCCACACGCACTGGCAGCACGGAAGTAGAGGATAGATGGTGCGAGTAACTGTACTGTACTGTACTGTACTGTACTGTACTGTAGGCGTTGCGGACTGCTAGATACCAGGTATTTATGCACCTCGGTATCTGTGTATAGACACGAAGAAAACCCTTGTTTTGATGACAGTAGGATATTACTATTCATGCGGCACCAGATAACGGATCAGAGACAACAAGGAAGCGCTGACTTCCGTGATTGCCGGTGGTTATTGCTCACAATATGCACACAATATGCACCCATTAGTAGCATGTATATATGTTACTTCATACTCGGTGCTTTAATACAGCAGTATGGGACTTTTGACCACTCCTCTTTGTTCTATCGTTATTGCTTCTGCCCCTCGTTGTTCATCCGACGCTGCTCGCATCTCCTTACTTTCTCCTGTGTCGCTTCCCCAGGGCGGCGTGGCGGCGGTAGAAGGCATCGAGGCCTTGGCGGCGAACGCGGCGAAGGCCATGAGCGACGAGGTCCCGCCCACGGCGAAGAAAGACGATTGATTCATTTTTTTCAGTTGTGTGCTTAGTAGGTATGGGGTATGCACTCTGGGAGTAACCGGGTAATTACCGGAGTATGACGAGAGTGTTTATTGTACTCTAGGGGTACCCGCTGGTAAGTACCCGGGTATGTCCAAAACAAGCACGTTTTGGTACCCCGGTACCCCAGAGTATAGAGTTTCTTGTATACCCTAAGAAGCAAAACATATTTTGCCCTTGAAATACTTTTTTTGGCAGAAGCGAAAGCTTGGTAAGAGGCCGTCCCAGCACCCTTTTGGCCTTCATCACGAGCGCCACGGCGGTGCAGCAGCAGCAGTAGGCTACACCCTGGCTCTCTTAGCAAGAACGTTAGAGGCGTCAGGCGAGAGCGGATGACGCTATTAGGAAGGACCTTAGGCGGGTGCTCAAGGCCATAAAATAGTGATTGACGCGCATACCCTTTGGCGGGAGAGATGGCTAGATGGCTGCCTGGTTTGTTGCATGGGGTACCGTTTGCAGGACGTCTCCCAGCTTTTGCTGTACCTGGTTTGGGAACCGTAGGCAGGATGTCTGTCAGATTGCTGTGTGGAGGGGGGGGGGGGGTACCCTTATTGCCCTCGCGTGTTTTTTTTTGCTATGGGTGTGTTCTTTGTGTGTGTCCGTGCGTGGGGCCGGGGGATACCGAATCAGGAGATAAGGACGCTGTGCCCGTCGCTGTCCATCGAGCTACAGCAAGCAGTAGCGGCGGCAAAAACAGTAGTCTACTGCTGCGTGCAGTAACCAGCGCTTTCTTGGTGACTTTTTTACACTGCGTCGGGGAAGGTTTACTTACTACATCGTCGTAAATAGATTGTGCCTTTTTTTCCTGCTGATTCCGGTGCCCTCGCTTTCATGCACAGGGCGAGCTGATTCGAATGTCTTCGGTCACTGCAAGAATCCTTTTTTTTTTTTTCTTTGTGTTGCGAGAAGCCTTTTACCTTTTACGTACGTACGTATAGCGAACGGATTGATGTGATTCTGTCAAGTGTTTGTGTCAGCTACCAGGCAAGTTCCAAAACCGTACCAGGGTGTATCTACCTGGTATGACGTACGTACAACGAACGAATCGATGTGTTTTGCTGTCAAGTTCACGTGCCAGGCTGTTCCAAAATTAAAAATAAAATAAAAAATGAGCCTGTTCTAAATATGTCCTGTCGTGGGCAAGAAGAGGGTTTGTTTTGCCCCGAAAACATTAATTTTGTTGCCGGTAAAGAAAACTAAAACCCTGCAAGAGGTTTACAATGTTGCACAGATGCTCCGAGTACCTTGGGGTATTGGAGATAAAATACTCCGAGTATTCAGGCCGCCAGTACTCTACGTAATACTCCTAAGTACTCGGAGTACGAAATGTACTCGATACTCGGAGTGTGAAGTACGTTAGGAGCATCTTTGCATCATTTTTAAGACTCGGTCGTCATTCCTCCCAGGTTCTGGGAGCATGTGACTGGCGTTTATAGCATTTCAAAATTCACAGATGCTCCCATTACCTGGGAGTATAATTAGAGTATTTTCGAGAAAAAATACTTCAGGTACTTTGTGTACTCGCAGTATTTTGGTGTCCAATACTCTCGATACTCGGAGTACTCCGAGTAATTCAGATGTTTTTACTCCGAGTACTGCTTGTACTCGAGGATAAGTACTGCTCATACTCCCAGTACTCGGAGTATATGGGCCTTCAGTACTGCTCACACTCCAAGTACTCCGAGTATTTAGGCCACCAGTACTCTAATACTCAGTACGAAAAATACTCGATACTCCGAGTATACTCGGAGCATCTGTGCAATGTTGAGATTTTCGGGGAATTTCTGAGGGAGGGAGCAAGGGTGGCGTACTCATTCGTCGCCTGCCTTCGTCATTGGACCACGCATCCCTTTCGAAGACGGAGCGGGACTGCCTTGGGGACAAGACAACACCTCCCGACCGTCCACCCCACCCTTGAACATGGGACGCGTACTATGTGCAGGTGCACCCTGCAAAAGTTTTTGTGCAGGATGCCGGTTTTAATGGGTGAGGCTGGCTTTTTGGGCCGTTTTTTTCTTTGGGAAAAACGCCATCAAAACACGCGGCGGAGCCGCGTGGCTGCCCCTGCCGACCTCGTGCTCTCCAAGGGGTTGGGGTTCGGGGTAGGCCTGGGGTTGGCTTGGTCTGGGTCGACGGGCAAGGATGAAATTGGCTATACACAGACTGCACAAAAACTTTTGCAGGGTGCACCTGCACATAACGCCCGCCTGCACATCCCCATGCGTTCAACAAGCCACACGAGATGTCGCCACCAGCGCCTTCCCGGCAAAAACATGCATGCCAAAGTCCGTGGGTGTCGCCGCATTGTGCTGTACCAGGTACCAGGTATACTGCCCTGAGTAAAATCTTCATGGAGAGGAGGCAAAGAGGACTGTATAGACCTACACTATTATAGTAGGTAGGCCCAGCTTCGACAAAATGGATGAAATGTATTACCCTGATCCGGCCGGGAATATAGTCATCAATAATTTGATCTCAGTCCAAACGAGGGTTATATTCACAAGAGTGGTTACTATTAAAATAGTGCTTACCCTAACCAAGTCCGCCTTGGAAATATCTCGGGAAAATGGTACAAAAACGAAGTGTGGATTGTCAACACCAATACGAGTAGCAACCATTTTGTCCAAGCTGAGTCAAGTCATAAGGTGTATTGCGACACCCCCGGGATTTCAAGTGACCAATATCCCGAAGGGGAACCTTGTAATATGTACGTGGTGAGGAGTAAGTGCGGATTGTCAATACCCATCATCCATTCTTGTCCAAGACGATGCGAAATGCGGGGTTGCGATGTTTGGTGTCGAGACTGCGACTCAGGCAAAGGAGGGGAGATGGAACAGCGTGGCATAATATATACCAGGTACTCCTTATTCCTCTTAACTCGGAATATGTCCGACTCGTCGGAACAGTCAACGGATCAGAGACAGAAAATTTTCCACTCATGCACACCATCAGAAGACCGATTCATTGAACGAACGCTCAAATACATCGAGACAGAAAAAAGACGACTCCAGTCCGCGCGACCGCCAATTCAGGCTTTTTTCGTCACTACGGCTGGGGCGTGGGAGACACGCTGAAAAGCTTAGATTTTGCGGCACTAACGCGCCACCCTGGCTGAGCTGAGCATAAGCAACGACGTCAAACTATCTACGGCTCCTGCACGGGGAACTCGAAGACAACGTCCTTGTTGGTGATCTTCTTGTAGACCGAGGAGAAAGTGTCCAACTTCGTCTCCACGTTCACCTGAACATCAATAAACCAAAGACCAGTACAACAAGTTCGGCGGGACACATTCGATATGAGTTGGTTGGGTTTGTCTTGTCACGCGAGGTTGACTAATAGACAAGACACGCACAAAACACGCCAGTTTATTAATTGAAACCCGCTCACTGTGTGCTGCAGCCACGTTTGTAGGGGACAAACTATTTGGAACTTGTGTGGGGAAAAAGGAGGTTGCAGAGGGATACTCTAATAATAAGGGGTTCAATTTCGATTTCCATCGTCGTACCGTAGTTTTGAACGCCAAATACATGGCTGCAATTGGAAATGATCAGCCTTTTCAAACCACAGCTGCGGTCAGCCTGCATGTTTATCGCAAGAACGACCGAAAGCAAAATTACCATCCACAGCAATCGCATTGTGTCGGCCACTAAAGCAATATACTTCGGTGCGACTGCACAGCGGGGTCACCACGCGACAGCAATGCAGTAGCAAAACATCTCCAAACCATTGATTTCCTCGCCACTTGGGAGCAGTACTTGACTATGGTACCAGGGGTCATTAGAGTAGCATGGATTGCGTTGGTTGGCGTGTAAATCCAAACTTAAATCACGCAGGCAGGCAGGCAGGCGCGCGGTGGACAGTCGTCCAAGAGGTGGCGACAATACCGTTTCTCTCGAAAAGGCCTATCTTCAATCAGGCGTGCCTATATACACAGATTACTGGGGAGCACTCGTGCGGTACAGTAGTACCTCGCTCCTGTTTTGCTACTAACACCACTACTACGTTATGTGTACTATCAATATGAAATACTACGATCTCGCATTGATACTACTCGTACTACGGTACTCCCACCACGCAATGCTCCTGCTACTACATGCTACTAACACCACTACTACAAATAACATGATCTGCTGTAAATACAAAATATTAGGCAGGACTGCCGATTTGACCGTTATGCCGACTTGACCGCTCTTATCTAGGGCCCTCTTAGATAGTGTAGGGTTAGATACCCACTCTATGAATAGTATAGGGTACATGAACCCTTACCTGGTCCTTTGGGTCGAGCTGGACCTTGAGGATCTTGGAGCCGTCCACCTTGCACCTTGTGCGCTTGCCGACAATCTCCGTGGGGAACACGAGGTCCTAAAAAAACAGTTCACAAAAAAAAAGACAGGACAGGAAGTGGCGTCAGATATGGCTGCAATTTGTGTTTGTCGGCTGCAGCACTACCAGGGAGGGGAGACCACGCATATATTGGCATCTGCCCTATTGGCCCAGCGTTAGCCTTGTTCTATCGAGCTGCTAAAAGCCAACCACAAACAGGAGCCACCGGCTGGGCATCAGACCTGAAAGCGGCCATTAAAATCGGACACGAGCGGCCGGTCATGCATCCTGTGAAATATCCGCGCCACATGTACGGCCTTGGCCGACAGGGTTCCAACGGGATACAAACTACCTGGTACAGAGGTTCAGGCATATACTAGTACACCAGCAATATCAAGATGTAATGCTTGTAGAGGACTACGCTACAAACAAGCCCACCGCACACAGGAACCCCTCCTGACCATATGCGAGCCCAATCAAGGGAACTGCACTATTAACGGGGGACTTTTAGTAAATAGGACCAAATATCGTCAGTAAAAATAGGGATACCCATCGGTTTTTTTTGTGTGCGCCGTAGGTCCTATTTACTATTAATAGTATTAATAGTATTACTAGTTTGGTCCTCTGTAATACTGTACCAGGTGATAATCGAGAGTGTGTGGTTGTGCGTCTCAGGCCTAGGATCGTTGTAATAGACCAGCAGTCTCAAAACACCAAAGATGCTGACAAATGAAAAGCTGGGGAAATTACCTGGCAGCACGCCCCAGGCTTTCTTGGCCCTCTCCATTCGACCAATGGCAACCGTCACGTTGACGATCCCGATAACAACGACTTCAACCGTGTACGGTAATATCCCGACTGTGTACAACTAAACAAAAATCCCGTATATAAGTACCGTCCGAACTAAACTTGCGTCTGAACTAGAGGTTCCAATTGCGCCGTCATACGACGCTAAACAACAAATAGAAAAAACATCCATAAAATCGAAAAGTAAACTACTAAAAGTGGAGTTGATCCCAGTTCGCAATCTCTCTTCACAGGGCACACGAACACAAAAACAGCGGATGCCAGACAGGCTGCAACCGAAATCATGCAGGAAAACATCACATCCATACTTCTTTGAAATATAAAAATAACAACATGATCAAATAGTACAGCTTAGTACTAATACATTTATATATTTACAAAACAATCAGTCAATAACTATCGAGAGGAAGACAATCAAATCAACCCAGCCCAACCCTGCGTCCAACATTACCAGTACAGGGTACCGGTATGTGATATTGACACGTAGCTTACCTCGAGCATGGCGTCCTGTACGGCGGTGAGGGTACGCGAGCGTGGGCGGGTTCCCTGGGTCTTGGTGGAGCGAGAGTAGCTCTTGCCGAGGATGGTGCGGGTTGCGATGATCACCACGTGGCGCCCGCTGCAGAGGGAGGGAGAGAGGGAGAATTTCGTTGGAAGCGAGACACGCAAAGGTCGGGATTGCAGCCGGCTTTCGTTAGCCAAGCCTAAACAGAGGTGCGGCGGCGGGCAACGCTACGAGTAACGTACCTTCCCTTGACCCCGTCGGGACTTGACTTGACTACATTATATTCGTACTGTAATCAATGTGATGAGATAACACCCCCCCCCGCCGTATCAAGTACTCATCATGAAAATACCCCTGACGTATATACAGCGATCAAGATGCCGAGTGTCTCCTTTATATACATAGCATGCCTTAGAGCCTTAGGGCGAACACTAAGTCGAAAAAGGTGGCTTTAGAAATAATCTCAACGTGGTACGGATGTACCCTAGAGTCTGGACGCATACACCGGTCGGTGTTTGTTTGCACTTTCTCCCCCCGTTACCGCAAAAGTATACGTGGACACTCCCTCGTCAGAGGAGGGTGCGATAACTTACTATTAATAATATAATAGTCTGTATTACTCGTGTGTTATCATGCGTGTTGAACGTCGTACACCTCGAGAAAATAAATGGCCATCGAAGCATCGGCCACCGAACTATAAATAACTACCCGGGTTACTACTGACTGTATCGTATGACATACTGGTACTGCTGATGGATGAACCGCATTCGAATTGTTGCAACGGCAGGAGAGATGAGACACGCGCGCGGCCTGCTGATGCTGACACTTTTGGTTATGCTGCACGTTAAGGGTTTTGTTAAGACCGCACTTGCCACTTCTACTTCGCTATACTGTACCTGACGAGAAAAAAATGGAACCCCAACATGCCGGACGAAATAATAACAAGTACCGGTAGGGGTTTTACCTCTGCGTGTATAATATGATTCACACTGATGTGCCCACGCAGCATTCTTTCGAGTGCATCAAGTACTTATTAGCTTGGTACACTACAAGACGAAACGTAGTCACCCCTCAAGCCGTTAGCTAGGGAAAGCCTTGTGTACATACCGCTCGAGTACATCATAAAGGGCGCGTCGTACACTACAAGACGAAACGTAATCACCCCCCACGGCGTTAGCTTGGGCAGCCTTGTTTGTGTACATAAGCATACCAGCCTATGTCATAATCGTCACTTATCCAAGTCACTTTTTCCCTGTGAAATCTCCTGTAAGGGTCATGGAAGAAAATCATCATGTAAGAACGCACGACACGACGGTATGGTGATAATAACACTACGCCTGCCGAACATAACACGACGGCATGGCAAAAAAAAATAGAACCTGCTTGACCCTATATACGGCATGGCGCTGACCTGAACTTCTTCTCGAGCTCTCGCACCAAGCGCGTCTGGATCTTGTGGTAAGCCCTCAAGAGACGGTACGGTACGAAGATGATGATGGCCTTCTTGCCGCCCCCGACATCCACCTGACAAAATCACAACAAGAAAAAAACAAACACACAATCAAAAGTCCACCCAAGTCAGAATACCAGGTGTAAATAAACCACTCAAGAGCACATTTAAAGCAGTTCAAAGGCTGGCAGGGGGAGAGACAGGATAGCTCCTTCACACTGACACTGAGTCGGGCGAAACACGACTTCGACTATACCAGGTACCCTGGTACCTTGTACGCACTAGAAGCGTCCTCATGACGCACGCGACACAGGGAAAACGATGCTGCCAGGGGGGCAATCAAACGAGCAACAAATCCACCGTTTCGGTGAAGCATGAAATACCAGTACGTGGTCTTTGCCGCGCAAGTTTTGTCAAAACGCCTCCTCCAAGCTGTCGAGATGTACGACAGGTACACCACCTAAAGCAGTTATATGGCCAGCACGCGCAATTACTGTCGTACATATGTACTTTTTTTTTTTTCTTTTTTTTTTTTTTTTGTCCATCCCATTTATTATCTTCGCCCTTCCTTTTTCTCTCCTCCCTAGTCGTAACTCAGATCCGGGGTCACAAAGTAGGCTCCTCTCCCTTCTCCCCCACTACGGTTCTTGCCTTGCATTTTTATCGCGAGAAGACTTCAGCCTTTCCTTCCCTCGTCGACTCGCATCGAATTGTGCCTACCCACGCTACTATTAATTGGCGCTCTCAGCAGTTGATTCCGTTTTTTATTTATTTTTGCAAATAAACTCAAAAGTCCGACCCACGTGAGATTCGAACTCCAGACATCAACGTTCAGAAGCGTTCGAGGTTACCTCTAGACCATCGGGGCGACCGACTGTACTACTGCCGTCCCAACGTACCAGTCACTACTACTGTCAATGCCACCGTGAACATGGTTGCTCCTAGCGGCCAAGATGTGTGTGTGAGCGGTACAAAAATGCATGACAGCGATACAGCAGTACGACCGGGCGGGGCACCAATGAAATGAAGGCACTCCTTCCCGTGACAACGAATAGCGTGGCCGCCTGGCCAAGATGACCCTCACCTGCTTTGCGCCGGTGATGTAGAGGTCGCGGATTTCCGACTTGATGTCCGCCGCGGACATCTACCAGAGCACGCCAGATCAGATCAGAGCGAAGACAGTGAGAGCAGAGACAATTATCCACGGCAAGGCAGGGGAGAGGGGCAAAAGGAACAGGTCTCAAGTGAGTTTGGAATGTGTTTGACACAGGCTTCGGCGCTTTGATGTTTGACTTCATCGAGAAAAGATCGCGAGGCTCGACACCATCAACTGCTATCATACGCAGTGCGGTAACTTGGCAACGTTTTTATGAGGGGTTTCGGCGGTTTGGTGTTTTAATTCGCCGAGTAAGGCGTGCGTGCGAGTCTCGATCCCAACGTGCTCTTATATGCAAGCATACGCTCGGGGGCGGCGTCGGGACACCTGAAAACGCTGAGCTGAAGGCTATCGGCGAGAGGCGCTGATCAGACGATTGCGGCTTGACACGGGTTGGATAATGACAGTACCATAAGAAAACAGGAAAAGTTGATTTAGAAAAGATGACGTCGCACCCAACACAGGGGATGTGGACATTGCAGGCAGATGGCTTTATATATTATAATAGGCGATGCAAAACAAAACACGCTTGCATGTAACTGATACTGTCGACTAATAAATACAACAAAAACTGTGGCGGGGTTTGCACTCTTGCTTGGCGTACCTGGTATAAAAGTGCCACACATAAAAGCGACGGCACCGTACCAATGCAGACAACCATCTTGCCTCTACACTTTATGTCAAGTCTTGCTAAGAAAACAGATTCGTGTGTAAAGCTATCAATAGTCTATACGTATCATACTGCAAAAAGATTAACGCGTAATGGTGCCAGGGACTACTTCGCAGTATTCATAGCTAGATACTTCCAGTAACAGCGGCAGTAGTTTTACTGCTTGTGCATGCACTTCTGCACACGAACAAAGACGAAACATAATCCAGGTCACCAAAATTTGCTCCAAACGGATCAAGCCGTACGTACCGAAGGCGAGATTTCTTCGGTTCTTTGGACGAGATAGGGCATCAGATGTGTATAGTATATGATGGGCGATACAAAAGCTGCATGGGCGTTCCTAGCGAAGGAAGCCGATATATGCCAGACAAGCGTCTAGACATACCAGCTTGACAGCGTTAAAACAACATGCGGCACCCCCCCCCCCCTTCGTCGCGTCCTTCCATGAACCACCCAGCCATCATGTACCCGGAAAATGCTACTGCTCCACCATACCTGGTATATCTACGTACAGCTGTCCCGCCCCTACTATGCAATGTGCAACACTCCCAATTAGGGTATCGATAATTAGGGGGCATGCTTAGCAAGGGAGTACTACAGTAACAATCTAAGCGAGAAAACGCGCCCCAATCCCTTCGGCACTGTAACCGCGTTTCGGCTCGTTATTGCAGTGCCGAAGCTAAAGCGGTACATAGGCGTACTCAGCATTTACACCCCAATGGTAGGTTTAACCTGGTACGCATAGTCTAGAAAAGGGTGGTACAAACATGTGCAAAAGGTGTGGTAAGTGATATGATACTATTAACAACGCTGGCGTTCCTGTCGGGGTACGTGTATTAATTATTAATAGATTCATACCAAGCTTTCGCCGCCGACACACCATTGCGGTCGTACTTGCTCGCCTCAAAACCGACTTGTTTATTAAAGTCCGTTAGGCTGCTGACTGCGACGCCCACCAAACAACAACGGTTTTGCGAGACTGGCCAGGCGTCGTGTTTTATGAATAGATTCAACAGGTCGAGACCAGCCGAGGGCTACTACAGAACGAATACGTGTATAATACGTAGGATAGAACCTCGTGTGGTGCAGTGCAGTCAAGGCGTATTTTATATCTTCACCCGTCGTGCGAGGCTTGACTCGTGGCGTAAATAGCGTATGTATAATATGTTGACGGTCAAGGAGAAGGTTTGGGAGTTGAAGTACAGTACAGAGACCGCTGCCCTTACAACAACGGTTGAGGTATGTACGGTACATGATATAATATCAGCAGCAGGTACCATCTAATGCATTAGGGTGACGATGCACCAGCAGTACCCGCCTTTTATCATTAATACTCAAGAAACCGGGATACTGGCCCCAGGCTATTAATAGATAGACTTTATGCTTTAGATACTCGTACTCGTAGGGTGTAACGGCTTTCAAATATCTTAGTTCTCGGGAAATTTCAGGCTGGGTTTCTGCGGGTAGGTACCCACTAGGAGTATAAAGTGGCACTGACGTGTGAGGACTGTCGTCTCCAATTCAAACGGCACGCCTGTCACGTACAAAAACTATCCGAGTTTCAGGTCAAACTTTGGCGGTAAGCGGTAAAGCGAGTTTGCCTCGCCTCTTCAACACGCAGACCAAAACGCACCGAACCATTTTTTTTACGTACGGAAGGAAGAAATGCTGACAGTTTACGATGTACCCGTACAACTTAATACGGATGTATAAGCTCTAAAAGCAGCACAGGAGCAGCAGAGCAGCAGCACGAGTACGAGCAGTAACCACCCATCCCCTTCCAACAGCAAAACCCCGCAATCGTTTTCATCGCCGTAAGACACGAGCAATAAGGACGACAACGTCGATCAACAGCTACATACGAGTAAGGGGTTACAACCAACTCATGATCCGAGCAGCACAGGCCGACAAACATGAAATAACCTACCTGGTATTAGAATAAGAACATGATGTTCACTTTGCGAAGGGCGCTAAGAAAAATGGAATTAAGAAATCGCGCTCAGCGGCGAGCGCTACGCTAAATACTATATAATAGTAGCCTAGGTTGTCCAGGGATGGTTTCACAATAAGAATCTGTCAGTATACGTACTGCTTTGGTGAGTCTCGCTCAGATTACGATGTTTCTTGTAGGCGGGCCCATACTATGATACTATTAATAACTGAAAAGCCTCTCCACGTGCATCGTCTGGTGTTGCATTTTACTACTGCTATATACAGTCCTTTATGGACACCAGTACTCGCAGATGATGAAGCGATTGCTAGTAAATAGCTCTAGTCTAGCCACTGCTACAGATAACTCCAGCTCGGGTCGGCATGACCAGTACAACAGGAACTTGCCCTTCCTCGTACAGTCCTGCCAGGTACGTACCGGCACCAGGTATCGGTATACCTGCAGTACGTTTTCTGGACCCTCGTTGTACCTGGTATACCAGCAATATAGAAGAAAGCTACGTAGAGGCGGACATCCGAGCAACCTGAAAGAGGTATTATTGCTGCGCTAGCGTAGAGGCACGCGGTACAAGCAATATGCAATGTAATGCACTGCAATGCACTGCAATGCCGTGGGCTCACCTCAAGGTTGAAGAGCTCCTGAGCTACCGTCTGCTCGAACTCATCGGCCTCCTGGCCCTCAGGCTTGACAATCTTGGTTGCTCCCGTAAACATGGTGACCTACCAAAAGTACGAAAACACGACACAACATCGACAACAACAGCGACCGTAAAAAAACAGGCTGCGAAGACGGGCGCTGCTATGGTGGCACCCACATAAAGAAGGAGCCAGGGAAGGGTGTCCCAGCAAGGCACAGCAAGGGACTAGGACCTTAGCTCCATAATCGTCGTCCTTGCACACGGGCGGCGTGCACAACCAGAAGGCAGCCCCGCACAAACAAGCAGCAGTGGTGCACGATGCTCCTCCAATTGCTTGGTTTTCTGATTAGGAAGCCTGACACCCAGTGAGGCTCAAAATACCATTAAACCACACAGCACCAACCGAAACATCCTCAGACCCTACCCAGCAATGCTCCCAATGCTCTCGCTCGGCTATATTCCTCACCCAGGGTGCTCAGCCAGCAGCTCCAAGCGTGTGAGATTCGCCTCGCCCCACCCACAAAAATCAGGGGAAGCCACCCGGATGAAACAAGCCTCTGCGTGTTGCAACCCGCCTAAAATATTTTGAAACCGTTGCGCAGCTGTGTTTGCTGGCGTTGTCGGCTATATTTTCACTGTTTTACGACAACAACGACGCATATCGACTGGCCGTCATATGAAACCAGATGTACTTCACAGCCCCCCCTGGCCAAGGGGCTCTGGCGGCAACCTGCATACTATTGGTGCACTCTTGTGGTAGTCAATTTCTCAGTCAGTCAGCAGCAGTAAGTACTTGCTCGAGGATCGAGGACTATTTCTGCTTGCCATATCGTAAGCAAAATGAAACCGTGAAAAATAGTTTCCACGTTTAGGAACGCGGCGCAATTAACAGCAATCAGCCAGACGACCAGACATCAAGGCATCAGACATCAGACATCAAGGCATCTTGCATCTTGCATCTTGCATCTCGCTCGAGACAAGGCAAGGTGCATAGCTGCAGAGCACTGAATGCATAAAATACGTCTCCAGAACCACGGCTACGAGTAGAGGCTTCAAGGAAGCCCAAGCACCTGAAGCGATTTGGAATTAGGATATAAAATTCGCAGTGCCGTTTTCATCCATTCCATCACAAGCCCTGACACCAAAGACGGCATCATGGAGGGAGATCGGAGAGGTGCGCCAGCGCAAAGGCGAATCCCCCATGCCATCCCAACCTTCGTTGGCCCCTTGGTGCGAAGCCGACATACGAAGCCGTGCCCAATTTACTTCGAGGTGTCATTTCTGGACAACAAACGACAGGTGATTTTGCGACGGACGGAGCTTCGCTGTGCGAAATGATCTCCACTACGAGTACACATGGTTATGGTTTATAGCCCGTCGTCGGACAGATCAGATCACTGCTGTTCAGCTCACACAGATCATTTCACGAATCTGCATCAACTAAATGTACTATTTTCCACAGGGCTGATCTACAGGGTATCTGACTGATCTGTACATGCTCTCACAGTAGGGATCCACAGGGTGCGATCATATTATCGCGAGTGTACCCCGGGTTTGCAAGCACGTTGTGCACTCTGATCTCTGGTACGTACGATCTGTACACGTGCCAAAATGATCTGTAGTCTGTAGGATGCATTATCCATGTTGGTTTCGAAGGGAGAACCTACCGGTATACTATCAATTATCAATGGCCTCAGACAGCGCCGACTGAACAGGCTATGATATGATAGGTTAATGTTAGCATCCCTTCTACTACGAGTATAACCAACGAGCTATCTCCTGACACGCGCCGGTACATACCGGCGATACCAGAGTACGAGCCATGTACATATGTCCCGATCAACTGACCTGTACGATCTATCAATAGGCCAGGCAGATCCTGATCTGTTCGGCGTGCGTTATTTTAAACTCCAAACGACTCCCCCCGCTTAATTCCTGTCACCTGCAACTACTTTTGCGACACTGGTCTGTGTACTTGATCATCGTATAGACATACATAGCTTTATCTTCTTTGGTTCGGAAGC
The DNA here is from genome assembly GCA_008828725.1 of Saccharina japonica. NCBI lineage: Eukaryota > Phaeophyceae > Laminariales > Laminariaceae > Saccharina > Saccharina japonica. The sequence goes on from MEHQ01002486.1 coordinate 195,842, forward strand.
TTTCCTCGGCATATCTTGGCACCTCACAGCCACTCTCAGCCTCTAATTGCCGAAGCAGAAGTTACTTGCCTTCCGGAGGTTCTTGGCTTTCTTTGTTTTCTCCTATTTTCGTTACTTGCTGCTTCCTGTTTCCTATGGTACCAGTTTTTACTTTGTCGGCGAGATCATGTTTCCCTTTTCTTCCGGTTTCGGGTTCCTGCGTGTACCCAGTGAGCACGACAGCGCGTGCGAGCCCGGCACTATCGCGGGTATGGGAGGGCGCTGGCCAGTAGAGGTGGGGTCAGAAGGAGCGCGGTCGCTTTTTCGTGGCTAGGCGTGGCGTCTCCATCGAGACACGAGGGGAGCATGAAGGTCCTTGCTGTTGCTGCTGCTGCAATGAATCCAGTATGTCCGACATTATAATGATCGTTTTGTCTGTAATAAAAGAACATTTAAGCCAAGTTCAAGCGGTGCTTTATTTATCGAACAAACATTATTTTTACAGAGGCATCAGCAACCTCGAGCGGGCGAACGAGAGCCACTGTGAGTACCGGGCTTCACGCGAGGTGGGCCACGGGGCTCACTGGGGCAGAGAGGCAGTAGAGCTCGACCCGGACCGAATCGATGGCGAGGTGATCGCGGGTGGGCGGGGAGCGTTTTGTTCGAGTACGAGTACGTAATGTACGTCTTTCTCAGTTTTGTGGATTTTTGTACCACTTGATTGACGCCCGTGCTGTGCTGTGCTTTCTCTTTCTTCATACTCTCTATATATATATAAAGATCGAAGGTACTACTACTACTGCTGTTGTTGTACTACCACACATAGCAGTCACGAAAAAGGCATAATTCACACCCCTAGCAGGCAGCGCAGCGCCGTCCTGCGAGCCATGTTGCTGTGCTTTCTCTTCCTTTCGAACATACAGCTTTGTTGTCCTGGAGTATGGAGATCTACTGTCGTATACTTTTGCAAGTCGCCTGTACGTTTGTTTGTTCTTTGTGTTTTTTGCTTTGTTTGTGGTGTACAACTGCTGTCGCCGTACAGGTATGATAGTTGCTTTGCCACATACATGCCGCATACCAGTACTCCTGCATCACAATACAGCAGTAGTAGACGGGTACTGTACGTTCAGTTGCGTACAGCAATAAGTATTTCGTTGCATTGCACCATGAATCTCTTTGGCCTTTTCAAGTCGGTCTTTACACATAGTGGACTTCTTCTGCCCCTTTCCTTGCGCGAGCGTAGCGGGCGGCGTCAACCGCCCTCGGAGCGAAGCTTTGCTTTCTTTTAGCGATATTTTTTCGTGTTGTTCACCACTATCGTTTTTGTCCTGTATTTGCCGTCATACATATGGAGCTCTTGGCATTATCAAGTCGCCAGTTGCAGCTACAATAATATATGCTCCTCTTTTACCCTTTTCACATTTGGTTCTATTATTCCTTCCGCGAGCGTAGCGGGCGGCGTTAGCCGCCCGCGCAGCGGAGCCCTTGTAATACATACCGGTATGATACTCTACTTACAGTGTTAAGACTGCGAACTACTACTCGTACATACGTACTCTACGTAATGTTGAGTGTTGCCATGTTGACATCCTAGACTATATCTTCGACTCGTACACTCTCACACTCGTCCTCAACTCTTGTCGTGTGCATGCCACTCATGCCACTTGAACTAAACAGGCGGAGTCTCCGCGTAGGCTTGACGCCATCGTCTTCAGGAACTTCTACTGCTCGCACATCACCATCAAGCGGCGCCGACCGCGCCAACTGCAGCTGGACGGGGCCAAGACCAAAAGTGGCGGAGTAACAATGGACGACGACCCTTGGGTGACGATCTTGAGGAACAGGCCTTTGATGGAGGATCCCCATTACGAGGACGATGCGCAGTTCTGGCACGTGATTACAACGGAAGAATTCGACCAGGAGGAGCAGGACGCAGAGTCGACTGAGCCCCTCAGGTGCCCACAGCACACTGTCGTCTGTTTATATGTGTTGCTGCAATCAACAGCTGTCCCCTCTTGTGGTGCAGATATTAATAGTAGTTTTACATACATCAGGTACCTGGTAGTTGTTGAGGCGTCGGGCGGGGGGCGGGGGGGGTCAGCTACATCCCCTCCCTGACGGGAAGGTTCAAACAGTAGTGAAATAATTTGACGTGAGGTGTCGGATAAAAATTATCACTTGCACCTGCTGCTGCCATGATACTATGATTTTGTGATAATAATGTGCTCCCCTCCTGTGCTAAATGTGTAGATCCTGGCGGTTCGGTCGAAACGTCGTGGGTAGACGATTCGGTTGAAACGTCGGGGGTAGACGACCCGGTTGAAATGCTCGGGGTGTATTACAACAATTAACTTGTTTAGATGTCGCTGTGCTGCATGCACCTTTTCTTGGAGAAGTTTGGTGAGTGTTCGTAGTGTTCTTCCCTCTGCATATTTTGACAGCGGAACTCGAACTCCACGTCTCGGAGCAGCTAATAGCACGCAGATCGTCTCATGGTATATTATGGCATTCCTATGTTGGCCTGTCGACTGCCATGGTCCTATCAGGTTTCCACCCTCTGCTACGGCTGCTCGACTCACACTTTAACTTCTAGTATGAGTGCTGACTGGAGTGATACGTGCTGCTCTTCAAGTGTGTTCAACGAAAAGTCCTTAACGCACGAGGGTGCGACGTACGTAGCTCCCATATATAGTTCGAATCAAATCCACCCTCTCAACACCCATCATCATGATTCACACCCACCCGTCCTCTCAACGCCCACCACATTGCTCAAAACCCCCCTTTCCCCATTGCTCTGTTGGTGAACACGTTCATTTGTTCCTGGCAGGATATACGTGTACCAGCCTTCTCCGCTATGGAAAACGTTTGGGTTGCAGCACGTCAAGTGCGTCGGCTGGTCAGCGCCGGTGGTCGCTTCTAATGGCGAAGAGCACGATGACGACAGTAGCAGTAGTAGTATGAATCGCTGTGCCCGCGACGGCGGAGGCGGAGAGACGGCCGCAAACCTCGGGGAGCTGTGCAGGGGCATCAGCGAACAAGTCCAGATATTTGGTGACGGGCGGAGGGTGCGGCGATTGTCGTGAATAAAAATCGACAATCATGATAACCCGGTACTGTACAAGGTTCAAGATTTTTCGATGGAGGAAAGTACCGGCTACCGTACACGGGAGACAGCAGTACTAATACAACAGTCATCTACTCGTACTACTGAAGTAACTCCATCAGGATTATACCCCACTCATGAATTCCCTATACCGTAAAAAAGTGACCATTAGGAACACTTCGGGCAGGAATTGGGTGCGTCTGCGTAGTATTGTATGAGGTGCACGCCTACGCTGGGCACTGACTGTGTACACGTAGTCCTATGGAAAACATCTTGACTTGCTTGAGTACATCGATGCGCCGCATCACAGCAATCCCCGGTAGATTTTGATTGCTGCTCATCAAGATCCGTGACGGAACACAGCAATTCGCGTTATTTTTTTATGAAACGGAAGTTGGTAGATACCAGGTATGTTTCGTAGTTGGGCATCACCCATCATCAAACAAGGGGTACAAACAAACGTGGGTCGAATCACACAGCCCGCTTGATACCACTTTACCTCCATCGGCTTATTATATTTCCCACCCCGCTTCCATAAAACTGAAGCAAACACCACCCACAAATTCGTCTGCACGCATCTTTCTTTTTCTCATGGTCTCAAATAATAAATTATGGGTGTGCGGATATGTCAGCCAACGACCTATAGTCGACAGACTGAAATACGGCCTGTTAGTAGTATCATTACTTAGTAGATCCAACCCCACAATACGCGGGTCTCACGACACGCCTGTTGATGCCAAACTCGCTGAACCGGCACCAACCGCACCGCACCAACGACGTCAAACAGAAAAAAAAAAACGGACAGCAGAATATGCTCGTCTATTTACCCGACTGACATGGCTGAAGTGGGCAACCCATGCAATGTCTGCACACAGCAATAAAACCTTAAATAGTATAAACACTCAAGCGCGGCAGGACAGCAGTGATTTCGCCGGATATCATGCAAACCCAAAGAGCAGCCCGGCCAAATTCGCTTTGCAGCCAAGAGCATGACCCCCTAGGCAGGCAACGACGGCTACACCCATGCTACGGTAGGATGGGCGGGTACGTTGGTATCCAGTTTTCTCAGGCTACTCACACGAGTGTATCTAAATCTAAGCCAAAAATCGATTTAGATGCACAATATTGCATGCGCAACCCGAAATCGTCCCGTTGGCTATTAATAGGCGTGCTTAGCACAAATAGCCTTGGAAGATACAAGTGGGGATTTCAAGACAACACTGGGTAAAACCTCCTTTGAGGAGTGGCGTCAGTTGTCAGTTATAGACAACAATCGCACATCGGGCAGATCATCCATTCCTACTTCACGATCTAGCTCTTTCACGGTAGATAGCTTCCTGATCTGTATCATTTAGCTTACGTTGCCGGGCGGGAAGCGTACAATCCGCATGATCTAGCGCATATTTCCTGGGGTGGATCTGAACTTACACAGATCTTGCGCAGCATCTCCAAACGGCAGGTCAGGATCTAGATCATGTATTAAATAGATGATCTAGACAGTGATATGTCCTATGTATCAAACCTTTGGGCCCAAAAGTATCCCCTCTCCCCTCTATCGTACGAGTAGCATGGCTCGGCTGTTCGCTTTCGAGCTTACAAGAAATCCAACCAGCACAACGCACTCAAGCGCACTCAAGCACATATACCTACCGAAAAACTCGGCCGTTACACGCGAGGCCGCCACCACTGCTGTGCACGAGGGCGGTGTAAGAGAACAACCAGCACAAAGCACACACACGCACGCACATACATCTACCGGAAAACCCGACCGTTACGCGAGGCGGCCACCACTGCGCGAGGGCGGCGTAAGAGAATCTTCCGCGGTAACATCGCTGCCGTACTTGCGTCCCCTCTTCGGGGAAGAACCCCCGCTCCCCGAATCGCCCCCGCCTCCCTCGACCCCACTGTCGCTCCTACTCAAACTCTTCTTCTTGCTGTGCTTCTTTTTTCGCTTGCCGTTGATCCCGCTGCCATCGCTATCTCGGTCGCCGTCGGCCCGCCGCCTCCTCCCCCCGGTGTCCATGACGAAACCGTCCTCGGCGTTCAAACGGCGGGCTGTCTCCGCGAGTTCGGGGTACCTCTTCTCCAGTTCTCGAAGCCACTTTACGGACATCTTTTTTCGGCCCGTTCGCGTCTTTCGCCACACCTGCTTGCCAAAGTGCGATGAAAGGATTAGCAATGAATGGCAAGGTGTGAACGGTGATAACAGACTGGTTTGTGAATTGGCACCACCAACATGTGGACTGGCAAACGCGATGAAGGTATTCAAGCAGCGAATTTGTGGATTGAGAAAGTCGAGAGAAAAACGCACCGGTTCCGCGAGAGCCAAACACTCGGCGATGTCAATTGAGGACGCATTTTTGCAACATAGGAAAACTGAACAATGGGGGTACGCACACATGGTACCCAGATCATACGCCGACCCAATCCCACTAGGACCTGAGTCCGCCAAAACGACCATGAATGCTCGTAGAGAGGCAGATTACAGCTGCACGGGAAAACGGTACCAGCCGCCGTGTACACAGCACACAGGCAGAAATTCGGAAAAAAATATAACTTCCGCTAGTACAAAGCATGTCACCGCTGATGACAATAAATAACGTATGTACGCAAGGTAAATCACAAGCAAAACCACGAGGTCAACGCTCGCCCGTTTTTTTTGTTCATGCCACTCGCTCACCTTCTCAAATTAGGTCGGCTGCAAAAGTTAAAAGTTGCGTCATGTTTTGAAATGCTTCTAGTATTCGAGGTGTTCTAATAATTGAAAAAAATGCCCTACGTACAACGTACGTAGTCTAATGGTGTATATTGAATATCTTGGTTTGGTGTTGAGTGAACGTCTTGGGGGGAAAAAAGGCGCGGGCAATCGTGCAAGGTTTCATACGAGGAAAGCCACCTACAATGGGAAAACCGGGGCTAAATTTTGTTAATTTGCCGTGCTTACGTTCTCAGTTTTTTCTTCGGCTGCAAAACAAACGTGATGGGTTTATTCAAGTCACGCACACGCGTGCCAGCTTTCTCATACGTGCGTAGTTATTTCGTTTGCAAAAATGTTTGCGTGGTGGCTTTTGTTCACGCTCATGTGCATGTTCATCACACATGGGCTCACTTTCTCGAAGTTGTGTCGGCTGCAAAAGTTTTGCGTGATGGCGACGGTGTCGTCCAGGTTGAGCACTGCGTGGTGCCACCCTCCCGGCACGAAGACCGTGTCGCCGGGATGCTGCACGAACTCGTAGATCTTGATAGAGTCCCCGTACTTGCGTCGTATCCGGGGAAGCAGGTCCACGAAGTAATTGATCTGTCCGTTACGCCCGATTCAATTGCGATTGAAGATATCAAGATACATCCATCTGTCGCTATATAGGAACTCGCGCAGTAGGATATTGGTAACTGCTGTCAACTTGTGTGCGTTGGCGATCGATTTTTATATCTTCAAAAACCATGTAATGAATTCGGTCGAAAAGCCCTTTACCATCAAACGATACTCGTAGCTGCTTCAGGCATTTCGAAAGGGGGGAACAGTTTTTTGGCGCCGTCTAAATAAGAATATCTCGTTTGCTCGCAAGTATTACGGCACAACGTGCAGCATGAGCTTCACCTATGATCGCTCATAAACATCCCAGGAAGAAGAAACCCAAGGGAACCAGAAAAGGAAACCTGTGAACGTAATATATACCAGGTATAAATCAATTCCATTCTTAGTGGAGGCGCCATATACTACCTGGTATATAGGTTGTCGAAAAGTCACGGGAATTCATACTACAAAAATAAAAATAAAACTCAGTCGTGAGATCGTTAGAACATAGTGGAAACTCATATTTTTCAGCTGCGTGTGTATACTTCGATCGCGCGTACCACTCACTAAATGTGTACGAGTACGGGTTTTACATATTAAGGTGGCCTCCCTTAACTCCTGAAATTTATCCTCACATTGGGAGCGCCCACGAATACACACCGTAAATAAAACTCCGGTGAACCGAAACCTTGACGCTAAAGGAAAGGTAAACAAAGCGTAACAGCAGCAACAGTTACAAGCAGAAGTAAAACTGCCCCACACGCGCCTTGCTGTTAGGCCATCAGATACTGGGTACGTATTCCTACAAATGCAAAAATGAAATAAAATGTTCGGGCAGAGAATAAATTGCTGTGACAGGGTTCGGTTCGCACATTCACATCTACTTGTAGTTTAGCGTTTCTGCCCCCACTCTGGCACCAACAGGCCTTCTGTTTGCAGCAACCATGGCCGGCCGCGCGTGCATCTGCTCTCACCGGCTCGTCGTCCTCGCCCTGCCTGATCATCTCCTTTCCCCTGGCCACGCTCTTGTCCACGTGCGGCGGAAACAGCACCCACAGTTTCCGACCACTCACCACGGTGTTCCACGCGCTTGTACCGAGCGGGTCTATGTGCACGGACGTCCCAGATCGCTTGGGACCGACTAAGAACCACCTTTAGTCGGCAAGGGCAGGACGCAAGGCGAAGGGAAACGAAGGTAAAGTAAGACGAAACACACGTGTATGGTGTGGCAGCTTGAACCATGAGTTGTAGCGTGAATATTTGACGAGGCAGAGCTGAAGCAGCAAGAGCTACAATGCAGTACCGACGGTACCTGACACCAACAGACACAGGGTGAAAGCCAAAAGCGCGAGACACACTACTGTGGGTGACACACTGGCTCCAACGGAGCCGACCGACGAGCGGCTGCGAATAGCGAGCATGCCATCCCCGCCAATCCTGTGCTGCAACACCATCACACCATCCAACGAATAAAAGAGCTATCATTCACTAAGCTGTACCTGGTAGGGCCTACAAACGCTTGCCGTTAGCATGTGCCTGGTATACCACGACAGTAGTGGGACAAGAGCAGTTATCGAACTCAAGGATGCTATGACGTAGGGGACCGGGGTTTGCCCCCTGGACTGACCACCCCATACAAAAACCAGTATAATAAGACCGAAAGAGGCCTTGACGAGCCCATGAAGATAGGCTTCCTGGCATCGTTGACCGTAATGGACAACAACAAAAAAAGAATCAACCCATTAACGCCTCGGCTTTTACGGCTGAGAGTTGGCTTACTACCAGGTATTAATAATGAGTTATGATTTGGGTGGTGAAGCAATCCACCCAAGGCTCGTCTTATTATCGAAGCAAGTTCTGTAGATTTTTTCGACATTTTTTTTGTCTTGATTTCAAAAATGAAAAAATTGGGTATGTAAGCAAAGCTTGCTTCGATTAAGCACATGGCCCTAACTGAATTGCAAGCCGAGCCACAAAGGCGCTGTTTATCGTCAGATACAGCAATGCATAACTCCGTAAAATTCCGCACGCGGCTACTAACTACGTAAGACACCTAGCCAACCAATACCAACTAGTAACTAGTCGGCAACTAGTAGTCGGCCAACTCTCAGCTCTATTGGTTTCGTTCCTCGGCGTGGGTCACCTGTAGGGGGGTCGGCGCCTCTCGCCCACCAATGAAAACAGGTCATCGGGGAAGTAGCTGGGTACGTGAAAGTCCTCGAGGAGTCCTTTAGCCACCTCGTGGTCGTCGAAGTGGCTGTCGAACACGTAGAGCGGGCTGTCGTCTGTCTGGTGCTCCAAGTAGCGCAGGAAGTACTTCACCTTCACCTTCAACGGAGAACGGAAACGTAAGTGTGAACGGAAAAATAGTTGCAGGCGGCACGTTCGAGGGTGAACGGAAAATAAAATGTGAACGGAAAAACAGTTACAGGCGGTACCTTCAAGGGTGAACGGAAAAGTAAGTGTGAAAAGAAAAATAAGGGTGAGTGGAGAAATAAGGGTGAACGGAAAAGTAAAGGTGAACGAACAAGTAGTTACAGGCGGTGCCTTCGAGGGGTACGTAACATAATGCTAATGTTTGCGCCGAGCCTTCCTGCATCGCACGCTCTGTGTGCATCACGCACTATATACGGATGCGGACACTTGGAATCAATTGTATACCTCAAGCAGGGCCAGACGCGGTCAAGATCCTACGTTGTCTTTGGGGTCAGTAGTGGGTCAGCCTTGATTAGCAGGTTCAAACTCTTGACGCAAGGCCCGCAAGTAACGCTGCTGCTGCTGTTGTTCGTAGTTGGACGTTTATCCACGCTGTCGTTGGTGAGCAGACGCAGTACCTAGACGTCCACGCGTGCCCTCCACCGGCTTGCAGTATGTACTGTACGAAAGCGAAAGCGAAAGAGAAGAGCTGTATACCGGGTACTGTAAAGTCTGATAGTCTCCACTTATAACCTGGGCATCGGTTGCTACCGTTCCGTTTTGTTTTGCGGCTCACCTTGACCGAGTAGCCATCGTCATCTTCTCCGCACTTGAGCTTGCAATCCTTGAACCTGAAACGAGTAAAGGGTATCAGGTAACGTTTTTGACCCAGGTTACCGACGTAAACATGCCGCGTGCTTAGCTGCAAAACGCAAAAAACAGGTGCGTTTGGAGAACATGGGTCGGCCTCTTGAGAACACCATGTAATCTACAAGCCGATGAGCGAGTGGTCACCGACAGCGACTCAATTCGAATATGGTGCTAGCTCGCTGTATGTTTGATATTCGGCGGGGTTTGGGCTCCACTAGGCACCGAATTCTCGACAAGTACTGTACCCCAACACCCCATGTATGCCCCATACGAGTGGTACTCCATAGCTCTGGCTCGTTAGTATTGAGCTGGAAGATAAGGGTAAGCAGGAGCGCTGGTTCACTACACGTGCATACATATAGACGATGTACCTGGCACAGAGTACTGGTAATACCGTACCGGTATAGATTAATGTACTTGTATGCCAATACATGATATAGACCTATGCGGTACAATTTACCTGCACTACATTTCTGAACCTCAAGAGAATCAATGGTGTGCATGGTTGTACAATAACTCAATCAATATACGTTGGGCCCCTCTTGTGGTTACTATACGTAAGCTCTTTGCTCTTTGGCCTTTGGTGCGCCAGGGGGAAAACATGTCCAAAACAAATAACGTTCACAGCATCGGCCGCAGCAAGGAACCTATGCTAATGTAGGCTATGCTAGGCTGCAGCACTGGGGTAGGGGATAGGGGATGTTTGTGTCCGAACTTTAATGTAAGGAGCTGTACCGTATATACTCGTACGACAAGCGTGCAGCATGGCGATATACACTCGCACTGCTGCGCGCTCACACTGTTTTGCTGCTATCACACTAACTCATCGCCACAATGCCGACCATGGTCACAGACAGGACAGGCTCCAATAACCCATTCCTCGACGAGGGTGTCGTCTACCTGTCCGATCTCTGCTGTACGGTGTTTGATTAAAATCTCAGGGCGTTTACGTGGCTAAAATAGCAAGTTCGTTTTTGCTATTTTGTGTGTGTGTCGATAGGAAGTGTTCGTGCAATTTTGCCAAGGCTAAGACTTTCCATTTTTTAGTTGCCAAGCAAGTTTTTAGCTTGTATCTGGTTGTGTCGCTAAAACCGGCTCTTACCCATCGTGCAGCTAATACCCCCACCGATATCACCCCCGACGAGAAACCACCTCCAGGCGGTAAATAAAAATAAAAAAAACGAAAAAACTCAAGTCCAGTACATCGGGGGTACGTTAGATACCACCCGACCACAGAAAGCCAAGCCGGGTGATGAAAAAAAAAAAGCAAAACGCGAGATAACTACGACGTATATACGTACTAGTACAGGACACATAATAAGAAACAGGCTAATAAGAAATCCAGGCTGATATTGAGAATGAAATAAGAAATTCGGGAGTCGTTATCTTGAAATTAGTGTGGAAAGCACCCTCTCTCAGGTAAGAAATCCAGCCTGGGCCAGATTTCCTGTTTCTTATTAGGTGTCCTGTACTACTGTACCCGGGGTGGTTTCTTAAAGCAGCATATACCACTGTTTGTATCTCAGGTATACCAGGTACTCGTAGTGGACATCTGCTGACAGTGAATCTTCCTATTAATAACGGTACGACGTAGCTATTTGCGCTGTTGGCTACGTAAGGGGTACCAGGTGTCTACATTGTAAACGGCTCAATCAACCTACGAGTACGACGACCTACGAGTATTAATAATTAATAGAGCTTTTCCAAGAGCAGCATCCACGCCGGGTGAATCAACCTATGACAGAGTCTTACCAAGCACAGAATCCTAGCACTGATCACTGTCATAGGGTTCGGGTTAAGGGCTGGGCCGGGAGGTCGGCCTTACGCACCGAGCACAAAACCTCCGAAAAATATCCACTTTTACGAGTCAGCAGGTGTCGACTGGTCCACGTTAAAATTCAAAAATCAAGCAACCAGTTTCCAGCAGTGCTCTGAACTCTGAACCAACACCGGCGAGGTACGTGCCGCGCGTGCCCCGAAAAATAATGGTATCAACGGTTGTAGTTCTCGGCTCGGCCCGGCTCACCTCCGATCCAGCTGTTCCAAGCTCCACCGCTCTTCGGCTCTCCACCCCTCCTGAGAAGGAATGCCCGACACAACGACCGGGAGTCTTCTCTTCTCGTAGTGCTCCCAAAAGTCCTGTGGAGTCAGATCGTCTCGACGCTCTCTAGGTATCCCCCTCACGTCGTGCCGTGCACCATGCTCCCAGTTCAGAGCCTCAAACGCTTTCTCGGCTCTGCTTCCCTCGACACCGAATCTGTCCCGCCCCCAATTTTTCAGCCGCGGTCGGTGATCCTTCTTGGCGTCTCGGAGACGTCGCTCCCAGCGCACCAAGCGTGGTGGGGAGTGCGAGCGGCCGTCGTCCTTGTGCGGCCGTCTCCGACTGCTGTCTGCCTCGTCCTTGGTGCGGTTTTCTCTGCCAAACGCCCAGTCCCTATTTCTCTCGCCATCAACGGTTCCTGATACCATCGTTCTTGCTGACTTGAATTTTCAGTCCTACTGCAAGTCCCAGCACACGGGTGTGTGCAAGTCGTACGCGTACACAGGCCTTACTGGGCAGGCACCTGACCACCAGAGGGGATAGATTTTGATTTTCAGCAAATCGCAAATCGAAAGTTTGCTATAGATAATGTGGCGTGTTCAATGCAGGAACAGGGGCTGTCCAGCAATGTTCGAGAGGTGCCCTTTTGGTTCAAACCATCAACAGGTTTGAGCATGGCGGATGCAGCGTATGGAGGTGGGGCGGCAGCCGCCCCATCGATGGATTCGTCGGTTCCTTGCAAGGACTCCCGTGATACCCTGTATAGTTTCGATGAAGCCAAGCTGGATCTCATCCGCAAGACCAAACCCTGGACGCAAGAGTGAGTTGACATCTTCGCATATAACATTGGGTTCAAGACATTTCTCTCGATCTTTCCACATATCGCTGACACCAGTTGCTTGTGGAACCCTGCTTTGCTACAGCTCTGCTGCTGCACTGCTGCAGTCCCCAGCTCGCTGAGAAATAGCCCTAGACAACTGCGACACGAAGGTCGTTGCCGTGCACATTGTCATATCGGGTGTAGAGCATGGAGTCGCTCGCAAACTGCTGTGGTTGCTGCGTCAATTGTCGCAAATCAGTAAAAGACTACAGGAGTAAGAATGCTGGCCCAGGCTAAATTTCTTATTTGGAAAAGGGAGGTTGGTGTGTTGTGCACTCCTGTAACTTCAGCCCAACGCCTCCCGAATTTCTCACGTAGTTATTTTTCTTGTTTTACTGCAAATCCAGCCTTCGTTTCTTAGTGCTCGCGTTCTTAATATTAGTAGTCCTCTCCGCACGAGTATACCGGCATTCATGCGAGTACATATTTATAAGAACCAAGGCTTCTGCTGTTGGCTCTTGATGATCATGATGAGGGGGCGCATTTCTATGAGACGAAGTGCTGCTTCTGTTTGTGTGCTCGTGTGTGTGTTCTTCACACTAAACCTGTGCCCCTCTGATTGTTGTCGCTATTGGAGTGTTTGCGATAGAAGTAAAATATATATATACTTTCCTTCCGCTCAAAAAAATAAATTCCCTTCCCGTCATGGTTTCGGTGTGTTTGCGATATGATAGAACTAAACAAAATCCTGCAGGCGACGCCTCCGAAAATGATAAGGGGAGTGGGGTGAGGAAATGCGGCAAACCAAACAAACAACGAAAACAAAAGGTAGCGTACGAGAGGAACGGCAGCCCAGCAACGGTGGTGGCGGCAGCGGTAACCGCAGTGCCGCAGCTGCTATCCCACGACCGCAAGCAGCAGCACAGGTGGCTGCAGCTACGTGGCGGCGGCCCCAGCAGCATCGGCAGCCCCAGCAGCAGCGGCAGCAGCAGCAGCAGCAGCAGCAGAGCAGCAGAAGCAACAGCTTCCGTTTTTGCTTTTTTCGATTTTGCGCCCGACTATTCTTGTCGTGTGCTGCTCCTGCTGCTGCCCTCGACTAGAGATGGGCACCGGATAGAGAAAACCCGGTTAACCGCGGTTTTTGGAAATCCATCAGGTGTGTGTGATTAGTCGGTTTTTCAAAATATAAACTGGCGGTTTTTGAGGTCCGGTTAACCGGTTAACCGGTTAAACCGGATAGAAACACCGGTTTAACCGGTTAACCGGTTAAACCGGAAAACCGGATAACCCATCTACACTAAAACGTGCCAGTGAACGGGACAACGTCAACGCTGGTTGATCCGACGTCTATTGCACCTACTCTAGAACGTATCAACTACTGCAGCAATGAACAAGGCGACCATACGTGGGCGTGGGGAGAGAGAGGGTGGTAGCCTGAAAGTCGGTGGATCCACTGCGGCACAAACCCCCTTCCCTCTCCCCGCACACCCAACACTACCCAACACTCGCACACACCAAACACACACCATCCATCTCTGCTCGCAAGTCCAACACACCACCACTCCAACATGAGCCAAGAGGTGGTTGTAGTCGATGACGTGGCTGCGGCAAACGACGACAGCAGTAGCTCAGACGAGCCAATATTTAACGGTTCGGACCCCAGACGAGCCAATCTTTGTGTTGAGTATTTAAACGGTTGGAGCATTTTCGAAATGCAGTTTGTTTTTAATTTAATTCGTGAAAGTTACTTTCCAGTTCAACTGGCGGGAGCGTTCATACTCAACGGCCTTCTAGACAAAAGCCTGGTTCACAGGTGTTTTCCCCCTTGTACACCCCTTCTACCCACCGGCTCGTGCCTTCCTTTACAGTATGCGGGTCAGGATATTTTGATTATGTAGAAGGTTTGAGTCGTGTCCGGTAGACTAACGAGCAGGGCGACTGTTGCTTGTACTCGTCGCACGAAGCTATAACCCTGATGGTGGTTTGTGCAGTCTCGGGAGCATGCAGTGTGCGGGTCTGGTTGTAGTGGTTTCGCTGACAATCGACGTGACGCTTTTCCAAGTAGTAGTACCAGGTAATACGATATACTCGAAGAGGCGCAGTTGCGAACCTAACCAATATTAACGCACTTGTGTGATGGGGCATCTGTTGTTGTTATTCAGTTTCCCAACCACTGGCTCCACGCTACGTAGCCTCTTCAAGTCCCTCGGCTTTTTGCGTCGCAGCGTGCACTATCTTCTCTTTATTTGTGTCTTTCCCTTCCAGCTTCCGTCTTGTGGATTTCGTTTTATTTCGGCACCTTAACGCCACGGTTAGCTTACATGGCTTTCGTCTTCATCGTAACCCGCTTGCTGTTGGCATATCGAAGCTTTTTCTTCTCATATGGCGTGCTTGCCTCACGCGTGAGGCGTTGAAGCCTCATTATGAGGTGAGCAAGATATGTGTCCTCACTTATTTGTTTCGAATAGCCGTACCTTCGACCCCCTTTCCGATTTCTGGGATGATATGATCATTTGATGGTCGTGGGATCTGCATGTACGACTATTCAGGGTGGGCTAATGTGATGATATCACGTAGCTATGAGGAGGTGCAATACCTGGTACGTAGTATTACGAGTATAGATAGACAAATAAATGCGTACGAACGTGTATGCGATCAACTGACGTGCTAGATACGGAAACGTCTCCGTAGATCGTACATGTATGAAGATACATGGATAGTGGGATCAGCCTGGTATTTGGCTCAGCCCTACCTTCGTACTCCGTTCTTGTGCCCTGTCGAGCTCTACCATGAGATAAGCAACAAGAAGAACTTTGCCATTCATAGGGAGAAGCGTGCCCTGGCCAGCATGGACATTCCTGTGTCCTGTGATGAGGGTCTTACCTTCACACTTGGGGAGTGCGCAGCAAGGGTGCAAATCAAAGAAAAACCACCTATGGTTTTCAATATTGTGGATGATTTACCGCATCAAAACCGGTTAAACCGGTTTTCGGTTAACCGGTTAAAACCGGCTGAAAAAAAACGGTTAAACCGGTTTTTTGTTTTTGAGAATAACGCCTCCTATCCGGTTTTCGGTTTTTCGAATATGCCATCCGGTGCCCATCTCTACCCTCGACCTACGCGCGACACCGCGCCGGCAAGCTCCGCTCCGAGCCCGCCCGGCGCCCGACATATATAGACCGTGGCGGCGCGCCGCCGCTGCTGCTATTGCTGCTACTGCTGCTACCGCAGTGTGGTGAAATTGAAATGATACACGACGATCTGTCATCCTGTCGCGCTCTACAAGAGTAACTCGTACTCGTACGAGTAGTTCTTTCTGAACGGCGCATCCTCCACGACACCAAGCCGGCGAGAGCGTACCGTAGCGGGCCGCCAGCAGTCCGCCGGCGCCCCGTTAGCAAACTTCAGCACCGCTCGTCCGTATCATACTCTAGCTACACCTCTCGAGCCTCTGTGCTCCCACCGGTTGTTGTATTGTGTAGAGCAAGCAGCAAGGTTGGGGCCTATGGGAGACATCTCCCATAATTTGGGGCGTTCTGCGTCGGTAGAATGCTCGGTGCGTGTAGGCCAATAAAACTGAGAGAAAAAAGTCACCGTAACTTTTGATCAAGACAATACTTCTCTAAAGTATTTTTTTGCCGTTTTTTCAAAAAATTACCTCAAATCCTCCCTTCGGGAGAATTTTTAAAGAAGTAAAAGTTAAAAAAAAAACGCAAACACTCCATTAATAGTCACCATCGCTGTGTCAAAGCCTTACGCATTGCCCTCCAATGGCCGTTTCGTCACCTGCAACTTTAACATACTATCTGTCGTACAGTCGTAGCGTGGTTTTTGCCTCGTTTTGACAGAGCAGTACTCATCGTGCATACTTGGCCTTTCTGCGCTCTGCGGCGATAGTTGTGTTGCGCTTACCAGCGCGTCGTGTTTGCGTGCATACTCGTATCACCCCGTACACAACTCTTAGGGGGAAATATAACCCCCATTTGGAGACTGATATTAACATCGAAATGTTCTTATATATACGGCCAGATTGGTAAGTATTAAGTGGAAGCTTTGAGATTGTCTGAGCTTCATAACGTTAACAACGCTAAATGCTTACGTAGTCCAAATACAAAAATACCGAATACGGAACTCATTCCCAGTACGAAGATCGCACTATTAATACCGTACTTGGTGGGTGTTCGACTGCTGTTGGGATGTAGATAGTACTTGCTAAATCGTGTTCGCCCCCGTCCCATGCCATACCATGCCATACCATGCCCATGCCTGCCGCCAACCCCAGCCCGAAGTACTTCAAGAAGGTCAAGATTTCGCCGTCAGCAGCCATGAAGATGGTAAGCCAGACTCGAATCCATGCTTGACCCTTCACGCGCCGGTACAACCCCCCGAATACAATGCCCTTCTACCTCTCAACACTCCCTATAGCTACGAGTGCAACACTCGCGAGTTCAACATGTAGTGGATACACGTTCACGTTTTCCATCCCATACTTTCTGTAAAGGAGACCCCAATCAAGGAATTCGGAAATATATCGAAAACGAAATGCAAATGGAAATGGAGTGCATTGGAAATTGCATGGCTATAATAATTTGCATGGCAATGGAAAATGGAAATGGGAAAATGGGGAGTAGGCGTTCTACGAGTAGGCATGCGGATCTGGCGGCAAAAATCTTGTTTCTGGTCTCTCTGTTACTATTCCTCTATTGATACCGGTATATACTATCAAGGGTGTCTTCAGCAGGGTGTATTTATACTTTGTGACACCCCGACATCAAACCTAGTTTTTTTCACCATACTCGGGTAAGATGCTCGGGTACCCCCCTGAGTATACGCTGAACAAAGTACAGGTATTCCATACCCTACTACCACCCACTCCTACGAGGCATTTGGTATTTGTACTCACCGCTGTAGCGTGCCGATGCTGCCATATACCCACCCTCGCAACAGCCCCCACCAAACCGAAATTCCCGTGGAATGGTTGTCCAGCTGGCGGTGTCCCTTCTGTGTTGCGGCGTCAGCCCACAAGCAATGTCTAGCGCTAGCGTTGCAGTGTCCTCGGTCCTCGGCGGCAGCCTCCTGGCGAACGAAAGCAGCCACGTCTGTTCGATGCGCACCAGCCACGTTTCTACTTAATAAATACCTGGTACGTACGTTACTAGTATTAGGCACGATTTTACAGTATACAATGCCCCCTTCGCCCCTAATTTGAGTAGAGCTCACCGGTTATTCGACACTAGGTATGATTGACGCCCACTGCTGTGTACGAGACAGAGGGACTATTCATACTGATAACCAATGGTTGATTTGGTCCTAATGGTCGGTTGTGTTAGGGTTAGGGTCAGGAGTCAGGGTACATGCGTATCGTACACACACAGCAATGGCCCTCAACCGTAGTGTCGAAATTCCTGGTAAGGCACTCTGCCTAATTTTCTCGTTTCGGCGGCTATACACTATTCGCCTGTTCACTACCTAGTATGCACCAGGTACCGTAAAAGTTATCCCGCACTATTTTTGAGTAGTTTTTACTCACAAACGTGGATGCGGTTGTTTGTCGAGAATGGCCACTACCACCAGTAGTAGCCTACACCACTACACCAGTAGCCTACCCTGCATCTTTAGTCTGTTGCCCCGAGATCGCCCTTGTGTTAGTTGCTTCGTCTCCGTGAAACGTTCCCCTCGCCAACATCGAGGGATAAGTCTTGGGAGAGTCGCCTTCCTACACCAAAATGGCAACCTTTTTTTTAGGTACAATCAGTGGCCTCCTTATCCAGAAGACTCCAAGCACCGTGGTCACAGCGGACTTGCAGCAGGAGCTACCGTTTTTCTTGGATATGTCTTGGAGCACTCTGCAACGACCGTGTTTTGTGGCCTGATGAAGCAGTGAGGGGCGGTACTTCTTTAACCCATTCATAACTGAAAAAACTTACCCCACTCTATTTCCGAGTAATTTGTCCCCAAATGATCAGTTCTTAAGGGGTTAAGGCCTCCTTTCCTACTGAGAACTCCATATCGGGTGCACCTACCTACGCCTAAGCACGACGGGTGCGGCGGTCGTGGTGCCCCTATTCTCATTCCTATTGTTACCTTGCTGCTGGTGCTCTTACGCTTGTCCGCAGCTTATGCACGCCAACTCCGGGGTGGAGAAGGGCATGGCTCAGGGGGGGAAGCCTGTGGAGATCATGGGCATGATGCTGGGGAGGCCGGACACTGAAACGCCCAACGCCCTCATCGTCACTGACGTAAGAGCATGCACCTTTTTTTGTTTGCGATTATTTCCACCCTTTTGGGGAGGGGGGGGTGTACTCGTGTCGTGCACGGCCGTAGTCGTATGACCATAGACCCTCGCATCCCTACAATGCCGGGACGGAGCACGTTAGGTTTTCACCAACCAGGCAGACATTGCTTGCACCAAGCGCGAAGCGCCGTGAGGTATTGGGCGAGTCGCATGGAGGGTGAGCTGCATCCTGCTAAGAACCGCCTATGAGGCCGTGTCTTAACTTAATTCGATAGCTTGGAATGGCTGGAACGGAACGAGACTATTCGCGTTCGTTCGTTCCATTCCATGCTGTTTTTGCGGTTTGTGTCCGATCGAAATTTTAGGCACGCGATCCTGGAACAGGCCGCAACAGAAAGTAACCCATGAAATTTGCCTCGGGACTGTGCAGCTGGACTCTAGGACAGGGGTACCGTCACGTAGGCAGCGAGTGCTCCTGGTACAGAGGATAGCTTCACACGCAAATAGAGCGCCTGGCATGCCTCAGACCAAGCAGTGCTAGCCGTCCAAGTGGCACCCTCGGGACAAATCTAGAAGTTATGATATCGCCGTCGCGGCTCGACGAGGTATCCTGGTGCTTCTGTGAACATCGGTCCAGCGTTTTTGCTAGATATCTATCGCCACAGTCTCGTTCGCCACCCGAATTTTCCCCTCGTGAACCTCCTGTACAGGCCATGGCCGTATCGCGTGGCTCCTACCGCAGGCGAGACCTGTGGCGTCTGCACGTGCTCCATCGCGTGCTCCCATGTCATCTCATTTTGCCTCATGCCCTCGTGGGCCTCCCAGCAAATGTCGCAACCAGTTGCAACATTCCAGCACCAATCAACTGCCGTAAATCTCGTTCCAAGTGGGCCGTTCGGTTCTGCTGAACAAGGATTACTGTTTTGACACATACGCTTCCTCTTTACAAATTTACGGACAGCTTGGAACGCTTGGAATCTGTTCGGTGTTTTTTCTTCTCAATATCCAATCAGCACCACTTTTTCAGGCAAATAATTTTACGTTCGTTCCGTTCCAATGCCCGCGAAGTGAAGTTAAGACACGCCCTGAGGCGGACTTGCATCTGGACGACAGCCTCCAATGAATTGATCCACCCTTTCGGGGGGGGGCAAGTATAGCAACATAGCAATATAACAACATAGCAACCCATCCGCTGTCAGGCACGGTCTTATCAAACGGTCTAGTGGGAGTGCACGGCAGTACAACTACAGTAGTACTATGCCGCTCGGGGGCCAGGTATAAGCAATAGGCAACCAAACCGGTGTCAGATACGGTGCAATCAGCTTGTCAACTATTAAGTGGGAGCGCGCAGCAGGGTGACTGCTGTAGTATCATGCCGCGCGCATGCCGAGATGCTCCTTGCATTGCCGCTCGGGCGCATCCCCTACTATTGATCCCACAGCAGCAACCCGAGTTGCTTGGCGGGACTGATGCCACAATCGTCACTTGTTTTGGGCACTGTTTCTCCTTTGAGGCATACCTTGATGTCTCACCAAAGGGCTTGTTTGGAGCCAACTCTGAGTTAGGGTTAGGGTTGGGGTTTGTCACCCCTTCACAACCTGACCCGCGTTTTGGGGACGAAAGTGCTTGCCATCAGAGTTTGGGTCGTTTTTGCAGCGGTAGATGAGTTTGCTTCAGGTTTTGTTCTAGCTTGTGCCACAGGAAGGTGGTAGTTCCCAGACGAGGTTTATCGAGTCCGTTCCTCTCCGGCCCGGGTTGTGCTACAAATTATAACATGTACATATATGCCGTATGATATAGTGTACAGTAGTGGTCCCTCTATAGTGCCGGTATAGTGCCGGTATGCGCCAGCCAACACTACCGGCACTATAGCGGGCAGCCGGTACTACTCTACTGGTCAAACCCATCTGTGATAAGCCATTTCACAGGCACTATAGCGGGCAGCCGGCACTACTCGACCGGCACTACAAAGGGACCACTACTGTATCGGGATCTGGCGGTGGTGTTCTTGCGGGCGATCGGCTTAAAAACCTTTTCTCTTCAGTTAGTTACATTTACATGGGCGACTGCTGCTACGCTTTTTTCAGAATATATACCGGGTATGTACGTATGTACATATAGTTCGGTTGCTGCTAGCGACAGGGTTGCGCCCAAGCTCCCTCGAGTGTTTGCTAAACACAGGTGTCGGTTTAACCATGAATGCTGAGATTATACGGAGGCAAGAAGCGACCGAGGCAGTTTTCGGCCTATAGGCAAAAAAGAGTCTCCATATCGGGGTGCGCACAGGCTTCCATTATTGAATTTGCTTGTATTTATAGTTGATTTGTATTCGTTGCTTTGCTGCCGTTGGTCTTCAGGTTTTTCCACTGCCGGTAGAAGGAGCGGAGACGAAAGTGCTGGCGGACGACCAAGAGGTGGCCAACTACATGATCGACCTCGGGGATTTGCTCGAAACGGTGAGCGGGCCCCTTATTTGGCTCGATTGATTGGCCCTGGCCCTGCAAACGGGTTAGCATCAAAACCATACATTGCGGCCTGCTCATGTGTCCTTCCGCGATGCCCCGAGGCAGCAATCGTTCCTGCTCGCCCGAACATGCATCCGGTACGTATACACAGCACATCCAAATACAAGCATCCACGTGTACCGTCTTGTTGCGAGTTTGACACTCGCGGGCGACCTGATGGGTGCTGCTCGCGCCAGTGGCATACACGTGGAACACTCCCTACAATGGTTGGTGTGCTTTGATGGATTACTAGCGTTTCCGCGCACGGTATATGCGTACGTAGTAATCTCTAGGGGTGTTGGGCATGATCTATATACATGTATCCCAACCCACTGAACTGCACTACGTAGGCGAGGTAGATCATGATCTGCCCGGCCTGCGTAATGTTTGCGTATGCGTGTGTCCGCTGGTCACCCAAAAAACGTTTCCGATCAGCAACTTACCGTATCGTGTTGTGCCGCGGCAGACACGGAAGGAGCGATTCATGGGGTGGTACCACAGTCACCCCTTCGACGTCGAGGTGCACAGCCACTGCTTCCTCTCGTCTACGGACATCTCGACGCAGCTCTCCTGGCAACGAGCGGAAGACCCTCATGGCAACCCCTGGCTAGCGATCGTGGTGCGTTTTTTTACCGCAACCACCCCCCATTGATGAATGTGTGTTGTCTTGACATGTAAACCGTTTTATATACGCAGCGACAAACACACCCAGTGTCCGTACTGATTGTCCTTGAGAGATACCATTTTTTTGTGGTCACAGATCATTAGACAAGAGGGGAAAAAAACGAAATCATCGCAAGCGAATCCCCGTTGATGTGTTTCTCGTTGTTTGTCCTAATGTGCCGTTCATGCCGCCGACGCGTGCGAACTTGAAAAAAATGGATGAACCCTTCAGGGCGGGAAACCCTATTTGCACACCAGATCAGCAAAAAATGGCCGTGCAAGCCCTTACTATATGCTGCTTTCACTGTCGATCATTGTTTTGTTTTTAGAGGGGGTGAGATGTATCCCTTAACCTGCAAACCACAACCCTCCGCTAGACCTCCCCCCAACACACTGAAATCAAAGTATTGTGGTTACACCTTGGGAGGCATTCTGATTGTGCAGAGGTATTTTTGAACACCTGGTTTGCAAATTCGGTATCACCCTTCGAGGCGGGTGTTGCTGACCAAGCGGGGATTTTTTTCCCGTGCACGTTTGGATTACTACCCGTACATTACTTGCATGTGTTGTCCCTTTATCATACCGGTAGCTGTCTAGCCACCTGCAGAAGGTTCTCGAGCCCGCTTACGCTCTCCCCCGTTTCAACCATCGCAGCGTCAACGGCTTCTAGTGCACGTGTAGTGTAGGGAAGGGTAAAGTAGGGTAGGGTACTGTAGGGTGGGTTAGGCTGGGGTAGCGTACGGTAATGTAGGGTAGGGTAGGGTAGGGTAGTGTAGTGTAGGGTGGGGTAGCGTGCGGTAGTGTAGTGTAGGGTAGGGTAGGGTATTGGTATATGGGTGCGATCAAGCACACGCATCTACGCTTGCGGCTATCCTGGAGCCCGTTTGTCACACTTTCGGCGCCTCCTCCGACTGAACTCCTTCTCCTTCGCCCGCCCGCCCCCCCCCGCTCTTTACCTTAAAGGTGGACCCCCTGCGATCTCTAGCCAAGTCTCGGCCGGAGTTTGGCGCGTTTCGGGTGTACCCCCCGGAGTTCAGCGCCCCCCTGAATGAGACGCCCGACGGAAAGATCGTGACCGACGACACCCAGAGGGTAGAACTGTGGGGGTCGTGCTGGAATCGGTGAGGCTGCATGATAAACGCCTTTTAGACGTATAACGCCTCTTAGACGATAGCGCCTTGTAGACGCATGCTACAATAGGGAGTGCCCCATTTTTTTCCGAGGCTTGTCACTTGATTGTACTATAGGAGCTGCATTCATCTACCCTGTTGTCGCCCCGGCGGTCTATTTCAGGGGACCATGAGTAAATAGGACCTGTGGTACACACAAAGACCTATATACTACCCTATTTTTACGAACAATATTTTGTCCTATTTACTAGTGTTTACTATGGTCCCCCGTAATAGCAGTTAACCTCGAAGACAGCTAAGGTTGATGTCGAGGGTTCGAATCTCCGTATGGAGACTTTTCTTCTAAAATTACACCAAGTACTGTCGAGAGCGCCTATTTTAGCGTGGGTAGGCACAATTCGACGCGAGTCGACGAGGGAAGAAAGGGCTAAAACCTTCTCGCGATAAAAATGCTAGGCACGTACCGTAGTGGGGAGGGGAGAGAGGAGCCTACTTTTGTGACCCCGGATCTGAGTTACGACTAGGGAGGAGAGAGAAAGGAAGTGCGAAGATAATAAATGGGATGGGAGGAAAAAACTAGACTAAACACGACTTTTGATCAAAACTGATCGTTGCTACTCGTACGGTATTAGGGGTTGCAATTATTGGGCGATATATATTACGTCGCTCACGTACAAAAAAATCCGCTTGCTGAGCTTGTCCTAAATATTTGGGGCTGCTAGGGACGCAGCCTTTGGTCGTAGCCGCACCAATGTCTGATACGTCTGATTGTACTGGTCGGTGTGATTGGTGAGACTGCAAATTCATCTACGGAATTTGCGGCGGATTTATGTACCCCCGGATAGGTTGCATACAAATGTATGTGTGGACTAGTTTTAATAGGGGATGACAGGCCGCCTTGCTCTCACATGTCTTAACTTAGGTTAGGTTAGCCATACTTTTTAAGGATAATGTAATAATAGGGGATGACAGGCCGCCTTGCTCTCACATGTCTTAACTTAGGTTAGGTTAACTATACTTTTAAGGATAATGTAATTAATATTGGTCTTCTTTTTCCACCGCCTCATGGCACCTTGGGGCTCCACCCACCGCTCTGCGTGAGCAAGGCAATGTGCCGAGCACCCGTGCACCTGGATGATCCAACACTAGGGTTGCCGTGTGAAAATGTCGCCTGAAGAGATTGGTGTGCGTCTCGGGGGGGGAAGAAGACGCTCGCTTTTATTTTTTGTTGAGTGAATTGCCCCACCCAGCACAAAGGGTGGATCGGGCCAAGTTCCCCCCCTCTGCATCTCCAGGTTTCCCTTGTTTCAGTTTGTTGCCGCTTCCGTGTTGTGAGTTGATTGGGCCGCATGCTGCGATCTGCCGTGGCGATGTTAAATTTGCAGGTACTACTCTATGGAGATCGAGTACTTCATGAGCTCCCTGGCGTCTGACGTAATGGGCATCCTCACGGAGAACTTTTTGTGGATGCGCACTCTCGGCTCAACACCCATTCTGGAGACCGAGGTAAATAAACATTACAATATTACCGCTGTTTTTGCGGAACCCATCGAACTTTTTCAATAAAACCTGTCACCCATGACAACAGTTCCGTGCAGAGATTTACACCGCGGCAGCATTTAACCAGGACTTCCCCAGCGTGGGGGAGAGAGACACTCGGCATCCCTTTTTTGGTTGGCTACGTTATGCCCCCTTGAAGCAAAGCCCCTAAAGCCACAATAACGCCCTTAGACCTGAAAGCCCGAAGTGTGTTTTGCGGGCACCCCCTTGAACCGAAAATATTGTCATCAAACTAGAGGTTTTTGTGCCACACTGTTGTCGTGTTATCACCCTTATAGGCCCCAGAGATATGGCATTCGTAGCGACCAGCCAATTTACTGATTTTTGGTACACTCCCAACAACGATACTTTTATGATTTTTGGTACACTCCCACCATCTATGAGTGCAGTGGTGTACCTATTTTTAAGACCGCCCCGTGACAAACCGACTCACCTGGTATGTATTATATCTTACTATGGCCTTAAACCGGATGGTCTTACAATGGCATCACCACTGCTGTAGTATGAGCGCGCAGCAATATGAGCACCGTTTAGGGGTGGTTGTTATCGGAGTTTGTTTTCTTTACCATTTGTGAAATAACTTCCAATTTTGTGAAATTTAACTTGCCCTCTGTTCAATTTCACACATTTGGAAATTATTTCACAAATATGCAACCTTTTCCCCAATTTATGGGGGGGGAAAAACTCTCTGATAACAACGGCCCTAACACGTGATACTATTATTAATAGTAATGATAACACACCCCCTCCAACGAGTTTCGAAGCTGACTATTTCGAGAACGGGGGGGAGAGTGCAAAAAAACTCCGCGTCTGTCTATGAAAACACCCCCGTCGAAATGTCCAGTCTTTCCCAAGCCATCGTTTTGGTTGCGTGTACTCCCCTTTGCTTTGGACAGAATCGGCTGGAAAAAGGAAAAAAAACGTTCTAGGGGGTGTGTTATATTGTCGTGTGTTTATCATATCACTTGATTACAGTATACGGTAGGACCAGGTTGCGCTCGTTTGGTATATACGACTTGAACGACTTCCATGCATTTGTATTTCGGACACTTTTTTTTCGTTTTCATCCCCCAACGAAGCCGTGACCGACCGTTGTTGCTGTACAGTAAGTAGTACGTGGTAAAGCATTTTGGAATTGAGAACTCCAGGCTTAGATTTTGCTTAATTTAATAATTTCCAGCTACTGACTGCATTTGTGTTCGGCGAGGAATTCCACTCTAAATCCTATACAACAGCATTTCAGAACCTATGCTCAAGGTTGACATCACAATAAGCCCCGAGCCTTAAGCCACAATATGATAGCAGATTATTATCTTCTGTCGCGTACTGCATTCGTCATTCCATGTCGTGATTTTTTGTTTTCCCGTATAGTCTCAAAAGGGTTTTCTAAAAGCAACGCGGTTTTCGGGAACGATGTATTCATAGTATTAACACAGCAGTACTTGTCGTTGATGCCCACAGATGCACGTTTTCCATCCCTACCATTCACAATAACCGCGGATATATGATATTCTCCTGTCGTGTTTAGTGGAAGCAAACGCCGGTTTTTGGAGACCGATCTCCATCTCCACAAGCACACGTTTTCCTCATTTTACGTACAACAACTTCAGGGTGTATTTACTACCATATCTGGTATTTTTTCGTATTGTAAATAACTTTTTATCGGCTCCAGATGACGCGTTACACCCATGGTGTTACTTCTTCATTGTTTTTGTTGTTGTTGTTGTCTGCTGTCTCTCAACCTACACGATATTGTCGCTTTCGGTGCGCTACTTTGCTGCTGTAGAACCGGGAACGATTTTCCGAGCGCATTGGAAATGTGGCGGACAAGGTTGAGCACTGCGACCTTCACATGAGCCACGGCGCGGGAGGAAATGTGAGCGGCTACCTCATGGCGGACACGTCCAGCACCAAACCAAGGGAGGAGTCCGCGCTTTCCAAGACAACCCACGGCAGGTGACATTCAAGAATATGGCATACCATGTTAATGTTTCTCACTGACCCCTTCTCCCTCTTCCCTGCGCTGCGTGGAAGTCTATTGTAAATTGGCGTTTTCTGTCGACGATAACAATCACCCTCGTGGCCCCCTCTACAGCATGATAGGGTTGGAAAGATGCATGGAATTGTGGACGTCTTGTTCATTGTCCGCGCTGCCGCTTGTAGAGTGCCACGTGCCACGGCATGCGAAGCCCCCTTTCGCGGTGGATATGATGCCCAACTTGTCGCTACAGCGTCGACGACCCGAGAGCTGACAGCGAGCGAGAGCACAGCCTTCATGTTATAACCATTATCTTGCGAGAATCGAGCACTGCGTGCATGCGAGAAGGAAGGCATAAGACTACTAATTCGCATTCACAGGTGCTGTGCACGCAAGTGCTGCGACCCTGTAGTGATGGTCCTGTTTCCCCGTTTTGGCGATTAATGTCCGTGTGTCAGAAATTTGCGAGTGTCGGCAGGTGCCGCAGCGGTGCTTGCTGAATGGAAAAATAAACCTCGTGATACTTCCCATCCTTTGCTGACCTTGTCTAGCTCATTGTTGTTATTATACAAGCAGAGTTTCTTCGTGGTGGTGGTCTTGTTCCTCGCATAGCTTGCTCTCCCATGCTGTTGTCGCATCCATCTACTACTACTCTACGCACCGTTTTTTTGAGTCGCAAAACTCACTCCCCACCGAATAACATATCCCTCCGACCGATTGCACACGGCACGCGATGCATTTATGACGATGACACGGGCGGCGTCTCCTCCAGCTCCGAACTGGCGATCGAGCACTGCCAGGGCCAGATGACCCAGATCACCAAGAGCATCGTCTTCGGCCTGAAGTAGGCCAGACCATCGAGAAGTCGAGACCACGATATTCGGCCTCCAGTAAAGGACGGACCATCGAGAAGCCGAGGCCGCGTGACCTTCGGCCTCAAGTCGGCCGGACCTTCAAGAAGTCCAGGCTAAGCCGACCATGTTTTTTGGGGGGGTTTTCCCCTCGTTTGTCGCCTGGTTGTTCATTTTCCCCCCTCCGCGATGTCTGTCGACGTCGCGTGTATTGCGTGTAGTTGCGTTCCCTACGAGGTGACGCCAACTGCTCGCACCGTAATATAGTAGTACAGCAAAGTAGGTGTTGGTGGCGTGGGTTGATGCAGCCGAGGGGGGGTGGGGTCGCTCTCCCGTGGGTGTTATTCCACGTGCTGGCCGGGTCTGGTTCAACAGGACGTTCTTGCAATGAAAAGGCCACGTGTGGGCATCTACCTCATCAGCGACTAGGTTGAACGTGGAGCTTTTAATTGCTCGAAAATGTTTCTGCAGTTTTTTTGCGTCCCACGGTTTTGAAGGCGGCTGTTGCAGGCATTGCGTACCAGCAGGGCTCAACTTTGTGTGATTCGGACATATGAGTTGACGATTTGACCTTGCTTGAGTTGAGTGGTGCAGAGTGTTTTAGCTGGCGGTATGCCTTTTGCCTCTCCCTAAAAAAATTGAACGTCACCTTCACACAACAGCACGGGTGGTTTCTATATAATACCAAAACTCAAAGTTGTATTTGTATGATTTTGACGATTTGACCTTGAGTGCGTGGACGGCACATTTTTTTAGCTGGCAGCCGGCCACTTTACCTGAAAGACATTTCGTGCGGGCAGTTTTCTGATTGGTCAAATTTTTAGGTTGGAATTTTTTATTGGAGGAAAATCCTTTGTCGACAATTATTTGTCATCCGGGATCGTGACATCCTCTTCGGAAAAGGTAAAAAGCATGGAAAACTGGCTCTAGATGATGACGTCACTCTTCTATCTTTCTATTCTTGACTGGAAAGTTTTATGCGCAGCATGTTTTACTGAATATTTTCGCTGAAAAAAGTAAAAAAAATACGCAGAAGAATGTGTGAACAGTCTGCTGGAGTTTGGCGAATCGGAGAAGGAAGAGTAGGGCAAGCGGGATATATGCCTTTTGCCTCTCTGCTGAAACAGCTGAAAAGTCGACTCCTATGGCCCTACTCGTAGGTCGACTCCGCCCTTCCTCTTAAGTAGTGTTCTAACTGAACTCTTCTTGCGTTTCATAGCTGGGGATCCCGACAACACGCGATGTCACCCATCCACAAAACTCTACCAACGTCATCGATATTCACCCAAGCATCCAACTAATACCACCGCTGACGTTGGCATGTTTTGTTTTTACTCTCCACAAAACGCTCAAAAGTCGACCCCACAACAACGCGGCTCGGGTTAATAAAGTGGTGACGTGACAACCCCACAACACTACGACGTACTGGAAAGTGCTTTTCGTTCGATACACGCCACTAATGTTTCGTTGTGGCGAATGTTACAATATCAGGTACCAGGTATGAACTACAGTACGAAGTACAGGACGCTTGATAAGAAACAGGCTAGTAAGAAAGCCAGGCTGATATTCAGAGGCAAACAAGAAATTCGGGAGTCGTTATCTTGAAATTAGTGTAGAAAGCACCCTCTCTCAGATAAGAAATCCAGCCTGGGTCAGATTTCCTGTTTCTTATTAGTAGGTGTCCTGTGCTGTACTGCTGTACGAGTATCTCGTCGTAGATGATGCACATTTTTCGGGGTCCCACCCGGCAACGTGAGCTACGTCGTACCTACTACAGTACTGTAGATCGTACAAGATTGCAAGATTGGGAATAGATCTACCTTGAAATATCTAGAGGGAATGATATATCTGATCTGTCCGAGGTGTGAGTATTGTCTGCATGTATAAGCTACCGCCGAACAACGGTGACTCATTGTAGTGCTGTACGTAAGGATAAAGGAGACGAAAGATCGCTCGCTCTGCCGCAGCGGCAGTGACGAATGAAGCCAATGAAGTCTACAAGCAACGGTAATGACGAAGGACATTCCCATTGTCTACAAGTCTGCAACAAATGTTGCAGATGCGAAGTCTACACCAAATATTATAGATACAACTGGCTGATCTGTGCTTCTGCAGCTCTAGCGACTAGCTGTTGTGGATTCGTCGACCTGGTTGGCGTTGCGGCGTGCGCGACCGTCGATTCAAACTGCGAAGCTATGATAGCTGCGAACTGCGAAGTCGTTCAAAATTCAAAATGTAGGGTTTCCACTCAAAATTGTTTGCTTACCACATCCGGGGCCTTATCTATAAAATCCCCCCGCGTCATTCTGAGTTCACAGCAGTCCACAGCCGTAGCTCGCCAACATCGCAGCCGGCTTCACCTGTCGCTATGCCTCGTGGAACGACCTGGTCGGTAGGTAGACCCGTGCTGCGTGCAGCTACTGCAAGTGCCCGTCGAGCTTCGCGATGGAACCTCTCAACTCGAAGTGGAGATGAGAGGCAAGCTACAGCAGCAGCAACAGCAGCAGTGCAAGGTGCTGAGCCAAAGGCACCGAGGTTGACTAACCGCTTGAGGCGATTGGCCAGAGCTTATCCTGAGGAAGTAGCGGCGATCTCCCCTGCCGCTGTGGAAGAGAGTCGTGCAAAATACTCAGCTGGCGCGCCAAACAGAGAGGTAAGCAACATCAGTAGACAACTCTCGTGCAATGTAGTTTAGTTGTCGCTTTCCAACAGACAACACATGACAAGATTAAGATTGGTGAACATTTTGTCGCCAATCCTGGCCGTCATGACAGCAAGCAGTTGCGTTGGCGATGCTCCTACTATATGTTCGCTGATCGCTGACACATCCTGGCTTCTGTTGTGTCAAAGGTGTCGTAGAGTGACAGAGCTCTCCCGTTGGTGACACAACCAGTAGCAGGGAAAACAAAGCATTTGTCGGTATTTCACGGCTGCAACACTTGATATACGTACTGTGACATGACACCTTACAACGTTGGGATAGGGGCGCGGTCAAACCCCTGCAACGTTGATACGTAAAAATCTTGTCTCGATGGCACCAGCACGAGGCCTCTAGTAGGCCGTCGGGTAGGCCCTCCCCGGTGCGGTCCAGGTAGGCGGTCGCGATGGTGGGAAAACACGAACGAAAACGTTGACCTCATCTTGAGAAAGGGTCTCAACGCGAGGAGGGGATCTCGAATTGCAATCCAGAACTCCCCGAGCTCAATGGAAACAACCATAAACAAGAGACAAAGGAGAGGGGAGGAGTTTACCACTTATTCGACACTATGATTGAGGGTCACTGTTGTGTACCAGGTACATACGACAGAGTAGTAGTACGACCCGAATGTAACTACAGTAACCCTACGTAACCCTACCCCTAAGCCTATCCCTAAGCCAATCAGACCCAATTCAAAATAAACCATTGGTTAGCATTATTAATAGTCCCTTTGTCTCATGCACAATACTGGCACACAGCAGTAGTTTGCCACGCATTTTCTCCAATAAGCGATAAACTCTACGGGAGGAGACACAATAGTTCGCACAGAGCAGTAGTTTGCCACGCATATTCTCCAATAAGCGATAAACTCTACAGGAGGAGACCTACTCCCTAAATATTACCAGGTACGCACTACGGCGTACAAGTAACATCTTTCTTCTTGCGCGTATCCTATCGTCGTCATGACCATCGCCGCCGTGTGGCTTGTTGCCTTTTGCGCCATGTATCATCTCGTTTTTTGGGCCCTGTCGTTCCCCGTCTTGCCTCCTCGCTCTGAGCAGGAGAAGCGGGACAACAGCAGGAGTGTTTCGGGGGCAAATAAGTCATGGAGTAATGCGGACCTCGGCACCCCAGAATTTTTCGAATGGCTCAACACGATTCCAGCTGATGCTGCCGAGCGCCTCGGTGGGTGAACTTTTGAAGCTGTCGGCAGAAACAACTACGAACAATTAAAATGCAACCCTGTTGGGTCTTAATTAACTTCTTCCTTATTAACTTCCTTACTATTAATAGTATGTAAGGAGAAACTGACGACAAAAAAATGACGAATTCAGCCTCTGCCACTGCTTGGTTGTGGGATAATGCTGCTGTAGTGCATGCATGTGGTGCCCCGACCTATTGCCCTATGGACGTATTGCCTATTGCCTATTGCCTACGGCCTATTGTACAGTGCGAGGAGCCGTATGACACTGGGGGGGCAACATGATCCTACTCCTACTGCGGCGCGCTCACGATACTCGTATTAATAGGCGGTTGGTCAGACCAAACGTGCTGACTGTATAAATCAATTTTGTGGACGTTATGTTTTGGCCACAAAAGTGTTTGTATACTGGGTACGTATGGAATATTCATCGGACAATGTCGGTCGCCCCGATGGTCTAGTAGTAACCTCGAACGCTTCTAAACGCTGATGTCCAGAGGTCGAATCTCACGTGGGTCGGACTTTTGAGTTTATTTGCAAAAATAAGTAAAAAACGCAACCAACTGCTGAGAGCGCCTATTAATAGTAGCGTGGGTAGGCACAATTCGATGCGAGTCGACGAGGGAAGAAAAAAGTTGAAGTCTTCTCGCGATATAAAAGCAAGACAAGAACCGCAGTGGAGGAGGAGGGAGAGGAGCCTACTTTGTGACCCCGGATCTGAGTTACGACTAGGGAGGAGAGAGAAAGGAAGGGCGAAGATAATAAATGGGATGGAAAAAAACAAATGCCCTATCCCCTGTATTTTAGGCGGTCGTACGAGGAGATTAGCAACTCGGTCCGCTCGCAATGAATGGTATAGCTGTAGCTACTAATAGGGAACTCGCGCAGCAGGAGGACATTTGTAACTGTCGTCAACTTGTGTGCGTCAGTGGGTGGCATCTGGCGGACGCTTCAGGCAACTCGAAAGAGGTTCTCTATTTTTGTCCGGCGTCATAAAAATTGTCAACTATTCATACTAATAGCACTCGCTCGAATTGTGATGATAAATTGGTGCTTTCGCAGCGGAGTTTGAGAAGGAGGAGGAGGATGATGAGGACGAAGAGGATGAAGAAGGCGAGGCGGGTGCTGTTAATATTGGCAAGACGTTTTTGATCCCTCGAGCTAGGATATCTCTGTACGACCAGGACATATTCGCGTCCGGCTTGCTCGACGCAAGAGACAAGGTGAGAGTCCCAGTAGCGATGCCTATATGATTTGATACCCTGTTGATGTGAATCCCTTCTTATTCGTTTGCCTTTGTCTGGTGCAATAGATCTTGAACACAACTCTACGCTTCCACGAGTACCTCTGTAGCCTTGTATTCTGTCTCTCTACTAACGGCACATATTTGCGTCCGGCCTGCAGGAGGCAAGAGAATAAATGACCTGGCGCACAGGTCACAACCAGGGTACCGTTTTTGTTTTTGGCGGTCACCAAAGCTGGCGGTCGAGTTAGATCATTTGTGCGGGGTGGAGAACCTTTGCTCCGCACAAGGGGAATGATCGTATCACGTAGTGTGTATATGGTAAGGCACTCACGGGGCAGTTACATGGTGCTCCCATTGCTGTCTCAGGAAGTGGCCACACCAGAAATTAAATTAACTCATTGAAGCTGTCGTCCATATGCAAGTCCGCCTCGCAAGCGGTTCTTAGTAGGATGCAGCTCACCCTTCATGCGCCTCGCTCAAGGCCTCACGGCGCTTCGCGCTTGGTGCTAGCAATGTCTGCCTGGTCGGTGAAAAACCGACATGCTCCGTCCCGGCATTGTAGGGATGCGAGGGTCTATGGCCATACGACTACGGCCATACATGACAATGAAGTACACCCCCCCCCCCCCACCTTGCACAATGTTGGCGTAAAAACAAAATTGCGGAGACATTGGATGGACAATGTACCAAACCGCACGACGTGTCAATTGGCAACCTCTCAATTTGGTACACCTAACGGTGTACTACATTTTTCAATGCCTGCACAAGGACTGTTTTACGCCCACTTTATGCAAGGGGGGGGGGGGGGGGGAGGGTCCCGGCCATCTGTGTGTGCAAAAGCCTGTGCTACCACCTGCCCAAGAATGCACCAACGCGACACCCGAACAGATGTTGCCCCCCCAGTACTGGCACCAGCACCAGTTTCCCGCCATGCGGCGAGTTTTATTATGTAGAGCAATGCGGCGATTTCTATTATGTAGTGCAATGCAGCGAGGAGGAGTTTTCCCAAAAGGAAAGGCCGGGTGGCCACGGGGTTGCTCGGTATCGTCCACCCAAATGCATGCAATCACCCTATATTAATAGTACGGGGGAACACGTTTTTAATCAGAACTAAATATGGTGTTATCAACATACATAGGGGGATATATAACATGCTTTTTGAGTTCATCGTGGATTGTGATTCGTGGATTCTGATTTATATTCTTACTACATATGCCCACCCTGTAATGTGAGTAATGCCTGTTTGCTGAACATCAACCATCACCCCTCCCCACCCCACCTCATCCCTCCGGCCGGTGCAATGGTTGCCGCTCTTGCAGGTACTCGAAGCCAGGTCGCTGGGACAGCTGAGGAGAGCTCACGAACGCCTGCGGACAACGGAGGCTTCCCTGCACTCGGGGGTGGGTTCGTGGGTGGTTGGTCGGTCGGTTGTGGGCGATTGGATGCGTGCGGGTGATTGGCCGGTTGTGTTGTGGGTGGTCGGTCGTGGGCCGTTGGTGATGGGTTGCCTCGTTGTTTTAGCCGGACTTGAGCTGACGCGTGCTCCGATGGGGCATGCCTTGCATCATTTTTTAGCCAAACCATATCTGACTGGCTTATTTAGTATGCTTCTGAAGTGAGGGACTACCCAATAAGGCATGTGCCTTGTACGGCATGCCTTATCGTTTGGAACACCATTTGCGTGTTTACGTGTAATTCGTTGTATCCCTACGGGGCCACCGGGTTGCACTTTCGTTTGTACTAATGACTTACATATAGTACTAACGGCTTACTAATAGTACTAACGATTTACTATTAGTACTAATGACTTACTAATAGTAATAATGACTTACTTATAGTACTAACGACTTACTAATAGTACTAACGACTTACTGTTAGTACTAATGACTCACTAATAGTGTACAGCTCCTCGACTGAGGAGCCCAAAAAAAACGTAGGTGCACCCTGTTGTAGCATGTGTCCCTCTATCGAGTTTCGCGAGTGCGTACGCTCGTTAGTGTCTTTCTCTTCCCTATTCGCCCTCCACCTCAGCACTTATGCTGCCCCCCCCCCCCCCCGAGCTCACCCTTCATGCGACTCGCCAAACTCCTCACGGCGCTTCGCGCTTGGTGCAAGCTATGTCTGCGTGGTTGGTGAAAACCCAAGGTGCTCCTTCCCGGCATTGTTAGGGATGTGAGGGTCTATGGTCATACGACTACGGCCATGCACGACATGAGTACACCCCCCACCCCTGACACAGCAGTTGCGGTATCCGCTAGGAAACCCGCATTTAACCATGGCACCCCGGAATGATCATATTATCACGTTTATCGTTGGCTGCCCCCTTCTCAAGCGTGCCCCCTTGAACGCCCCCACCGTTGATTGGGAACCCGCTTCGTAATGTCAGGCGGGAACTGATAAATACGACTACGTAGGCGAGATTTAAATCACGACTACGGGGACGTTTATGAGCCATCCCCGCGTTTTAGGCCTTGCGTTCCGCATTTTCCCGTTGCAGCCGTCCTCTTCAGCACACCAACCAAATCCCACAGACCAGCGTGCAACAACAGCTGAGCCCTGCAGCAGCGTCTTTCTTGGTGAATGAACACTACACTCTAGGTAATTATCACGTAAAGTCCCGTCGCTGTAATTCTCACAGCCCAAAATACCGGCAACTAACAAGAACCCTAACCCTATCCCCAATCCTGACCCTATCTTCACCCCGAAACGCAAGGCCTGAAATCCGGGGATGGCTCGTAAACGTCCCCGTAGTCGTGATTTAAATATCGCCTACGTGGTCGTGATTATCAGTTCCCGGTGTGCCCCCTCCTCAAGCGTGCCCCCTCGAACGCCCCCACCGTTGCTTGGAAACCCGCTTCGTAATTTGTTTCCACACGGAAGGCGGGTAACTACCGTACGGTAGATGTGGGGTTCGAGGAACCGGCGCCCTCTGCTGGACCCGTAGCCGCACCCGAGGGAGCAGCGAGCTTTGCGAAGGTCGCGTCTCGGGGCCGAGGGGCAGCGGGGGGGACTAAGCGTGTGATTTACGGCCCGGCAGAAACGTTCGCGTACGTGTACCACCGTATGATGCCGGCCTACACTGTGGTGCATAGGTGAGGGGGGGAGGGGGGGAGGAAGAGAGGAAGGGACAAGGGCAGGAAGGAGAACTAGGGAAGGAGGGGGAGAGGAGGGGAGGGAGGGAGGGAGGGAAGGAGGGAGGGGGGAGGGAGGGAAAGGAGGCAGGGGGAGGGGGAGGAATAAGAAGGAAGAGGACAAATAGGGGGGAAAGAGGGGAGGGGATGAGGGAGGGAGGGGGGGGTACATATTCTCCGAGCGCGAGAGCTGCAATGAATGGAGTTCGATTTGTGCTTCGGAGGCGAAGAAACGACGCGCGCTTTGACGTGTACGTGCTGTGCATGCACTGGTTCGGTGATAGTACGTCGTAGCGCTTTTTTATGGCTTTTTTTCTTGTAGGAAGGAGCAGAGTATTTTGTGGCGTTTTTTTCTCGTCGTGGTCACGAGCAGAGGCGATCGAGTGCGGTGAAGATCACCTTGTTGCGGAGAGCCTCGCCCATCTTGAACTAACCTACCACTTGTCCGAGCAGTCTCCGATTTACGTCCAAAAAGTGTCCACATGGCGTTCGAATTAGGGTCCGCATACCGTCCGCGCAGTGTCCCAAAAGCGTCCGGATAGAGTCCGAACAGTATCCGAATTGTGTCCGAATTATGTCCAAATAGTGCCTGAAGTCTGTCCGAATAGCGTCCGAATAATTTCTGTATCGCGTCCGACTACAATAGTTTCCGAATAGTATCCAAACATGGCATCGACCCAACACAGGACGACGTCTTGTTCCACTCGGTCGCCTCGTTCCCAAGCCCGCCACCACTGCTACGGCGCTTAAAAAACCGCGCGATGTCGGAAAAATACCCAAGGTTTGCATCATACCGGTACTTAACTTTAAGCACTAACCCTATCGTCTAAACCAATCCCCAACCATGTGGGAAATTTCTCAGAATGAAAAGACACAGCAGTAGTGAGGAAGTAAGTGTGGACTAATAATAACAACCAATGTATCGCAGCTGGGCCAAGTTGTAAGTATACACTGTTTGCTGCACTCCTTAACGAAGAAATAGTGTGGACGATCAACCCTTTTGTCAAATCCGGGCCAAGTCATAAAATATACACTTCTGTTATGACATGTATCCCTATAAAACCCTAACCCCGATCGCCTGAGAAATTTAAGAAATTTCTCGGAAAAAAAATATGTAATGAGTTCATTTATACCTGGGAGTTTTCTCGGAAAAAAAATCTCGGAGAATTTTCCCAGATATTTTTTCTTGGAATTAGTATAATATGAAACAAGGAAATAGCGTGACATGTGGAGGATTGACCCTGATGTCGAAGCCGGGCCAAGTCGTAAAATAAACACTACTGCTATATATCCGTATACAACCCTAGCCCCGACCACCTCTGGGAATTTTCTCGGAAAAAATTGTAATGAGTTAATTTATACCTGGTAGTGTGGATTACCAACCATAACCGTTTTGTCGAAGCTGCGCCAAGTCATAAACACTAATCGTGTCAACTGGGTATCGTACATATCATACGGCGTATACATATTTAGACGCTGAATTTCATGCCTGACATGATGTGCCACGCAGTTGTTTTGCTTCGCCGAGTTGGAGTCGTCCATTGGCGTGGGCATGAGTTAGGCTTTTATCCATCCTGCTTTTTTCATTATAAAAACACGCTTTAGGCTTTCGTTTTTTAGAGCCTAACGTAGCAAAAAAAATGAACTTTGTTTTCGGCGTAGAAGTAGCATAATCGGCGGGGGGGGGGTTGGAGTATAATTGGCATAACTGGAGGAAAAGCTAATAAAGCATAAATCATGAAAAAAAACAAGCACAACTTGCGGCAGAAATGAGCAGAATGGATACTTCGTGTAAGTCTAGAGTGAGTGCAAAACTAATTACCTGTAGGTATGCTTTTCCCACAATTACGCCCATTATTCTCCAAAAAAAGTCCAATTTTGCTACTTGTTGACTGAAAAGGTACATATTTGTATATGTCCATTTTGCTCCGAAAACAAAAAAGCCGAAAGCATATTTTTTAATGTTGAAACAGAATGGATACTTCGTACCAGGTATTACCTAGCGTGAGTGCGAATACAGTAGTGGTCCCTCTATAGTGCCGGTTGAGTAGTGCCGGCTGCCCGCTATAGTGCCGTTGAAATCGCTTGGCACAGATGGGATTCACCAGTGTGGCAGTGCGCGGAGTAGTGCCGGTTGCCGCTATAGTACCGTTGAAATCGCTTGGTATGGGATTAACCAGTGTGGCAGTGCGCGGAGTAGTGCCGGTTGCCGCTATAGTACCGTTGAAATCGCTTGGTATGGGATTAACCAGTGTGGCAGTGCGCGGAGTAGTGCCGGTTGCCGCTATAGTACCGTTGAAATCGCTTGGTATGGGATTAACCAGTGTGGCGGTGTGCGGGGAGTAGTGCCGGCTGTCCGCTATAGTGCCGTCGACATCGCTTGGTACATAAGAAGTATGGGATTAACAATTAACCAGTGTGGCAGTGTGCGGGAGTAGTGCCGGCTGCCCGCTATAGTGCCGTTGAAATCGCTTGGCATAGATTACATTCACCAGTGTGACAGTGTGCGGAGTAGTGCTCGTTACCGCTATAGTGCCGTTGAAATCGCTTGGCATAGATGGAATGGAACAGTCAGTGCGGCAGTGTGTGAAGTAGTGCCGGTTGCCGCTATAGTGCCGGTATTGTTGGCTGGCGCATACCGGCACCATAGAAGAGAACCACTACTCTGTAATTCGATCTGCAATAACGCCATCCACCCGTTAATTGTTTTTTTTTAACGCACTACCACTGTAATTCGATCTGCAACAACGCCATCCACCCGTTATTTTATTTGATTTACGCAGGGTGATGAAGGAGCTGAGGGATGAGCTGCCAGACCTCAACCCCAGCAGCGTGCTGGACTTTGGCAGCGGGCCTGGCACGGCCGCCCTAGCGGCGTGGGACGTTTGGGGGATGGAAGGCGGCAACGTGGAGGACGAAGATGTGGGAGAGCGTCGGGAAGAAGGTGATTTGTGTACCGCGCAAAAAAGGGAACACTGAATCGTACTCGTGCGGGTGCTATTACAGGGTGGGCTAATGATGCCATAGTAAATAGGACCTACGGTGCACACAAAAACCTATATGTTTACATATTTTTGAGAACAATATTTGGTCGTATTTACTATGGTCCTCCGTAATAACTGCCGTAAAAGAGCGTTGAATTCTCGCACAGGAGGGTGCGGTCGTTTTTTTCAGCGGTCGATTGTTTCCAGAACGGGAAGGTTTCCAACACCTAAACAAGGCGTTTTCGCAATATATATACTTCGTACGACTATAGACCTAATAAATCCCTATGCAATAACGCCTCCGCAAGTAATACGAATCATTCCTATATCTCACGAACTACATACAGCTCGCACGCCAAAACCAGCTTCATCGATGTGTTCCCTTTGGTTGATGTGATCACCTGGATATGCTGTTGTGTTGTGGTTTTCAGTGTATCCACGGTGTTATTGCCCGAAGATGGAATGTTACGCTTTTACTAATAGGTGGAACCAGCTTAAAATACGTGCATATATGTGGGTGCCATGCTCTCGACCCAACCGTCGCATGGATATGTCCTGCGTCGGTTCCACCATCGTATATATAATATATTAAAAAATTAAAAAAAAAAAACCACAGCTGTGAGCTCGAGGATTTCGTCGAAACTCATCTTTGCTAGCTGAGTGTAATACTTCGATCGCGCGTACTTACGGATTTTATATGTCCTCATGTAGGATGTACATCCCGTATGAGGGGGACACAATCTGAGGCTGTAGAATTCAGGAAGTGTGTGTCTATTTGTGGGGGAAGGAAAAATTAAATCAAATTAAAATTAAAATTAAACAGTCTGAAATAAACGTACCAGGTATACTATAGTGTTCCGACGAGTTTACGTGATAGAGGGGTTCTACTATTTGTAGCCATGTCTGGTATATAAGAAGAGGTATAATATATGTAACATATACACTCAGCTAGCAAAGGTGACTTTCGACGAAATCCTCGATCTCACAGCTGTTTTTTTTTTTTTTTTTTAATATTTAATATATAATATGATATATAGCCTTCCGTACATATAATGTTCGACTTTAAGCACCCTTTTACCGTTGTTGAGAAAAAACGAACGCGGAAAAAACGCTCGTCTTAGGGTTACCCTCTTTACCTCTTTACGGGTAATTAGTCATTCATTATAGTGTCGGGTATCGGACGGGGGACATCGTTGGCAAGAAGGTGACTGTACTGCGCGAAACGAAGGCTGCAGGTGCTATTGCTATGAGGGCAGATGGTAAGCGTTTGGATACGCATCGTATATATGGAATTTTTGAGTTTCGATGCCCCGTACTTTTTCATGCCGACGTGTATGGGGGGGGGGGGTGGAGGGCGGCATCGTGGAGGACGAGAATGGGGGTAAAGCGTTGGTTGACAAGAAGGTGACGGCGATAGGGGTTCTGCTGTACTTTTTTTGGTCGAAGCAATGGTTGTGACTATTACTGACTATTATTAATAGTATACTCCTCAACTGAGGAAACTACCCAATAAGGCATACGCCTTATAAGGCATGCCTTACCGTTGNCTCGTCGACTCGCATCGAATTGTGCCTACCCACGCTACTATTAATTGGCGCTCTCAGCAGTTGATTCCGTTTTTTATTTATTTTTGCAAATAAACTCAAAAGTCCGACCCACGTGAGATTCGAACTCCAGACATCAACGTTCAGAAGCGTTCGAGGTTACCTCTAGACCATCGGGGCGACCGCATATACGATATTCATAAAAATATAAAAATGATACCAGGTAAACAACAGCTGTGAGATCGAGGATCTCGTCGAACCTCATCTTGGCAAGCTGTGTGCTGTGTGTGATACTTGCATCGCGCGCACGACGAACGCGTTTTATCTGGCCTTATGCCTCATACCTCATGCAGGATACACATAATATATAATATGATATATAGCCTTCCGTACATATAATGTTCGACTTTAAGCACCCTTTTACCGTTGTTGAGAAAAAACGAACGCGGAAAAAACGCTCGTCTTAGGGTTACCCTCTTTACCTCTTTACGGGTAATTAGTCATTCATTATAGTGTCGGGTATCGGACGGGGGACATCGTTGGCAAGAAGGTGACTGTACTGCGCGAAACGAAGGCTGCAGGTGCTATTGCTATGAGGGCAGATGGTAAGCGTTTGGATACGCATCGTATATATGGAATTTTTGAGTTTCGATGCCCCGTACTTTTTCATGCCGACGTGTATGGGGGGGGGGGGAGGAGGGAGGCATCGTGGAGGACGAGAATGGGGGTAAAGCGTTGGTTGACAAGAAGGTGACGGCGATAGGGGTTCTGCTGTACTTTTTTTGGTCGAAGCAATGGTTGTGACTATTACTGACTATTATTAATAGTATACTCCTCAACTGAGGAAACTACCCAATAAGGCATACGCCTTATAAGGCATGCCTTACCGTTGATCCCATTTCTGTGTTACGATATACTTGGACCGACAAATACCTACGATAGGCCGAGGTTTAAGCGTCCTTTTTTTTATCGCAATCAGATTTGACTTAGTAATTACTTACTATTAGTATACATCTACTCAAGTGGAGAGCTTCAGAAAAAATAGGTATATGTATTCCCGACCATTATCATACATACGGATTAGTGTATCTCACTTTCACGCTCATGCCTCACATGGATTATTCCAACCACGATATTCCAACTATTTCTCGGAGTGGTTTTGGGAGAGGCCTAAGCCGCTCTCGGGTCACGACTGGATCATTATCTTTTTCTCCTCTAGTCTAATACGAAATACCAGTATTAAAATATATTTACAAGCAGTATGGCAAGCAAATATTACATTCATCCAATAACCTGCTCACCTTATTGATCTTCGAATCTCACAATCTAAACTCTAGCATGCCTAGGAAGCTACTATTACATTTGGTATCATAGTAGCATTATCATAAGCTTTTATAACCAGGTGTTATCTGAATAGGCCAGTGAATACACCGGTATCCGTAGGGCTGCAGTCTAGCATTCTAACGTCTTATTAATCTCAATGTTACCATACTTGTAGCTGTACTGAGTGTTTCGTCGCTAGGTAGCAGGCTTGGCGAGATGCCGCTCGTACAGGAATCATACTCTAACTAAGCAGAGGATGTTCTTAACACATACTTCGTACGAGTACTGCAGTAGTATACGAAGTATGTATCCAATAATATACCTGGTATATATAGTTATATTTTTTCATCAAAATATCTACCAGGTACCATAGTACCACCACTGTCGATGCTACTACACGCGCACCGTTAGTAGTAGTGCAGTAGCAGTTACATAGGTCTATTATCAAT
This sequence comes from Saccharina japonica, assembly GCA_008828725.1. Taxonomy (NCBI): domain Eukaryota; class Phaeophyceae; order Laminariales; family Laminariaceae; genus Saccharina; species Saccharina japonica. Next base: position 237,643 of record MEHQ01002486.1, read on the forward strand.
ACTAACAATCTATGCCCGGTACTTCGTGTACATTTAAAATTCAACAGTCTAACGTAACAGGCTAGGCTAATTAATATATTTAGAGCTAACAACCTGGTCGTCTGATATCCCAATAGTACCACCTCTTAACTAACCTCAATAGCGCCACAACTATATTTAGACTAACCGGTCAAAACTGGCGTGTTCCGACACGCTCGCTCCCCGGGAAGGAGGCAGACCCGCGAGAAAGGAAGGGTTTCCAACATTTTCGGAGCGTTTCCCTCCCGGGGTCGTCCCCACACAAACTTCAACACAAAAACAATCCGCGCTCTAAATGGCGTGTGTTCCGTATACTACAGGCAGCAAGCTGAGCGAGGTACGGCTGGTGGAGGAGTCGCAGTCCATGAAGGACGCTTGCAAGGTGATGCTCGAGCCCCTGACCAGCACCGGCCGCGTGAGGGTGGCGTACGGCAATTCTCTGCTGGATGAGGCGAGGGCAGCAGGCAGGGGTGAGGGAAAGGCATGATCGCTCGTTCGGTTAACCGTTTTGTTCTTGCTTTTTTGGACGCGTGGGGCGATAGAGGCAGGGCAGGGCACGTTTCGGCCGACATGTCTTTACCCTTTGGATAGATCATGATCTACTGTAGATAGATCATCTAGTTATCTAGATCATGATCTACTGTTATACATCATCTAGTTACTAGATCATGATCTACTGTAGATAGATAATCTAGTTATCTAGATCATGATCTATAGATCATCTACATGCTAGATCATGATCTACTGTAGATACATCATCTAGTTATCTAGATCATGATCTAGATCATGATCTAGTTATCTAGATCATGATCTACTGTACATATATCATCTAGTTATCTTGTAGTTATCTAGATAATCTAGTTATCTAGATAATTATCTAGATCGTCTACAGATAGATCATGGTCTAGGTCATCTAGTTCCCCACCTGCCGTTGTGAGGGGTTGTGAAGGATCTGCATACATAGCAACGGTTGGAACCTAAATCAGGGGCGTATCTGCCCCAAAATATCTCGATCATGAAACGGGGATCTGACCTGGCCGATGTGTGCAGCGGTTGGAATGTAAAGCAGAGATCTGTCTGCCCCGAATGATCTAGACCATCAAATGGGCATCCAATCTGATCTGATATACTATGACCTGATCTGATCTGATCTGATCTGTCCGATGTGTGCACCGGTTGGGACATTCATCAGGGGCATATCTGCCCCAAAATGTCTAGCATCATGAAACGGGGACCTGATATGTTCGACGTGTGGCAGCGGTTGGAATGCGAATCAGGGGTGCATCTGCCCCGAACGATCTAGACCATGATATTATATGACCCGATCTGATCTGATCTGATCTGATCTGATGTGTCCGATGTGTGCAACGGTTAGGACATTCATCAGGGGCATATCTGCCCCAAAATATCTACTTCGAAGTAGATAATGAAACGGGAACCTGATTTGTCCGACGTGTAGCAGCGGTTGGAATGTAAATCAGGGGTGCATCTGCCCCGAACGATCTAGAACGTGATCTGATCTGATCTGATGTGATATTATATTATTTGATGTTATATGATATTATCTGATTTGATCTGATCTGATAATATATGATCTGACATTATCTGATCTGATATGATATGATATGATATGATCTGGTATTATCTGATTTGATCTGATATTACATTATATTATCTGATATTATATTATATGATATGATCTGATATTGTATGATATGATATGATAGAATCTGGTATGATCTGATTTGATATGATCTGATATTATATCGTGTGGTATGATCAAAACATTATCTGATCTGGTCTGAGATCTGTCTGATGTGTGCAACGATTGGAGCAGGAGGAGCCGGCGGAGCTAAAGGTGGAAAGAAATTCGACCTCGTGGTAGCTGCCTACTCCCTGTCACACCTGCCCACACACGCTTCCAGGTAAGAGAGAGAAGAGAGAAGGGGGGGGGGTATGCTCATGTTGCGCATGACCGTAGTCGTATGACCATAGACCAGGGGGAGGGAAGGGGGGGGTGTACTACATATCCACGCATGGCCGTAGTCGTATGACCGTAGACCTTCGCATCCCTACAATGCCGGGACGGCGCGTATCGGGTTTTCACCGACCAGGCAGACATTGCTAGCACCAAGCGCGAAGCGCCGTGGGGGGTGCATTTCTTCATTTTCATGCGTGGCCGCAGTTGTATGACCATAGACCCTCGTACCCCTACAATGCCGGGACGGAGCGTGTCGGGTTTTCACCGACCGGCGGGAGAGGAGGAGAGGAGGGGGGGGCTGTCCACTCGCGCTTTCGGCGAGAAAGGGGAGGGGGCGAGGGGGGGGGGGCTAGTTGTCGTCAGACGGAAGTACGACGTAGGGTGTTTGCGAAGAAATTGGCTGAATTAAGTTTCTTGTAATCTGTTTCCTACCAGTATATAATATGATAGCAATCTCAACCCACGAACAAATAATTGATGCGAGAAAAAGCGACCAAAATTACGTTTTTTTTTCATGTACAACTTTGAGGATTTAAGTGGCAAACGGAGCAACTTCTGATTGGCTACGTCACGCCTTCGGACTGACCTGTTTCAGCCATTAGCTAATCGTCTCTGTCGGTTTCAAATATGTGTACACATAACCCAACCAAATTGGATGATCGCAAACACCTTACGTACGTATTCATATTGTACACGAAACAGACTGCAAGACACCCAACCAAACTGGTTCCAAAGAAAATTCTTCTCGAACACCCTGTTGTACGTAGTGGCCGGTGGAAGAAAGTATGGTACCTTTTTGACTAGTTATTTGGAATGGTCGGTACAGCCGTACTACGGAGGACCATAGTGAATAGGACCAAATATTGTTAGTAAAAATAGGTAAATATATAGGTTTTTGTGTGTACCGCAGATCCTATTTACTATGCTCCCCCGCATAGGAGTAGTAAGGAAGTATGATGCCTGTATATATCTTGGGCTACGTATGATCGTCGTCAGAAGGGACCACCAGTAAATACTTGTTTGGGCTACTTTACTGTCAGCGCTGACCATGCAGTCGTAACCCACTCCCGACAGTTTCACCCTCTTGACTAAAATAGACTCGAGGTAGATTAGGTGGTGTGCTTGGACAGCGTAAACCGTCACAACCGGGGCAAAAACACGAAACAGCTCACCCATGAAATTACCAAAAACATTAGCCGGGCACTTTGTTTGTCGCGCGGCTCATCCTGTCCACCCTGTGTCAAATCAAGCAAAAATCCACGGGGTATGTACTACCAGGGTATATGATACCGGTATGTCGCTTTTTTGTTGTCGGTATCAATTTATAGTAACGTCTTTGACGGGGTTTGCATTTTTCGTGTCGATTTTTCTCTGTCGTACAGGGCAGCCGCGACAGCCGTGATGTGGAGCTTGGTGGCCCCCGGTGGCGTGTTGGTGCTGGTGGACGACGGTACCGCCAAGGGCTCGCACACTCTGCGATCGGCGAGGGAAATGGTGCTTCGACCTTCAACGCCCTCATCCCAGTCTCCAGAAGGTGACCCCCCCCCCCCCCCCCCCCCCCCCCCCCCCCCCCCCCCCAAGGGGGCCCCCCCCCCCCCCCCTTCCCCCTACTGCCATACCATACCATACCATACCATACCAAGCCATACCGCAAAAACAAACATCCCATGTTGATATCCCTCTTTTAGCATACCGCAAAAAAACATCCCACACCAACAACCCTTTTTACCATATCGCAAAAAAACAAACATCCCACACTAATAGCCCTTTTTACCATACCGCAACGGCATCTCACACGAATAACCCTTTTTACCATACGTACCGCAAAAAAGTATCTCACACTAATAACCCTTTCTTGCCATACCGCAAAAAAACATCCTACCAGGTACACTAGTAAAACCGTTTTTACTATACCGCAAACAAATATCCTACACTACCAACCCTTTTTTACCATGCCGCAAAAAACCATCCCACACTAGTAAAACCTATTACCATACCGAAAAAAAACATCCCACGTTAATAACCCCTCTTATCATACCGCAAAAAAGCATCCCTCACTATCAATAATAACCCTTTATCATAGTGTATGAGAACAAACCATAGATATCTCGACGTTGACAATGAAATCACCATAACTTTCTCCGCAATTTTGTTGCCCTTTCCATACCGCAAAAAACATGCCACACCAATTCAAAGTGATCCCCCCCCCCCCCAAAGCGGCCACACCGGAAATTAAATCAACTCATTGAAGCTGTCGTCCGTATGCAACTCCGCCTTAAAGACGGTTCTTAGCAGGATGCAGCTCACCCTCCATGCGATTCGCCCAATCCCCCACGGCGCTTCGCGCTTGGTGCTAGCAATGTCCGCCTGGTCGGTGAAAACCCGACATGCTCCGTCCCGGCATTGTAGGGATGCGAAGGTCTATGGTCATACGACTACGGCCATGCATGAAAATGAAGCACACCCCCCCAAAGGTCTATGGTCATACGTACGACTATGGCATGCATGAAAATGAAGTACTTCCCCCCCCCCAAATAAACGTTGGCGCAATTCTTAAGGAAAATAGCCCCCTTAAGGGTTAACTCGCGTCCCGTCCGCCCGCCACCTCGATACATACCTCCCAGGAAGGGGATAAGACTAGCAAAAAGTTTCTTTGTAATATATGGAACCAACGTAATGAGCGCCCAAGTGTTGGAGGTGTCTCTATTAGGAGTAAGAACGGTGCTCCGTCTCGAAAGGGATGTGTGGTCAATGGTCAAATGACTAAGGCAAGCAACAAATGAGTTCGCCTTCCCCCCCCCCCCCCCCCCTCCCCTGTGCGTGTCCATGGTTTCCCACAGACAAAGCCAAAGCCAAAGGTCGGGGGAGGGGGGGGGATAGAGGTGGAGGTGACGGCGAGAAGGGTGGAAAAAAATCGCCCTCGTTGGCACCATACGTGGTGGGACCCTGCCGGCACGACAAGGAATGCCCGCTCAACACGGGCGAGTTCTGCCGCTTCCTACAAAAGGCGAGGAAGGAAAAAAAGTACAGCAGTAGTCTTAACGACGGGGGCGGGGACCCCTCTTTTTTTTGTCCTTTTTTTTTTCGTCCATCCCATGTATTATCTTCGCCCTCCTTTTCTCTCTCCCTCTTTAGTCGTAACTCAGATCCGGGGTCACTAAGTAGGCTCTTCTCCCCCCTCCCCACTACGGTACGTGCCTTGCATTTTTATCGCGAGAACATTTCAGCACTTTTTTCCCTCGTCGACTTGCGTCGGATTCCGCTATACGTAGGATATTAAACTCTATAGGATATGAAACTGGGAGACTGGCCCATGCTATAAACGTGCTCTGTATTTCTTGTTTGAGAACGGGTATGTTGCAAACATCGGTGACAGATCATCGTCGATTACTCCCACTTCGTGACCTAGGTATTTCAGGGCAGATATATTGATGATCTGTATGATCTGTATGATCTGTATGATATGTATGATCTGTATGCTCTGTATGGTCTGTGTGATCTGTATGCTCTGTATGGTCTGTATGATCTGTATGCTCTGTATGATCTGTATGATGTATGAGCTGTATGATATGTATGAGCTGTATGCTATGTATGATATGTATGATATGTATGATCTGGATGATCTGTATGATCTGTATGACCTGTATGATCTAGCTCATGTTGCCGGTTGGGAGCTGCGCAATCTGCCCGATCTAGTGTAGCCCATATACTGTATTGCTTCGTATACAGATACTATACAGACACCGCACAGCATCTCACAGCGGCAGGTTAGGTTAGGATCTCGATGATCTACGTCATGCTCGATGATCTAGGTCATGCTAGATGATCTACATCATGATCTGTCCCATTTGTGGTATGTATGTCCCACCACTGCACTAACTTGATCTGTCTTCATGTGTGGTATATATGTCCCACCACTACGCTAACTTTAGTATATATATCCGCTCCAGAAAAACAACAAATCCCCGTAAATGGTAGGCCTGAGTTTCTCATGAGAGGGGCGGTACTGCATACGGTAGCTGTCACAAGATATTTGTGACTGCCGTCAACTTGTGTGCGGACGTGAGCTACGATAGAGGTACTGTACCTTTTTTTGGCTATAATGTTTTCTGAATGACCTACTAAGGGCTATAAAGGGCTATAAAAGCCTCCTTAACCCAAAATCGTCGAAATTTGGTTAATTGTGTGGCAGTGTTTTCGTTGAATACTTAATAAAGACCATGGGGAATGTGTTAGTGGGTTCGTAGCACTTTGATTTTATTCCAAAATCAGTTTTTGGATGGAGTATAGAGCTCCTATAAGTGACCACCCTTATCAGGCAAAAACATGGTGCACCTCTACCGTAGCATGCTTCTGCGTTGGTGGATCCCGGTCGGTCGGTAGTTGGGTCGGTCGGTCGCATCAGCCATCTCGAAAGGGGGTACGACGTACAATAACCTTTTTTTCGTGTCGCCGTGCAAATTAGACTGCTGTCGTCAACTTGTGTGATTTCGTGGATCCCGGTCGGTAACTGGGTCGGGCGGTCGTTTCAGCCATCTCGAAAGGGGTACAGCACCCTTTTTTTATGGCGCCGTGTAAATTAAAATCTTGCGTTCTTTCGGGGTATTTATCTATCTCTTGCCTTTCTGCTGCTTGTTTCTTCTAACTTGTCTGTTGTTTGCTTTTTTTGTTTGTTTTTGTTTTTTCTTCAGGTCCCTTGGAACGCTGTGGATGTGAAGAGATCTTCGGTGAGGTCTGTTCCGTTTTCGTACGTGACCATCCGGAAGGGCTTGCCGGTGAGAAACTGATTTTTTTTTTGTTGTTGTTTCGATGTCGTATTACCGGCATAACCAAGGCTCTTCATTCTATTGTAGTCATCACCACAACCCGCAGGTCTGGATCAGGAAGCTTTCGAAACCTCAAGGGTCGGGTCGGGTCGGGTCGGGTTAGGTCGGGTCAGGAACCTTTCAAATTATCACAGATCGGGTGCGATCACCGGTAACCGACGCGATCTGAACCGCGAGGTTCGATCTGGCCCATGAACAACCCTGGTATTAACAAGCGCGCGGGCATCGCGCCTCCTCCTTCCAGTGTATATACAAGGTATAACTTGTATCACGTTGGTATATATCGTTCGGTCGTGGGGTGATGCAAGGTTAAATTCGATGACGTTTTGTGCAAGCTGAAAAAAAAACGCAGGGCCCCATCGGTGCGTTGAGATTTTGAAGTCTATTCAGTCCGAAAAAGAGACATATACTCGTAGTATAATACCGTATGATACAGTATGATACAGCATGATACAGTGGTGAGGTTGGGTGTATACGTAGAGCAAAGGGCCAACTTTCGATCCATGAAAGCACAACAATATAAAAAACATGAATTTATTAATTCCGCTTCAAGACAATAATGAATTCATGAATTGGCCCTTCTGAGAGATCGAGATGTGATCTGGACGTTAGCCGGAGGGGAAAAATGACATACAAAAACATCACACCTCGGACAGATCATCTACAGATCATCGATTCCCACTTGATTCTCTAGATATTTCAGGGCAGATGATCTACATGATCTGTATGATCTGTATGATCTAGCTCATGTTGCCGGGCGGGAGCCGTACGATAATCCGCATGATCTAGGATTGTTTCCTGGGTTAGACCTGTACTACGGGCACATCCTGCACAAGCTCTCACAAAGGCAAGTGGGGAACTAGATGATTCATCTGTAGATGATCTATCTGGTCTATCTGTAGACGATAATGTGCGACGTGTGGAACGTTATTGTTTTCTCTATATCATACACGTACCTCGCACCAGTATATAGTAGTAATGACGGTTACGTTTTGGTGTGCGGCGTTCGCTGCAGGTTCGAGAAGCGCCTCAGGATCAGAAACCCGAGACACCCACCAGCTCGTCCTCGGTAGAGCTCCTGAAGGCGTTCGCCCAGCTCAGGAGAAGCGGGGGCGGTCTCAGCGCCGCCATGGACAAGCTCGGTGAGGCACTTTGCAAATCATTGGTAGGGCTACACCATGGGTTGGCCTCCAATTAATAAGGATTTCACGGCTACTTATTAGATGGGGGGGCGAAGTGAGCCAACTAAGCGACTTATTTAACCTCTTGGGGACCCAACCAGCCGACTTATTTAACCTCTTGGGGACCCAACTAACCGACTTATTTAACCTCTTGGGCACCCAACTAAGCGACTTATTTAACCTCTTGGGGACCCCAACTAAGCGACTTGTTTAACCTCTTAGGGACCCAACTAAGCGACTTATTTAACCTCTTGGGGACCCAACTAAGCGATGTATTCATCCTCTTGGGGACCCAACTAACCGACTTATTTAACCTCTCGGGGGCCCAACTAAGCGACATATTTAACCTCTTGGGGACCCAACTAAGCGATGTAGTTAACCTCTTGGGGGACCCAACTAACCGACTTATTGAACCTCTTGGGGGCCCAACTAAGCGATTTATTTAACCCCTTGGAGGACCCAACCAACTAAGCGACCCAAAAACGACACCGAAGACGCATGTTATCTACGGTATATAGAGGTGCACCATGAATTTTGCCTTCTGAGGGTGCTCGCTTGAGGAGCTCTATGCCCCACCCCAGGAAAACGATCTTGGAGGAAAACAGAAGTGCTATCATACACACCCGATGAACCATCCCGTGGCCTGACTTGACTGTACAGTGAAAGAAATGTTGCAAAAGCGAGAATGAAAGACCGACGTTTTGGGGTTAAGAAGCCCGATCATTCAGAAAAAAAAATCAGCCAAAAAACGGTACATGCCTCTAGCGTAGCATGTGCCCGAAGGTCTTTTTGACCGTCTGCGAGCAGAGAGCCTGAGCGCCCGGCACGGTAAGGGTAGGGTAGGGTAGGGTAGGGTAGGGTAGGGTAGGGTAGGGTCATGTTGTCCTGTTGCGCCCGTACCGTAGGACTCCTTGCATTGCAACAACCATTGGATATTACTCGGACGCCAACCGTTGTATGATGTCACCCCCCCCAATCATGCTGCTGCCGTTGCCGTCATCTCTCATCTGTAACTTTCCCCCAAGAGGGTTCATACCTGGTACAGAGAACATTGAGAGATGTACCATGTGTTTTTGCCTTCTGAGGGTGGTGGCTTGAGGAGCTCTATACATCTATACCTGCAGTAGTCTAAAAACTGATTTTGGAGGGAAACGAAAATGCTACCCGAGAGGATTAATACCCGGTAGACGCACGCATGCCATGATAGAGATGCACCATGTGTTTTTGCCTTCTGAGAGTGGTCACTTGAGAAGCTCCATACCTCTATACGTGCAGTAGTCTAAAAACTGATTTTGGAGGAACACAACAATGCTACGACATAACCGATGAAAAAGTCCCCATGGCCTGAGGATATTATAACGAAACATATTGCATCACAAAAAAGAAATTCCGACGGTTTTTGAGGCTAAGGAACCCCGTCATTCCGAAATCGTTTCGTCCCAAAAAAGGTACATTACCCCTATCGTAGCCAAAAAACGGTACATTACCCCTATCGTATCCAAAAAACGGTACAGTGCCTCTACCGTAGCCAAAAAACGGTACAGTACCTCTATCGTAGCAAACGTCGGCAGCGTTTTTTTTATACCAGGTATCACTTATAAAGCACACCTCGAGCCACAAACGCGCCCGCCAAACAAAAACAATGAAAAAAAAACAAGCAGAACTGTGCGAATTGTCCCAGGCAACTAACTGTGCTATGTGCCTTTTTATGGCCAGCCAAAAACTTTGGGGTGAGAAGGGGGACAAACTACTTCGATTTAGTGTGTTACACGTTTCGCAGTATAATAGCCAGACATGGTTAAGGAATCGGGCGTTTAGAGTGTTTCGCACCTGGGACGGATGATATAGATCATACAGATCATGCAGATCATACAGATCATTCCCACTGCATGATCTAGATTTTGAAGGCAGATAGATTGTTGATCCATACGTATGATCTGTATGATCTGTATGATTTAGCTCATGTTGCCGGGGGGGAGCTAAATAATCTGCATAATCTTGGACAGGTTTTTTCTGGGTTGGATCTGTGCTACACAGATCCTGCACATGACCTCAGAACGGCAAATTTGGATCTAGATGATCTACAGATATATCGTGATCTGTAGATGATATGTATGATCTGTAAATGATATGTATGATCTGTAAATGATCTACCCGAGTTGTGAGGTGTGAACTGGTTTGGCTCGCTCGTTTGCACGAGACACAATAAAAGCATCTTGTACATGGTGAAGTTCGTGTAGCACGCACTCTGCCCCACATGATAATTCCAGCCTGTGGCCCAAAATAAGAATATTACAGCTCTGTCAGCGGTGTCTCGTGTTGTACGAGATGCCGGGAAGGATATGGGGGGCAAAACGCTTGCGATACGATATGCATCGAATATGTATCGGGAGAAAAACACGGTATTTCCATGTATATTTCCAAACTTTCGATACGATAAGGTATCGTCTCCTAAAAATCAAAATTGTCCCCTTGACAACCCTCGTACGCTATACCAGGCATGATATATGATACATGATTTATCATATCGCCTCCTATACACGCATGTACAGCAAAACAATTATTTTTTTCCAATCCTAGATAAACCCTAATGGTCATGTATATACGTATATATAAGCAGGCGGATATGATAGGCTGGCACGCTGGTGTTTTGAGTTTCGATGTCTTGGCACGCGCTATTTGTTATACCCCTTTCACTTGTGCACTATACAGAAACCTAAAAACTGACTGTTAATTCCAAGTGTTTTGTCTCCACAATGGGCGTAAGGCATAGTATAATTGACCCGCCACGGCTCGCCTCTTGTGGTCATTTATTAACCTCTCCTCTGCTCCGGCCCGTCACTGCTGCTGCTGCTGCTGCCTGCCTGCCTGCCTGCCCTCCCTGACTCGGCGCACGACCTCGAAACTCGGGGGAAAAAAAACGCCTCCGCCGCCGCGTTTTGAAGGCACCGACGGGATCTCTGATGCCTCTCTGAAGCGCGACGACTGGGCCAGGCTGATCCGAAAGCCGCTCAAGGCGAAGGGCCACGCGCTGCTTGACGTGTGCACTCCCGAGGGCAACATTCAGCGAAAGGTACGAGCGAATATGAATATGTTGTTTCCTTTACGTACGTATTAATATAATATATTAATATGTTGTAGTATAACATACAGGGTTTCCCTTTGGAGGCGTTCGGACGTGTAGTGTACTATGTACGATAGGTTACCGCCGCAAGGTAGAAAAATTCCGGTGACGTTTTGTTGCAAGCTGAAAAATATAAAGTCTATACGTGCAGAGCCCAAAACACGAAATACATAAGAACTGCTGTAACAACCAGCAAGAGGAAATCGGTACGTGTGCAGTTATTTTATCTGTTTACGAGGGATTCAAGCCTTTTAGCACCGCACTACGCAGAAACCCGAGGTAGGAAAAATCCGATGACGTTTTGCTGCAAGCTGAAAAACATGAAGACTGTACAGCCCAAAGCACGAAAGACATACTGCTGTAACAACCAGCGAAAGGACATCGGAGTTTACGTATTTACTTTTCTGTTTACGAAGGATTCGAGCCTTTTAGTACCGCATTATGCAGAAACATGTGTCTACCTTTAATTTCAAGTCATTTTTGTGTCAGTCGGGAGTGCGGTTGTTCTAAATGGGTTAACGTTCCGGAGTCGTGCCTTCTGATTGGCTTGCTTGCTTATTTGCCGAGCTCGTGCTTGCGACCAAAAAATAGGCGTGATTCGACGCGAGTCAACGACAAAAACGCAAGGCACGAACCGCAGTGGGGAGGGGGGGGATAAGAGCTTGTTTTGTGATCTCGGATCTGAGTTACGATTAAACATAATACCTGGTATAATGTTAACAGGTACAGGCAGTATATACATCAGTTGGGGACAGGGTTGTAAGTAATTAATTTCACTAAAAAAAAGGACGCGATATAAAGAGGGAGGGAGAGAGAAAAAGAAAAGGGCGAAAACGATGAAAAAGTGGGAGCAAAAAAACAGAAAAAAAGAGAGAAGGGTCGTAAGGTTAAGGGTAGATATTTTTTTTCTGAAGTTCCTCGCATGTAATGCTCTACCAGGTATATACGAAACCCAAACACCCGATTTAGAAAAGAAATCCCGTACGCGCCACCCGAAGAACAATCGCAATGGTTGGTGAACATGTTTTAATCGGTGGGCTTTGTTGGACGGAATCGGGAAATATCGACGTTTTCACGGTATCATTCTGGACGGGATCGAGAATTGTATCACAATCTGTTCGGCATCGGTTTTTTGGACAGGAACGGGATTTTCCAATTGTTTCGCGGGACTGCGGGATCGTTTCGAATCCCCGTGCATTACCGCGGGATTTAATCCCGCGGGGAAAGGACTGCCCTGAAAGAAATAATGATACAGATGGGATTGCAAGTACGTTGTGCAGTTCCTCACTGGAGTATGCTAATAGTCTGTTATAGTCAGTCAGACAGTGTTCAGTCCAAACCAAATATCTATTTTACCGTGCTTTGGCTCGCCAATCAACCCTTCGTCGCCGGTCTCGTTGTCGATCCCGTCGCAAATCCCGTTGCCGATTCCGTTGTCAGTCCCGTTGTCGATCTCGGTGCAAATCCCGTCGCCGACCCACTTGTCGATCCCGTTGCCGATCCCGTTGTCGATCCCGTTGTTGGTCCCATTACCGATCCCTGTCGATCGTCGATCCCGTTTCAAGTCCCGCTGTCGATCCCATTGCCGATCTCGTTGTTGAATCTCATTTGCAAACCCCGTTGCCGATCCCATTTTGCCCCATTTGAACTTCTTTTTTTTCTGTTTCCCTTGTGCGGAAATAAAGATTGTCGCCAAGGGTAAGTGGAAGAACGCGCCGGGAGTCTTCGTGGCCGCTCGAAAAAGCGAGCTGGGGGGACTCTGGCCCTACCTCGACGACCACGACTACAAGGACCACACCGCAGCCAATGCTGCAGCCGCCGCCGCCGCCGCCGCCGCTAACAGCATCGGCAACGCTAACGCTAGTGGTAGCGGAGAGGCAGGGCTAGAGCTAGGGATGGACCATGCAGAGGACGGAGAGGAGGAGGACGAGGAGTGGGGCTCGGAAGGATGGGAGCCGGTGGTGGAGTTGGACGAGGAAAGAGGCGGACGAGAAAAGCGAGCGCGGGGTGGGCGGAGGGCGGAGGTGCGAAGGAGACGCAGGGACGAGCGGGCGGAGCGTGCCATTTTCGAATGATTTGTCTTTTCCCCCCCGTTTTGTTTTTTGTTTTTTGCGCGCACGAAAAAGAGAAAACTTACGGGGGGAGGAAATTCTGGCCCTTGTGCTTCGACGACCAAAACTTTTTGAGAATCGCACCGTACCACGGCGGCGCAAGGCTGAGGCCGCCGCCGCTGCCGGCGCCACCGCCAACAACGACAACAACACCAACACTAACGCTAAAGCTAACGCTAGTGCACCCTAACACTAAGGCTATAGCTAACGGCAGTGGAGAGCTAGGGCCGGGGCTAGGGCTTGACCCTACAGAGCACGGCGAGGAGGAGGGCGAGGGGTGGAGGTCCGAGGGATGGGAGCCGGTTGTGGAGTTGGAATAGCAAGGAGGCGGACGAGAAAAACGAGCGCGGGGTGGGCGGCGGGCGGAGGTGCGAAGGAGACGCAGGGACGAGAGAGAGCGGAGCGTGCCACTTTTGTTTTTGAACATTTTCGATTGTTTTTTTCGATTGAACATTTTCGGTGGTTTTTTTTTCGATTGAAGTTATTCGATTGAATGCGTTCGGTTGAAACGTTTTCGATAGGTTTTTCTCGGTTGATTTTTTTTCGATTGCTTTTTTGTTTCGAGTTACTTTTTTATTGATTTTTCGATGCAATCTTCGATTTTTTTTTTCGATTGAAATTCAAGTCATTTTTTTTAATTACAAATGGTAAATACTATAGTAAAATCAATGTAATATGTATTCAAGCCGTATATTGGTCAATACGCCGAGTAATTCGACATTTCACGTCTTGACATGATCGCATCAACAAGGGGAAGACGTCCATGTCTCGTTTTTTTTTCCCTGCGAGACTACCAGGCTGCGGTAAGAACCGCCTGCCAAATTACTGGATCTATATGATCTAGATCATGATCTATCTGTCCATCAGTGAGAAATGCTTGGGGCTCAAAAGTCTTACAGTGCCCCAATACCTGATGTGTAATAATAGCACGGCTCTAAAAACGGCAGGTTAAGATCCAGATCATCTAAATCGTGATCTCTCTGTCTATCACTGAAAAATGCTTGGGCTACACTATATATAATCACGTGCAACCCCAATACCTACCGTAACAATAGCATGGTTCAGTCTAACGTCTAACGCGCACGGTTCAGCCTAAGTCTGACGAGTACACTTCGATCCAAAGTCTAACGAGTACAGTTCCATCTAAAGCCTAACGAGTACGGTTCAATCTAAAGTCTAACCAGAACCTAGTTCAGTCTAAAGTCTAACGAGTACGGTTCAGTCTAAAGTCTAACGAGCACCATAACGACTAGACCGCCACCACCGTGCTGGCCTGTTGCGCCGGGTTTCGCCTCTGAGGTGTGCTGGTGTTTTCTCACACAGCAGTGCGATTTTTTTTACTCTGAGTTTTCTTCTGTGGCTGAGAGATCGCGAAAGCGCGAGTCGGCCAAAACTCCATGATGATGATCGATGGGCAGTGGGGAAGGACAAGAGGAAATTTTCCTTTGTGATGGATGTCCAACATGTCCACACCTTAGACAGATCAACGATCCTCCACTTCGTTATCTAGGTATTTCAGGGCAGATATATACCTGATCTGTATGATCTGCATGATATGTATGATCTGTGTGATCTGTATGATCTGTGTGATCTGTATGATCTGTGTGATCTGTATGATCTGTATGATCTAGCTCATGTCGACGGGTGGGAGCTGTAGATCATCTGCATGGTCTACTGTAGGACAAGCTTCCTGGGTTGAATCTGTGCTGTACAGATCCTGTACAGTAGTACAGCACAGGACACCTAATAAGAAACAGGCTGATAAGAAAGCGAGGCTGATGTTTTGAGGAAAATAAGAAATTCGGGGGTCGTTATCTTGAAATTGGTGTAGAATGCACCCTCTCTCGGGTAAGAAATCCTGCCTGGGCCAGATTTCCGGTTTCTTATTAGGTGTCCTGCACTACTGTACCTCAAAACGGCGTCTGAACTACATAGATCCTGCACAACATCTCAAAGCGGCAGGCTAGGATCTACAGTAGAGGGTCTATTAACAGATGATCTATTGTAGATGATCTAGATGATCTATCTGTAAATGATTTATCTGATCTGTCAAGGGTATGCGCGGATCTGAATCCCAGATACCCCACTACCCCCCCCCCCCAATATTGGAGGGAAGAACCGGGCCGTTGTGATCCCAGAAAACAATAAGTCAACTTTTTTTTTAATTACCCCCCCCCCCCCCCCACCAGCGAAAACAAAATAGGGGGGGTCTCTAAAACCAAGTTAAAAAAAGGGAACAAAAAACGAAAAAAAAATGGTTTTCGCTCATTTCGTCCTGTGATCACAGCGATCCGGTTTGTTTTTCATTCTGACCTTCCTACAAGTGTGGTGTCGTTTTCTCTTTTTTTTTTACGCCCTTGGATCTGTAGATGACTCGTCTGTCCGACGTCTGAACATGTCACTGAGAGTCCGAGAGCGCGAGTTGGCAAAACATAATTCCCTAGGCTTACCTTTACTTTTGATCTCGGAAATTTCAAACTTGCAAAGTTGAGCTTCAACCGTTCAATCGGTCGTACGCAGTTACCCGCTAAAACCCAAAAAACGGTATATCGGTGGATTTTCCGCCAGTTGACGGTACAGGAAATGAAATCAGCTTCTTCCAGAGGAGCAATATGTACCAAACAGGGATATACCGTTTTGAGGCCCGGTATACCGTTTTCTATCGAAATGAGAGTCGACAAGCGATTTTCATTTTACATGGAACGCAAGAACCCGGGAGGGGTGAGGGGATTGATTACCCCTGTGGCCACGACTTTCTTCTAGATGGACTGTGAAAAACATCGGCCTTGCGACAATATATACAGTGTCAGCATTAGATTAGGCAGTACGGGGCAAGCCCGACTATTGTGCAGGTTCACTCTGGTTACTCTTGGTCACTCGCACGTTTTGGGTTCATACGTATCACAAAGCGGTGTCTTGCCTCTCCAGAGCTTCTGAGCGAGAGGGCAAAGCATTCCTCTTTTCAGAGGAATGATGAATCGTAACGCCTCCACAACGATAGAGGGGAAACGGGGATACCATACCATGACAGGGCGCTACACAAGGGAAAACTCTCCCACGAGTTAAAAGGTTGCAAGTAGTACGTACAAGTGATGAACAAAAGTACGTATCATTATACATATATGCATACGTTTACTATTAAAGTACCATTGTGTGGATACCAGGCCCTATCTCCTAGACCGTACCGCCTCATCATCACTATAATCCTTCAAGGCCGTCCTGGCTCCTCGGGGGCACAGTCTGAGATTTCCTCGTGTTACTGACCCCCGGGAGTGTGGTAACGCCCCACAACCCGCCCACCTCGGTGTGTTTCCGCATCAAACACGAAAAAAAAAACTGCTGCGGGACTTACCGTCCCACATTTGGCGTCGTCTACCGTACCACATTTGGCGTCGTCGGCAGCTGCGGGACTACTACCGTCCCACAATTCATTTAAAAAAAATGGATACCGTTATTATTATCATAAATGATGTACTATTTATACTTCCTTTTATATTTATATTTATACTGTAAGGGACCGACCGACCGACGGACCGAGCGAGCGAGCATGGCGTTCTTAACTTGAGAAGCGGACGAGTCGTACGATTGCTACCTACTTACGTAAACAGGGCGGTGGTGCCTGATTGCTCAAAGCGTCCAAGCGTGGTATGGTAGCTCGCAAGAAACTATGGTCCTGGGAAATGCAACGCAACGCAGCACGCCATGCTACGCTTGGAATACCCCGCCGATCTGTAAGGTATACTTATACCATTCATATAATAGATAATTTGGTACATATGTAATAACGCCACCAACGCCTGGAAACCCTAACAAATAATACGAGCACCTCGCACAGGGAACACACCGCCGCGCTGTAAGGTACACTTATACTATTCATAGGTACTTCGATACAAGAAGAACGCCATGCAACGCCTGGGAAACCAACCCCGACAATAATACACCGCCGAGCTGTATATAAGGTATATGTAAACTATTCATGGGCAGTTCGTTCGGTACAGAAAAACGCCATGCAACGTCTGGAAACCCCAGCAAACAAAAACGCGCGTGCCACATATAGGGAATCAATACACCGCCGAGCTGTACGTAAGGTAAGGCTAGTAAGGTGAAACGATTTGTCCAGGGGCTTCGTCAACTACTTAAGTAGTGTTGGCTACGTATCGTATTGACTTTTTCAAAAGTTCCGATATATCGAAGTATCGATACGTATCGTATCGAATTTTTCAAAAGTTCCGATATATCGAAGTATCGATACATATCGTACCGAAAATTCCAAAGTTCCGATATATCGAAGTATTGAAATTCCGATACATATCGTATCCAACGCGTTTTGCCTTCCGTCCCCAGGCATCCCCCATTCTTTTTTAATGCCAAAACTGAATGCAAAGTTTCGACGCAACAACGTGTATATACCGGGCATCGGCTATCGCTAATCGCACACCAGGTTATATCGAGTTTTTTTTTTTTTGTGTACCGATATCATATCGATCTCGAGGGTCGTTTTATATCCGATATGCGCCACATCGTATAGAACTCCAGCATCAATCGATTTCCGATATTCGTCACTGTGGCGTCGACGCCCTCGCGCTCAAAAAATAAGCTAAACTATTACCGAAGGCTCCTCGTGTTCTTCTCTCTACATACCTTGGTACCGCTTTTAACTTTTTACCAACCCCATTCGGGCAGATGACATCCGTTCGGTGTCATGCCACGCGCATATGCGTGCATATGCTTGGGCGGTTTTAAGACAAATATACCTTACCTACTTACGCACACAAACCTGCCTAAGATTTGGCGGTTTTAGACCGTATAACTTACTTACTACGCACACAAACCTGCGTAATATTTGGCGGTTTTAAGACCGTTTTAACCTACTTACGCTCGCAAACCTGCATATGCTTAGTCGGTTTTAAGACCGTTATAACTTACTTACGCTCGCAAACCTGCATATGCATAGTCGGTTTTTAAGACCGTTATAACTTACTTAGGCACACACACTAATGCGTGCACATGCTTTGGCGGTTTAAAGACCTATATAACCTACTTAGGCACACACAAGCCTGCATGTGCTTTGGCGGTTTTAAGACCGATATAACTTACTCACGCACACAAAAACCAAATGTATATATGCGTGCACATGCGTTGGCGGTTTAAATACCGATATGCCTTACGTACGCACACATATACTTTGGCGGTTTTAAGACCGATATAACTTACTTACTCACGCACACAGACCAATAAACATGTGCGTGCATATGCTCCCATATGCGTTGGCGGTTTAAATACCGACATAACTTACTTAGGCACACAAACCTGCACATGCTTTGGCGGTTTAAACACCGACATAACTTACTCACGCACACAAATCTAAATATGCTTTGGCGGTTTTGAGACCGATATAACGTACGTACGCACACACACAAACCAAATAGGCGTGCATGTGCTTTGGCTGTTTTAAGACCGATATAACTTACTTACTACGCACACACAATTTTTTCATATTGGGGGCTACTGCCCAACCCTCTTGCTGGGGGGCTAACGCCTATTAATAGCTCCTACTGGTGTAATGCCCCGAAACTTATGCCGGGAGTATTGCCGAAGTCTTGCCGGGGCCACCGCCCTAAACGCTTGTGGGGGCTATTGCCCAAGTCTTGCCGGAGCTACTGCCCTCAACCCTCATGGGGGCTATTGCCCAAATCTTGCCGAGGCTACTGCTCTAAACGCTTATGGAGGCTATTGCCCAAATCTTGCCGGGGATACTGCCCTAAACGCATATCGGAGCTAGCTACTGCCCCAAGTCTTGCCGGGGCTACTGACTGCCCTAAACGCTTATGGAGGCTATTGCCCAAATCTTGCCGGGGATACTGCCCTAAACGCATATCGGAGCTACTGCCCCAAGTCTTGCCGGGGCTACTGACTGCCCTAAACGCTTACGGGGGGCTATTGCCCAAGTCTTGCCGGGGCTAACGCCCAACTCTTATCGGGGCTATTGCACAACTCTTATAGGGGACTATTGCACAATTCCTACTGCGGCTACTGCCCAACCCTGGCCAGGGGACTACTGAGTACCAGTATTAAACTATTGCCCAAACCTTTCGCCGGCGCTAGTGCTTAAACTATTAAATGGGGCTACTGCCCAGCCCAGGACTTGTCGGGACTAATGCCCAAACTGCATGCCGGGGGCTAAATGCCCAAAGACTCTTGCTATGGCTACTTCACTGCCCAGCACCCGCCGAGACAAAATGCCCAAAACTCCTGCTGGGCCTCGTAATGCCCAAGTCTCGCTGGGGCTATATTGCCCAAAACTCGATAAGAGGCTACTGCCCACATAGGCCAAAATACCCAGAAGTCTTGCTGGGATTAATACCCAAAACTCTTGCTGAAGCTATGATATAATGCCTAGGTCTTGCCGGGCCTATCCTGTCGGCCAGCTCTTATTGAGGGCTACTGCACAAAAACTCTTTTTTCGCTGGCATGAAAAAACAACGCCGGTATGCCCACAGCGCGCGCGAAACTTTTCACCCCGCTCTCTGGGGAAAGAGCGAGACGGCGTGTCGTTGCACACGCTGAGCTCTGTATTACCGTTTCTTCTTCGCCCAGCCGGGTAGTCGTTTTCTCATCTTCTAATCTTCGACCGGTCGCTCGGTTTTTGTTTTTGTGCTATCGCCTCGCGACCGCTGTTCACCGACTCCTCATTTACTCCGCTCTCTTCTGGAAAGAGAAACAGCTGTGTCTCTCGTCGCACCCTCTGCGCTCTGAACAACCGTGCTTGTCTCCGGCCGGCCGGCCGGCCAAGCATTTTCTCACCCAGCCGCTCGATTTTTTTGTTGTTGGTGTTGCTTTTAATGGCTAACACCTTGACTGCTATTGCCTGCTGCGCACTGCCCCACCGACACTCCTGCTCTCTCTCGTAGCCTTGTCGCTCGGATTGGTTCGCTAGCAGTCAAGCGTTCTCGCTATCCAGTCTCTCGTTTTTCACCTCCCCCCCCTCCCCCTCCCGTCCCTCATCCTCAACGCGGCAAAGGACAAGAAAAAGGGAACCCCATATTCAGCGGTACCACCACTATGTCCGTAAATGTAAGCACCGTTTGCATTAAATATTAATATACAAACAGTCCGTATATTTCGAGACAGAAGGGTACATTTTTAATGCGAAGGGTGGTGACGTAAATACTCCTTCAAGCTCGACGCTCGGCAGCGGGAGACGACTTCCGCGCCGCCATGGAGCTACCACGGCGCGCGTGGTACCAGCACAGCTACGTAGCAACCTTGACTGCCGTATTTGCTGGCCACCAGACCCCGCCCCCCACCCCCAGAATCACTCTTCTGACCCCCTCTCTCTCTACGTCTTCGGTCTATGCGACACAAATAGCGATATTTCAGTAATTCTATGCGCTGCTAAGTAGTTTTGGTTTTTCAAACGTCTGAACTTCCGCCCACCGATCCCACCCCGAGCCCTCTGTTGCCTCAGCAAGTCCCCTGCGGTTGTTGTCCCCGACACCCCCCCCGCTCTCCCCCCCCCGCAGCGTCCTCCCTCAGCACATCCAGCGTGCCTCCCCTTCGCAGCGTTGGGCTGGTGCAGTTGGGCCGCTGCGACGAAAAGCCGCCGCCGCCCCCCGCCGCCGCCGCCGCCGCCGCTGCTGCCGCCGCCACTGCTGCTGCCGCTGCCGCAGTGGTCTTGGGTGTACGTTTCCCCGCGGCATCGAACACCAAGGGCCTGACCGCGGTAGGGTGGACCCCGGATTGCAGCAGAGGGTTGGCCGGCGGCGGCGGCGCGGTTGCCCGGCGGGTGGCCGTTTGGCGAGCGCGCCGCATCGTAGCCCTGTCGAACTCCCCTACCCCCCCCGCCGCTCCTCCCTGGTCTTTCCCGAGCCGCGCCAAATGTTGACACAGGACGTCGGTGGCGCGTTCGGCTGCGAGCAAGCCTAGAGGCTGCTGCTGCTGCTGCTGTTGCTGCGCCCCCCGGGTCGGTGATAGTGGCGATGATGTCGATGGCAGCAGTGACGACGACGACGGGTCCCATGCACCCCGCGTTGATGCTGTGCCAGCGTGGGGAATGGCACCCCCGGCTCCGATGGTTCGTCGTAGTTTTGTTTCCCGCTCTGCCGCTGCCGCCGCCACCGCCGCCGCTGCTGCTGCTGCCGTCCCTCGCCCCCCTCCCGTCAAGACCCCCACTATGTTGCTTCCCGACGCGTCTGTTGAGTCGGTGGGTTGGTGGTGGTGGTTTAGCCCCCCCCCTTGAGCGTCTTGGCTGGCCTGCTGTGGGTGGGGGGGCGTGTGGCGGTGGAGGGAGAATCAGTGGTCGGTACGACGAAAATTAGTGGGAAAAACAGCAGGTTGTTTTTTGTTTTCCTTCCAGCTCATCATGGAGTGGGAATGGATGGTCTGTCCGTGACGTATGGAACGGAAACAAAATGACCATTTTTTTTCTTACTTGGTTTTAAAGGGCCTGTGTTATGTTACAGTGGGGTACCCCGATTAAAGAGAGAGCACCCAAGATAAGAGCATTCGGGGTTTAAGAGCGGTCAAATCAAATCGGCATGTCCCGCCTATACAAAAAAAGCTGTATATTGCCCACTGTAAATTAGAGCAATGCAGTAGTTAAGAGCGTATACAGGCTGGTTCAAGCATATGATACCGCCCAAACATTATTCAGTAGCCAATTTCCACGCCGTTTTTTGGAGACATATACCCTGAAATTTGGCACACGTGATTAATGCGCCCTATCCGAGCCGTTAACGAATGGGGTTCGGGGCGCTCTCAACCCATTCAGAACTGAAACAAAACATCCCACACTAATTCCAAGTAGTTTGTTCCCCAAATATGTGGAACCAGTTCTTTAGGGATTGAAATCGTTAAATCGGGGTACCCACTACTGCTGTATTCTTCTTCCGCACGTACCCGACGGCGAAAGGCGGCCCCCTCCCTCCACATGGGCCCTTCCATCTGCTCGAGGAAGTGCTGCTGGGGGCCGATCACGCTCCCTGGCCGCCCGATGCGCATCCACCCGATAGCCTCGGCGGCCGTGAAGCCGTAGTGCTTCATCAGGTAGCACCCGATGCACGTGCCCGTGCGACCAAGTCCGGCCTGTGTAGCGTGGCACGCAGTGAATGGGGGGGGGGGGGGGGGGGGGTACTCATTTGTTGCTTGCCTTGAGTCATTTGACCATTGACCACGCATCCCTTTCGAGACGGAGCACGTCCTACCCTAATAGAACACCTCAACACGGGCGGGGGGGAGGGTCTTCATGATTCGTGCATGGCCGTAGTCGTATGACCATAGACCCTCGCATCCCTACAATGCCGGGACGGAGCACTTTAGGGGGGGGGGGGGGCGGTACTCATTCATGCACTGGCCGTAGTCGTATGACCATAGACCCTCGCATCCCTACAATGCCGGGACGGAGCACGTTTTAGGGGGGGGGGGGGTACTCATGTCATGCATGGCCGTAGTCGTATGACCATAGACCCTCGCATCCCTACAATGCCGGGACGGAGCACGTTGGGGGGGGGGGTGTACTCTATATTCATGCATGGCCGTAGTCGTATAACTATAGACCCTCGCATCCCTACAATGCCGGGACGGAGCATGTCGGGTTTTCACCGACCAGGCAGACATTACTAGCACCAAGCGGGAGGGGGAATTTCAATTCACGACACCTGACAGGTTAAGTTCCGAGCTCGACTTCATGGTTCAGATATTTAGGAGAGAAGATAGATAGATAGATAGATAGATAGATAGATAGATAGATAGATAGATCCCTGATATGTATGATCTATAGCTCATGTTGCCGCGTGGGGTCGCAGAGCGGTATTATCTGTTGGTAGCACGTGTTTCCTGGGTTGGGTCTGTGTCACACATACAACCTGCACGGCATCTCACAACGGTACATTCAAGACCTACCTGTAGAGAGAGAGAGAGATAGAGAGAGAGAGAGAGAGAGAGAGAGAGAGAGAGAGAGACCCACACGACACCCTGCAGAGCGCAGCAATCAGACACTGTCGGAGGGAAAGTACTACTATGTACCAGGTATGTACGATTCATAATTATAACAAAAACTGATGGTTATTACAGCATTATTATATATATGTCTATGAATATTACTATTTTCCTTATTTATGAGCTTATCGCGGATCGTACGCAACAAGCGAGACAGAGAGAGAGAGAGAGAGAAAGAGAGAGAGAGAGAGAGAGAGAGAGAGAGAGAGAGAGAGAGAGAGAGAGAGAGAGAGAGAGAAAGAGGCCCACACAACACGGTATTATTATATACCTGGTATATGTCTATGAATATTATTATTTAGTTTATTGTGAGCCTATCGCGGGTCATACACAAACGCGAGAGAGATAAGAGAGAGAGAGGCCCACATAACACAACACCACACCACACCACACCACACCTTGCAGTGCACAGCAATCGCTCCCGGGGTGGCCTCGCAGGTAGCCATGAACTGCCGCAGGACACTCGGGGGCGGCACGCTGCCGTCCACGAAGTAGGCGTCGAGGTGGTCGATGCCCGCGTCCAGAAACTCTTGCTCGTCGTAGTACTTCTTGTTCAGCCGAACCTGCAATAGAGGCACGCAGAGAAAAAAAATCGAAAGTCGTTACGGTATATACTGGAGTGAGTGTAGAACGTACTCCTTCTCGAATAATAAATCTAACTTGAAGCAGGCTTGCTGCTTCTTACCACAGTAGGTGTCCTGTTCCTCACTACACTATTAATAGGTGTCCTGTTTCTTTTACTGCAGTAGGTGCCCTGTGCTGTGGTCAGGTGAAGGTCTCACCACGAGCGTGACGTTGTGCTCCTTGAAGTACGGGATGTAGTCGCTCGGGGTCAACGTCCGATACCCTTCCTGCGTAATTTCGGAGTGGCTGTGAGGTCCCGCGAAGGCCAGAAATTTTCCGTTGGCGATCCAGTTAAGGTCACCGTGTTCCACCTGGACGAGAAAATATTTTCGTTTTTTTCGTTGTTTTTTTTTACGAAAGCGACGAAAAACGTAGTGGTGGCAAGAGACCATGGTCAGAAACGCAAGGCATGTATTCGCATATACTTTAGGGCCGAGTTATAAGGCTTACATTGGTTGGGTGGTGGATTAACCTTTTACAAGTAGCCCAACGGACTATGTCTTAAAAAATGGCGTCGTCAGCAGGACATGAACCTGCGTGTGAAATCAAAATGGGTTTTCAGTAGCCCAACGGACTAAAATGTCCTTAACAGCCATGGTATATAATAGTTGTCTGACTCACTATAAACCGCCGACTAGTGCTTTTAGCAGGCTGAATATAAGCCGCCGACTTAGTTATTAGTTGGATTACTATAAGCCGCCGACCAGTTATTACTAATAGTTGGCTGACTATAAGCCACGGAGTAGTTATTAGTTGGATAACTACAAGCCGCCGACTAGTTATTAGTTGTCCGACTATAAGCCGCCGACTAGTTATTAGTTGGATGACTATAGGCCGCCGCCTAGTTACTTAAGTTGGCACTAGTTGGCTAGGTACCATAATTGCGTGCGGAAATTTGCGAAGTTCAGTTTTTTTTTTAGTATCCGACTACTGTTGTAGAGCTTTTTGTGGAAACGCTCGAAACGTGTTTTTTTGTCGCTGTACCTGGTAGTGAATACACCAAAAAAAGAAAAAGTCAGTTA
Source organism: Saccharina japonica (assembly GCA_008828725.1). Classification (NCBI taxonomy): domain Eukaryota; class Phaeophyceae; order Laminariales; family Laminariaceae; genus Saccharina; species Saccharina japonica. The sequence continues at coordinate 262,526 of MEHQ01002486.1, forward strand.
CATACAGTTACATACAGTTACATATAGTATTAATAGTTAGCATTCTTCGCCACACCCAGCTACCAACTAGTAACCCTTTTAGAACTGCACTGTCTAAAACTAAATAATCCACTCTAATTACAAGTGTTTTGTTCCCACATCGGGACTGCAGTCCTAAAGGGGTTAACTATTCCGGAGGACCTATTATACGCACGAGTATAGTAAATAGGACCATATAGTGTTACTGAAAAGAGGTAAATATATAGGTTTTTGTATGTACCGTATATCCTATTTACTATGGTCCCCCGCGTGATAGCCGTCAAGTAAGTCCAGCCAACTCACCGACCATCCTAGTACGGGGGGCATACCATAGTAAATACAGTATAATAGTGGGGCCTATATAAGGCGACCCCGTGCCAAGACATTTTGACCGCCTTATCTCGAATGGTCGCCTTATTCGTATATATAGTCAGTTGTATTCAAAGTTACGGCCGTGGCTACCGATTTTGACCTCATTATCTCGAGTGGTAGTCGCCTTATTCATGTCGCCTTATATAGGCCCCGCTGCTGTAGGACCAAATTATGTTGGTAAAAACATGGAAACATATAGGTTTTTGGGTTACCGTAGGTCCCCTATTAGGTCCCCCGTCAATATTATAAAAAATAGTGTAATTCCTCAGTTGACGAGGATAGTATTACTATTAATACAGTAATGCCGTACCACCCGGGGTGATACGATAACACACCCCCTATATAGGACGAATTTTCATAGAAAATTTTCTCGACAACATGATAGGGACAGTGCAAACGACGAGAGTGGTGTCTATGGAAGAGATTTATCTTGGCGAGATATTAATAGTTGTTTGTGTACCTCTCTAAGGAATGATTTGAAGAAAACCGGGAACGAAATTCGTCCCAGGGGGTGTGTTATCTGATCATCTTGATTTTAATGTACGTCAGTAAGAGTCAGTACTATAATAGTCAGTAAAAGTCAGCCAGAATGTACGTGGCACGCGTCTAAGTTCGCCGGCTTCTATATATATATATAAATCTATATGAATATGAACATATATATATTATATATATCGTAGCTTTTGACAATGGTATCCGGTTTCCAAACGGAGACATGTATACCATACCAGGTAATATATACATGATAAGTAAGTGCTCTTGGGGACATGAATGTCCCGCGCCGTACATATATTCGTATAGAAGGAAAGCTGAAACAAGCAGAAGCAAGCTATCGCGTCGTAGCGTCACATACTGCCCGACTACATTTTGTATCGAAATATAACGACCAATTCTACATTAATATTGAGTCCAAACAGCGCTTGTTTTTAGGCACATAGTGGTATGGTTACATGTCCTACCTAAGAGATAACACACAGACAGCAGCCTTTCGCGGGCATTTTTTTTTTACTTTCAGATCACCATCATGTGTATATATATATTTATGACATGTATGTGATGTGTCGAGCGAGATTGCATTGCATGGGATCGTATTTTTTTTAAAATATTATTGCCGGCGGACAACTTTTTTTTCGAGAGCCCCTTAACCTGCTTGCATCATCAGCTCACTACTCGTACATATAGCCCACACCCCCACACCAGCAGCCAGCATCAGCAGGCCATATCATATATCATGTAAACCTATTTATATATGGTACAGAGCAGTGTGTCATATAATACCACCTTGAACGGCAATAATATAAGCAGCGTTTATAGCTTCAGCGTACGAAGTATGAAGAACCGACGGTTCTTGCATCTCCACCCAGAATCGTATCATACCTTATAATAAGTACTGGGATGTATTACTATGGCATACATACATGTCATGTCTATTTCGGGGGACCATAGTAAACACTAGTAAATAGAACCAAACGTTGTTATTAATAGTAAAAATAAGTACATAGTAAATAGGACCAAACATTGTTAGTAAAAATAAGTAAAAAAATACCAGTAGTTTTTGGTGGGTACCATAGGTTCTATTTACTATGGCCACCCGTACTAGTAGCCCTTCTGCTATCAATATAAGGACCGTTTTGATTGAATATTAAATTACAAACTGTGCTAATATTTCGGGACAGAGTCCCCGAAGCGTGGAAGCAGGTGTGTTGCTATCGACGCTTGCCAGTTCAGTCAGGGTGTTTGTGTGTTTTCTTTTCTTTTATGTTCCATCCTGTATTACCTCGGCCCTTATTTCTTCCTGCTCCTTCCCTCCCTATAAACAGTCGTAACGCAGACCCGGGGTCACATAGCGGGCTTCCCCCCCCCTACGGTTTATCGCTGACTGCCAGTGCAGCAGTGGTGGTCCTTCTTATAGTGCCTGTATGCGCCAGCCAACAACAGCGACACTATAATAGCGGTAGCCGGCACTACCCCGCACGCTGCCACACTGGCGAGTCTCGTCTGTACCGAGCGATTCCATCACCGGCACGATAGCGGGGAAACCGGCACTATATTGGTTAACCGGCACTATATATAGAGTACAGAGAGTAGATAGGGGCCGCCACTGCTGATAGCTCAGTCGCTATGGAGCATTATATATATATAGACGCGTGCTACGATAGAATTAGCAATTTTAGGCTTAAAACGTTTCTGAATGAAGGGCCTCCTGAACTCAAAATCGTCGGAATTCCTTTTTTGGTGTTGGAAAAATTCCTGTTGTGTCCTTAGGGCCCGTTTTAACGAAGAAGAAAACAATTCAATTTGGAAAAAATGTATATTCAAATCCGCTTTTCATTGGTCAACACACGCACCAGCACCAAAGATTAGGATCTTGGGGCATAATAATTGGTGCTGGTGCGTGTGTTGACCAATGAAAAGCGAATTTGAATTTTATTTTTTCCAAATTGAATTTATTTTATACTCGTTAACTCGGGCCCTTATTAGGCTACGGAGTTATTCATAAAGTAAGTACGATAGCTCTTCTGGTTTCCTCCCAAATCACTTTTTGGATGGGGTAGAGACCTCCCTAAGTGAGCATCCTCAGAAAAAAACATGGGGCACCTCTATTATCGTAGCAGGCGTCTATATGTGCACCAAGTGAGCCGCTGTAGTAAAAAAAAAAAAAAGATTTTGGAGGAATATAAAAGTGCTATGTACGACGTACGTATATTATACCCGACAAACTATCCCATGGCCTATCGTTAGCATAATAAAATGAAGCATTCTGCAACGCAAGAATCCGATTCCAAAGATTTTGGGTGAAGGAGCCTTTTTGAAGTCACCCAGAAAACGTATCCGCCAAAAAAAGGTACAGTACCTCAAACGTTTCAGCCAATAAAAGGTACAGTCAGTACCTCTATCGTAGCGCGCGTCGGGCGGTGATATGCTATATCGTATATTTGAACAATTAAAAAACAACAGTCAATACGTGTACACAGGTGCAGTATCGCTCAGACGCGGGGGCACAAACCATGTTGTTTGACCCTTTGGTAGATCTGCGAGTCGGAGGATTCCACGACCAACAAACTAACCGGTACGCAGGTGCCGTTCGCCAACTATTCATAACTAACTTTAGTTGGTTACTCGGCGGCTGGCGAAGCTGACCGGTATAGGTGCTCGTTAGCCAACTATTAGTAACTGGTTTGAGTCCCCATGTCGGCTGGCGAAGCCACCTGATGGCCAGCCGACTTAGCCGACTTAAGTCAGCCAGGCAGGCGATGTACCCCGCTTGCAATGATGCTTGCTACAAGTATGAAAAACCCAGTATGTCGGAATAGGCACCTCCGGGAAACGACTATTAACAACTACCGAGTAATAGTCCGACTTTTAATAACAACTACCGGTAGTTGGTGTGGGGACTTAAGAGTTATGCATAAAAAGTGACGACTGCTAATACACATACATAGCTCAGTGTTTTATTTATTTGTTTATGGTGTACCTATATATGTGTACCAGAGGTGTCGCTAACGACCGATTATCAGAGCCTTCAGCAGTAGACCTTCCCTCGCAGGCACGCTGCTTATTTTGTTGTGCCCGCATAAAATTGATCACCAGGTATTTCTGTTTCAATGAGGCTGGGAGAAAATGTTGCTTAAACACAAGAATAACGAAATTCCCACGATTTTTGGTTAACCCCTTAACCCCTTAAGAACCGGTCCCACGAATTGGGGGACAAACTACTTGGAATTAGTGTGGGACATTTTTTTTTCAGCTCTGCGTGGGTTAAGGAGCCCCGTCATTTCAGAAAGCGTTTCAGCCAAAAAGCGCTATATATATATGCCTCTATCGTAGCATGTTTTGTCATTTAGGGGCGGTGGCTTATTTTTCTGAGCTGCTCACCACGTGAAGAGCTCAATATGTCACTACTATGTCACCCGAAACATGCATTAAAAAAATAAACAAAAACAGCTCTGAGATCGAGGATATCGTCGAAACTCATCTTCGATCGCGCGTACTTGCGGGTTTTGTATGTCCTCATGCAGGATGTACATCCCGTATGAGGGGGACACAATCTGAGGCTGTAGAATTCAGGAAGCGTGTGTCTATTTGTGTGTGTATATATATTACTTCTAAGAACGTTTTGCTTCCACGAGAACCCGACCAACATTTTTTCTATGCGCTGTTATTACGTACCAGGGTGTACCAGGTACCAGGTAGTCCTAAAAAAATCCAACACGAAGTATACTACGTAGTAATAGTGTGGTACAATTATCACATTCATTCACCGGTATTTTTTGGCTCTCGCATTTTTTTGAGGAGCTCAACCGTTCAGAAAATAAATATTGAGTCATCAGAAAGAAAGAAAGTGCTTACGATACGATCTAAGCCGCCGCAATAATAACACCGCCCTTGGCATTGATCTGACGTCGTTTGTGCTCTGGAGAGACTCTAGAGGTCGCTGGTGCGGGCACATAATATCACAACATAATGATAAGGAGCTTGCCTGCGCGGGTAGATGGATCTACTCGAGCGAGCGAGCGAGCGAGAGCTGACCGGCAATTCGAAGTAGAATAAATAGTAGAATAAATAGTAGAACAGTTTGACTCCGAGAAAAAAGGGTGGCATGTATGAAATGTGTGTACGAGTAGGTGCACGCGCTCTACTGGAACGATTACGGGGGACCATAGTAAACACTAGTAATAATAGTAAATAGGGACCAAATTTTCGTGGTGAAAACACTTGAATATATAGGTTTTAGTGTGCACCGTAGGTTCTATTTACGGGGGGCCATAGTAAATAGGACCAAATATTGGTGGTGAAACTGTTTGAATATATAGGTTTTAGCGTTTACCGTAGGTTCTAATTAGAGCAGTGGCCAAAATCGGGTATACCCGATGGGTTCGTGGCCAAAACAGGGTACCATTGTATTTTAGTGACTTTGACGACCCCAGGGCGTCATCTCATTGGCCAGCGCCGGCCACCACCCGACGCTAGTCACAAACCCATCGGGTATACCCGATTTTGGCTACTCAACTCCTACTTACTATAGCTGCAGGCGCCCACCGGTGGGAACTTGAAACTGCACCGTTTTACGGAGGCCCCATTTTTCTTAGACAACCTATATACTTCGAAATATGTATGTTGTTATTATTATTAGGTTACTATTACTGGGGACAATACCTCTCTACGATTAGGAATCAGCAGGACAGACACTGGGTGTACTTATGTGGTTGGGTAGAAATAACGGGTTTAATGTGAAGACAACACACACATAGTAAATACGATCCACGGCACACAAAAGAAGCTAGAGTATATCTTTACCTATTTTTTCTAGCAGTATTTGGTCCTATTCACTATGGCCTCCCGTAATAGTGCATTTTGCCTCCCGTAATAGTGCATTTTGTATGTGAGCATGAGGTTCATCGTTGGTCACTTTAAAACATTCGCCGAAATAATAATAATACATTTTTCTTTTGAGGAGACCATATATATCATGTTTTTTTATAAAGTATTCAAATATTTACGCGGGACCATAGTAAATAATAGGGGACCTACGGTACACATAAAAACCTACCTATTTACCTATGTTTACTACTGTAACAATATTTGGCTCTATTTACTAGTGTTTACTATGGTCCTCCGTAATAGTGTAAATGGTATTGTAGTGTTCATATTCATATATAACCATATCATACTACATACAGTAAGGATATACTTCGAAGTATAAAAATAAACCCCCTTTCGTTTTGCAACGGCACCCACACACTCGTAGTTGAAGTTAGAGCTGACTAGTTGAAGATATAATTAACTACTTGAAGTTAGAGTTGACTGCTTGAAGTTAGAGTTGGCCATTTGAAGTTAGAGTTGACTACTTGAAGTTAGAGTTGACTACTTGAGTTAGAGTTGACAATTAGAAGTTAGAGTTGGCCATTTGAAGTTAGAGTTGACTACTTCAAGTTAGATTTGACTACTTGAAGTTAGAGTTGAATACTTGAAGTTAGAGTTGACTACTTGAAGTAAGAGTTGACTACTTGAAGTTAGAGTTGACTACGATGCGAGAGCATCGAAACGACAATCCGTAAACGGCGTCTGTTCTTTGCGGGAGCCGTGGCACGGCAACCCAAGGGGCGACTACCCAGTCGGATTATGTTCGGGACCATGACGGGTGGGGAGGGACGCAGACCGGGCGGACAACCAAAGTCCTGGCAGAAATGCCTTGCTGAAGACCTCAAGGTGTTTCAAGCCTCCAAGGGGTCCACGGCACAGGTCCCGTTGGTGTTTGGAGTAGAGACCGCAGTATGGACCATTGCAGCAACTAAAGTGGGCAAGTGGCACAGGGGGGTCCTCGAAGCGGCTGAACAGTTCATGATCCGGTGGCACAAGGTAGAGGCGGAACTGAGTAGACAGCGCCACGCATCCGTTGCGGGGGGTGCAAAAGGGAATGGGAAGGGGGGGGGCAACAGTCGTACGGAAACCGCGGCTGATGAGAGCAGGAGGGAAACAGCCGACAGGGTAGCAAGGTACCAGGCTGACTAGTAAGTCCCACCTAGACTACCCGTGCCGCGCACCTCTGTAGCCGCTTCGAACGCGGCACTGTTTCTGGTGGTCTTTCTTTCCCTTTGTTTGTTTGTTTGTTTGATTTTTTTTCTTATTTTTCTTTTTTTTCATTTTTCTTTTTGCTTGTTGTATTGCCTGTTGTTGCTTCTCAAGGGGGGCACGACAGCGATGCTACAACCCCTCGCATCATTTGCTTCGTTTACTTTGTTTCACTTATTTATGTTACCGTGATCGCTTTTGCCTTTGTTTCTCCGCCTTCCGTATTTGTCCTAGGACTTTCTTTGGTGGCTTAGCTACGTACGTATTCATTTTGGTTTTGTCATTCCCCGTTCTCTTTCCGGGACTCTCGTGTGTTACACGAGAACGAAACGGAATTGAGTTGGGAGTGCCACGTACCCGTTGTATGGGTGGCGCCCAAGGGAAGGGAGACGGAGGGTGGGGGGGGTCATAGGGAAACCAGGACGGACGAAAGCAGGAAAGAGACGGCAAACAGAGTAGGTGCCAGACCGACTAGCTGGTAGAACCTGCCTGTACTACGGGCACAAACCTGCCTCGGCTGGCCTTTGGTGTGCTCCGGCTGGCTGTCCTATCCTGTCGTTCTCAGTCTTGCTCTGTTGGCGCTGTTTCGGTCCATTTCATTTTCTTTCATTTCATTTGGTTCTTATTGGAGGTCGCATCTCCTCTGGGAGAAGCACGACACTTTCTTTCTTTTTTGGGCATGCTTTTTATTTGGTTGCTTGATTATTGATTTGCTTCAGTATATTTACTTTTTATTATTTTTTCTTTTCGCTTTTTTCTTTTTTCTCTTTTTTTCTCTTGCATGCACCTGGATTGCTAGCAGGGTAGGTCTTGCCTGTCGTATATGGCGTTGCATTGTCTGCTCTGCTTACTGCACTGAGTGTAGTATCTCTGGGTCGTAGTTTTGTGACCACAGAACTGGTACCTTTTTAGGATGAAGAATCGGCACGGACACTGGGTGTGCTGGATGTCGACGGGTAGAAAGGAAGGTTTAATGTGAAGAACACACACACACACACACACTCGAGTTAGAGTTGACCACTCGAGTTAGAGTTGACCATTTGAAGTTAGAGTTGACTACTTGAAGTAAGAGTTGGCCATTAGAAGTTATAGTTGACCATTTGAGGTCAGAGATGACTGCTTGAAGTTGTAGCCCCTACAATGATAAAATGACATGGGTACGCAAATAAACTAAATGAGATGGTGCAAAGGCATCAAGTGAGATGATGCGCAAAATCGATGCAACACATGGGATTGACTCAAACAAAATAAAGTAAAAGAAAAACAGTACCACCCCGTACCTAAATATACTGCAGGTACATTTTGTATAATAATATTACGTCCAAACGGTGCTTACATTTAGGGACAGAATGATATGCATACTACACATACTATTACGGGGTGGGCTAATGTAGTAAATAGGACCTACGGTACACACAAAAACCTATATAAAATACCTATTTTTAGCAACAATATTTGGTCCTATATACTACGGCCCCCCCGTAATATATACGGTATGCCATAAATATATATATATATATATACCTGCTCGAAGTGCTCGTACTCATCGACATCAAAGTTGTGAAAATCGATCAAGCCGAAGTGGAACGCCTTGTGCATGCCCTGCAGGCAGTCGAGAACGCTCAGGTCGTAGGTGCAGACTGCCGGCGACGCGTCGTGGAAAGGCGGGAACGGCGGGAAAGCTTCCTGAAACGGCGCAAACGCCTGATTGCATTGAAAACCAACGGCAGCGTTCGGCGAACGAGGGGGGGGGGAGGGAGGGGAGAACGTTGTAACAAATGTCGATTACGAGGGAACATAGTAATCAGGACCAAAATATGCTTGATAAAAACCTGTAATATATAGGTTTTTGTGGACGCGAGGGGTCCTGATTACTATGGTCCCTCGTAATAATACACTTCGGGGAATGCTTATGAGTGATCAAAGTTGAAGCTCATGTTATCAATACTAGGGCTGGGCGCTGGCTCACTCAGCCAGTAGCGATTGTGCTGTCGTCAAATTCAGTCAGTATACTGGATTGCACCAGTATACTGTCTTATCCTCTTTCCTCCCGAAACACTTTTGGTGGGTTTCCGTACTATAACATGGCGTGTTTCTTGGACGTATGTAAGATAACACCACCTACTGGCGCATATACTGGCGGAGTCAATCAGTAGATTACTACTGCCAGTAGATTACTGTTTGTACCAGTCAGTGCCAGTGCCCAGCCCTAATGAATACACCTTGTCGGATGGCCAAATGCACTACTAATACGAAGTTAATGGATATTTTCTCTCTCAAAAAAATTTACTATGCTGCACAAAAAAAAAAGTTATCGACACCACACACCCCCCCCCCCATCTAGATCGTGATCTGTTAAGATCTACATTATCTAGATCGTGACAGGTTAATACCTAGATTATCTAAATCGTTATATATATTCATATCTAGCGGGAAGTAGACATAAAAGGATGGTAGACTTTGCGCATAGGTTTCCTTGGTTTCCGTGGTTTTCTGCTTTCGGAATGTTATGAGTGATCAACGTTGAAGCTCATGATGCTGCACATTGTCGGATGGCAAAGATGATCATAATAATATCTAGATGATCTAGATCGTGATCTGTTAATATCTAGATTATATAAATCGTGATCTGTTAAGATCTAGATAAACTAGATCGTGATCTGTTAATATCGTCGACGATCTACAGCTATCTAGCACAGTAAAGGGTGATATGTCCCATGTATCTTGAGGTTTCCAAGAACCGTAAGCCCTCTGCTTCACCTCTTCTGGCGATCTCCCGTTGTACAAAACCAGCCAGGCGCACAGCAGGAAAGCTGCGTTCGTACGTTTGTGTGCATGCGGCTCCGAGTAGACGTAAATAACCTGGCACAAGTACGTACGTAAGTGTTGTACATTTTTGCGGAGAGGGAGGAGGGGGGGAGGGCGGGGGGGGGAGATCAGGGGGAAGGGAGGGAGAGGGAGGGGGAGGGAGGAAGAGGAGAAAGAGGGGAGGGAGGAAGAGGAGAAAGAGGGGNCTATAGTTGAGGGAAGAAACCGGACTGTGTGTTGATCCCAGAAAGACAATAAGTGCAAGTTTTTTTTGTTTCCACCCCTGCCACCCTCCCCCCCCGCCCCCCCCCCCCGACCAGCGAGAAAAAAAATATGGGGGGGTCTCTAAAACCAAGTAAAAAAAAGGGAACAAAAAACGAAAAAAAAATGTTTTTTGCTCTTTCGTCCTGTGATCACAGCGATCCGGTTTGTTTTTCATTCTGACCTTCCTAGGTGTGTGGTGTCGTTTTTTTTTTTTTTTGTGCGCCCTTGCTACGTACGTACTCGTAATTGTTTTTTTACGAAGGGACGCGTGCTACGGTAGAGGTAGCACGTTTTGGCTGAATCGTTTTCTGAACGATCGGGCTCTCTTAACCTCAAATTCGTCGACTTCATTTTTGTGACGAAATACTGTTTCAGAGTATACTTCGGTCAGGAGATTCTCGGCAGCACTTTATTTTCCTCCAAAATATTTATTTTCGGTGAGGTGTGACGCTCCTTAAGTGAGGAGCTCAGAAACACATTGTGCACCTCTATCGTAGCATGTGTCAAGGGGCCCCGTAAACAATTGCTACAATACATAACGTATGTGTGTGTTGTATCTTCACGTTAAACCGTTCTTTCTACCCGACACATCAGCACACCCAGTGTCGTGTCCGTGTTCTCAATCCTAATAGAGGTACATATTCTGTGATCACAAAACTACGACACAGAGATACTACACTCAGTGCAGTAAGCAGAGCAGACAATGCAATGCCATATACGACAGGCAAGACCTACCCTGCTAGCAATCCAGGTGCATGCAAGAGAAAAAAGAGAAAAAAAGAAAAAAGAAAAAAAGCGAAAAGGAAAAATAATATAAAGTAAACATAATGAAGCAAACCAACAATCGAGCAACCAAACAAAAGCATGACGAAACAAGAAAGAAAGTGTCGTGCTTCTCCCAGAGGAGATGCGACATCCAATAAAAAAAAGAAACCAAATGAAATGAAACCAAATGAAATGGACCCAAAAAACAGCGCCAACAGAGCAAGACTAAGAACGGCAGGAAAGGACAGCCAGCCGGAGCACACCAAAGGCCAGCCGAGGCAGGTTTGTGGGTTTAGGGTTAGCCTGAACTGATTGCTAAGAAACATGGATACTGGCATACGCTGTACCAGATATTGTAGTACCAGGTATTTATTATTCTTACTTGGGAAGGGTGCGCTCTACACTAACTTCAGTATATAAATATCACATCTCAAATTTATTACCTTCCTGCAAATCTCAGCTCGGATTTCTTAGTGCTGGCCTAGGCTGTACCAGGTACAGAACTTCTTATTATTACCTCTGAGAAATAGGGCGTTCTACGCTGACCTTAGCAAAGCAAATCCCGAATTTCTTATCTTCCTGCAGATCTCATAGTGCAGATGCCGAGCTCAGGAAATATGTCCTAGGATCGATGGCCAGAAGAGACGGGTCCTTACCCAGAGTAACATGAGCTAGATCATGCAAGATCGATCATGTATCTGCCTTGAAAGATCTAGATGAGATTTATCTGTAGATGGTCTGTATGATCTGTGCGAGATTGGGAATAAACATGCCTGGAAATATCTACATCACGAAGTAGGAATTATCTATATGATCTGTGCGAGGTTTCATTGAGAAGTGATTTCCTGATTGTATGTGTCGTGTAGCAATCTGGTACATTCTGTATGATCTAGGACATGTTTCCTGTGGGCTACTACGTGCTATACATATAGCAGGTACTGCAAAACGTCTCATAACGGCAGTTTACGATCTAGATGATCTAGATCGTGATCTATCAATATGTAGATGATCTAGATCGTTATATGATCATATCTAGATACACGTAACGTATGATATCACACATGTAGATATCTAGATCGTGATCTGTCAATATTTAAGATGATGAGATCGTGATATAACAGCCGATTTTCCTATGTGGAGGGGGGAAATTTTTTTTTTGGGGGGGCCTTTTTTTTTTACGCCCTTGATTAACTACCGATTTTCCTAATTGACAATTGCCTTTCTGATGAGAATAGAAAATCGATTTTAGTACTTTGTTATCGTTTAAGAGTTGTATTTCGCTCACGATCAAAATTTAACCTAGAAAATATGTTCCACGATGGTAGGTATCGATCCACGAAAAATAAATGAAATCGGCCTGGACAGGCTCGAAAAATCAAGGATTAAAGGGAATTATTTGCATTTATGAGCGAGGTCACTCGCCCATAAATACAGATTTTCTGGGATCCTCGATATCTTGAGACTGCCGATGCCGATTTCGTTTTTTTTTCCGTCATCTACGGGTGTCACAACTGACAATAGTTTACAGTGAAAAAAAACACTGTTAGGGAAGTACATCTCTTACAATTCAAAACCCAATATTTTCGATTTTAATTCTCATCGGAAAGGCAATTCTCAATTAGGAAAATCGGCTGTTATAAGTCGAAAGCACGTCCACTCGCATTTTTTTTGTTGGATAATAATCGCGGTTCAAACTCCAACTCAGGGACCGCCAGCAAGCGAGGAGGAGCAGAGGGGGGGGGGGAGAAGACAGACCCACACCGATGGCGTGGAGATGGAGCTTGCATGCGGCTTAGGACGCAAGAATAGAGCGTGAAGAGTGCAGATTGGGAAGAAGTAGTGAGCAAGGACAACAAACGGAGTACTATTGTTGATAAATCTGGGCGGAAAGTAGACATAGAAAGGATGTTAGACTTTGCGCATCAGGTTTTCCTTGTTTCCGTGGTTTTCTGCTTTCGGGAATGTTATGAGTGACCAAGTTGAAGCTCATGATGCTGCACATTGTCGGATGGCAAAGATGAATAATAATAAGGGAAGAGGGAGGAAGAGGAGAAAGAGGGGAGGGAAGAGGGAGGACGCGGCAAAAGGGAGTGACGGAGAGGAAGGAAAAGAAGGAGGGAGGAGGAAGGAGAGAGGGGGTAAGGGGAGGGAGGAGGAAGGAGAGAGGGGGAGGAGGGGGGAGGCAGAAGGAGGGAGGAGGGAGGAGGGAGGAAGACAAGGGAATAGGGGAGGAGGGAGGGACAGGGAGGGAGAGGAGGGGAGCAGGGGGGTCAGAGCAGGTAGTCTTATGACGGCCTCCTTTCATGTTATTGCTTTTGATTGATTTTGATTGATTTGATTGATTTGATTGATTTGATTGATTTGATTGATTTGATTGATTTGCTTGATTTGCTTGATTTGCTTGATTTGCTCGATTTGCTTGATTTACTTGATTTTATTGACTTTGATTGATTTGATTGATTTGATCGATTTGATTGATTTGATTGATTTTATCGATTTGCTTAATTTGCTTGATTTTTATTGATTTGATTGGCACCGCAGATGGCTCGACGTTCTCTCTCATGGACAACATAAAACAGACACGCCAAACCGACGTCGATGCGCGCGTCGAACAACCAATCCACCGTTGTTCTTATTCTTATTTTCCCGTTCGGGCCTGGGATGTTGCTTTCATTCATCCATTTGTTCGTATCGATCACAAAAAACGACGTCAACAACCAGCAACAACAAAAAAATCCCCCCGCCCCGAAGAAAACGTCACCTCGACCCACCCTATAGACTTACTTGATTATAATGTTGTATATTGTTGTATACTGTGTTTGTTTGTTGTTGGCAAGAACATGAGGGAGGAGAGAGAGAGAGGAGAGAGAGAGGGAGGAGAGTCGGAGTGGATAATAGAGCGGTACTTTTCCTTTTTTCTTTTGGGGGCACTTTGTTGTATAATAGGCATCAATGCCTTAAAGAGGGAGAAAGACAACTGTCGAAATCACAAGTGATGTTTCAACAGCATTAAGCCGCACGGCCGAGGCGGCTCGGGCTGTGTATGTATAATATGTCGTATATATGTACCCTGGGGGGTACGGTATAACTATGGAATCCATAATCCAATGACTCCAGACATATACGTACGTACCGACGTACCGGTAGATGTTACGAATCAGACCTGAATACTTGACGAAACTGGACGTAAAACGTAAACCTCCTTAGGATACATGGAATATAAAAATACTTATTATATTGCGAATATATATACACATATATATTATAGGTGACGCGTGCTACGATGCTACGATAGAGGTACTAATTGTACTTTTTTTTTGGGGGGGGGGACTTTGTCTGACTGACGAACGGACAGCCGGACGGACAGCCGGACGGACAGACAGACAGCCGGACGGAGGGGTGGACGAACCTTGATAATAGATCTTTACGGGGGTTTTGTGCTTGGCGCCTGAAGCCGACCCTCCGACCCGAACCCTAACCCTATGCCAGTGGTCAGTGCTGGCATGCTGTGCTTGGTAAGACTCTAGGTTGACTCGGCCGGCGTGGATGGTGAGCTTGGAAAGACTCTAGGGTGACTCGGAGTGCTGTGGCTGGGAAATAATCCAAGTTGATTGAGCCGCGTAAAACATACCCTCAGCCAATCAGAGTGCCTCAATAGCTACCTTAGGAATATCTACTATCATGCTTCGTCCAGTACTGGCCGGACGGGACCCCTCGTATAGACAGAATGCATTGCAGTACGACACATTCCGATTTATAAGGGGGTTACGTTTTGGTCCAATTTCGTCAAGTAAATTTAGGTCTGATTCGTAACAGCTACTATTAATACTGTACGTACATACTTCAAGTATATGCCCGAAGTTATTGTATGTGTATGAATATTTTTTCCATTTAGATATGCGGATGGGACGATTGGAACAATCTTAGCGCTCTATTAATACCGGTACGTTGCAATTTATCCGATGGCAAATAAATGGAACGAACCCATGGCCTGAGTGTAAAATGAGAAAAATTGGAACACAAACGGCGATTTGGGGTTAGGGCCCGTTTTAACGAAGAAGAAAAAAAAATCAATTTGGAAAAAAAAAAAAAATCCGCTTTTCATTGGTCAACACACGCACCAGCACCAAAGATTAGGATCTTGGGGCATAATATTTGGTGCTGGTGCGTGTGTTGACCAATGAAAAGCGGATTTGAATTATATTTTTTCCAAATTGAATTTATTTTGTACTCGTTAATTCCGGCCCTTATAACCCATTCAGAATTGAAAAAAATGTCCCACACTAATTCCAAGTACTTTGTCCCCAAATTCGTGGGACCAGTTCTTAAGGGGTTAAGGAGCCCAATCGTTCGGAAAACGTTTCAGCCAAAAAAAGGTATACCTTATACCTCTATTGCACCACGCTTTTTTCAGCCGAGTGATAATATGTTTCCATAACCACCATTATTTTCGTTCGTTGTGTGTGCTCCATCTATTAATAGTAAGCCATGGCCCCTCTAAGGCATGTTTTGGACAAAACTAGCTCCGAAGTTTGTCTGAGGGTGTGTGGTATCAAATCGTGTCGCTTGATTAAAGTCGTATGCGGTAAGTCGTCCTCCTTACGGCCATGTGTCTTCGCCCCCCCCCTTGCGTTGCTCGGTTTGATTGATTCGCATGACACGACACTATACTACCGCCACTCGACGTGTGCTTGTCGACAACAGACACAACAGACAACGGACACAACAGACACAACAGACAACAGACACGACAGACACAACACGAACACACACGAACCTACGCTATGTACGTACGTAATAACTAACATGGCGACACACACCAACAAACACATACTACATCTGTATCTACAAACCAAGAACGCTACGAATAGTAACCAAGTAACAAGGCGAGACGCAAAACGAATACACGCGAACCGACGCTAACTGCAGCCAGTATCATGGCGTTACACAGGCAAACAAACAAACACGCACGAAAAAGGCGAGACGACGCAGTAGACAAAAACACGCGACACGAACCAAGAACGCTAGTAACGAACATGGCGACTCGAGCAAACTAAACACACACCACACGAACCAACGCCGCGTAACTCAACTATTACGGGGTGGGCTAATGTAGTAAACAAGACCTACGGTAGACACAAAAACCTATATATTCAAGCATTTTTACTAAGCATATTTGATCCTATTTACTATGGTCCTCTGTAATATTAATAATCACGTGTTGCCGGGGGAGGGAGGGAAGTGTTGTGAGTGCTGTGAACTACTGTGAACCCCTCTCGCGAAACGATGAATGAATGCAACGCCCTAAGGAACGAGGGGTACGTATGATATGATACGACTATAATAGCGGGGAGGCGGGAGAAAAGAGCCTGCTACTTCGTATAAATATTAAAAAAAAAAAACAGCCGTGAGATCGAGGATTTGGTCGAAACTCATTTGCTGAGTGTGATACTTCGATCGCGCGTACTTACGGGTTTTGTATGCCCTCATGCAGGGTGTAGACAATACTGTCTGTATATTAAAAACATTAAAAAACAACAGCTGTACGTATGTGTATTGAATGTGACTCCGGATCAGACATCGGAGTTACGGCTAATAATAATGCTCGTATTCATACATATATCGAATGTGTATTGTGTATGTATGTATGTAGGAGGAGGAGGAGGGAGAGAGAGAAGAAAAAAGGGCGAATCTAATAAATGAGAGGACAAAAAAAGACCGAAGGACGTGGTTCCCCTTTCTTCTTGTATGTTATGATACGATAGATAGATGTCGGTTGACTAATTAACGCTACGATATTATCGTGCTTATATATTGTATCATATATCATCATGATATCGTGAGCATGATATCACGTAATTTTGTCGGGCAGCAGTGAGCAAGTACATATCATATCATAGCAGCAGTACGTTTACACACATATATATATACATATATAAATATCATGCGCATGATATGAACGTACTGCTTGTTTTGTCGTGGGGAAGGGGGGGGGGGGGGAAAAAAAAAAAAAAAAAATAGAAAATAAAAAAA